>JAGGCT020004216.1:118389-148389 GCA_017654935.2 Phymorhynchus buccinoides
CGGAGGTCAGAAAAAAAGCGATTCCCTGATACCCTTGGTAAAATGTTCGTTTAGATTAAGTGTGCAGATGATCGATCAAGATACATACACCACTCGGTCTCTTCGCTCTCTCTCTCTACTACTATATCTCTCTCTCTCTCTATCTCATCTATCCTCTCTCTCTCTCTCTACTCTTCTCTCTTCTCCTTCTTACTTCTCTCTCTCTTACCCATCCTCTCTCTCTCCTCCATCTCTCTCTTCCCTCTCTCTCTCGCTCTCTACTCTCTCGCCCTCCTTCTCTCTTCTCTATACTCTCTCTTTTTTCTTGGTTGCGTTTTGTTCTCTCCCTCCTGCCAGCAAAAGTCATTCGTCAGAAGAAGACATACAATTGTTAATAATACTGAGTTTAATAGTAAGTGCAAAAAAAAGTCCTATTTGTGTCAACCATAATAAAAGATTTTTGTGCTCGAACAAAAATGATATTCATTAACGTTTATCTTGATATTCGTCCATCATGACGCTGATGTTCTAAATAATCAGCATGAAATAAAGACAATTTATTTTCAATACACCCAAAACACACCACTTCTAAACCAAATATTGATGACAAGTCATTCGCAAACAAACCCCGTTCCCAATGTTATAAAGATATGGTTGTACAGCACATCATCCACGAGCTGAAGTGCCTGTCACTGTACCGCCCCCTATCATGGTGCACAATGGGTCAGTTCTGAAAGAAACAGTGTCTGCAGACAGCCTTCGCTGTGTCATATAACGAAGCATGTGGTTGTCAACATGAAGTAATATCTAATTGGCAGGACATTATGGTCATTATGCGTTCATCCACTGCTTCAACAAATTTGACTGAATCATAGTCATGTTCATCACCCCTTGTCATGCAACGTTAGTGACGTTAGCAACAAGCTTCAGATTGGTAGACTAGTGAGTTCGGCCCTGACAGGATTGAGTGATTTCGTCTCAATATTGGTTTGTGTTTAGGTCGTCTCTAACGGAATACATGTGCTACTCTGAAAGTTGCAGAGTGATGTATGATGGACTCGTTTCCCGCATGGTTTACTGGTTTTCTTACTGTGTGGTTGAAGAATTTTGTGTGTTTTACCATTTTTATATTCATCGTACTTGGGTGTTTGGAACTGGCCTACCCCGCCATTTTTCCCACCCTTTAACTCTCCTAGGCGCACGTGCAAACGCCCTTGTCAACATTGCCCGACAGGCTAGCCGTGCAAGCCAAGGTGCAGCGCGCGATGTCCTCGTGTGTGTACTCCTGAAGTGAACTGTTGGCTGCCACCCCTTTTCATCCTCTGATTTTCTCGACTTCTTGCTGACCTCTTTCCTCGATTGCGTGAAGGGTAATGAAAATGGGAGAAAATTAAAATAATAATAGACGTTTGTTTTACCCCTAGAAAGAGATCCCGTCGGCCGTCCCGTTTTCGTCCGTCTCTTTCCCTCCCCGTTCCTTTACCGTTTTTCTTTTTCGCCACGCAGGCACAGCTCTGGCAGCGATAGATTGATTTTTAAAAGGATATAATTTGAAGGATTATTGTTATCTAAGGATGTTGATTTTGATATTGTCTTCTTTATTTAAAAACAATAAAAAGGCAAATTGCCAAAAACTTGTGATACGTTTCATACACGGAAATACGAAGAACAACTAACATATTGCTCCACCACAGATCAAATTTCCAAGAGGACAACAATGCAGTTACCTTGGTTTTCAAACCCCTGAACTGCATCTGTGCGGTTTTTGTTGTGATTAAGACTTCAGTGTTTTGTGAAAACGGCATGCATGCAAGTAGGTTGATTTGATCGGTGCTTTCGATATCTCCCCCACTCTTTCAAAACACCACCCCGCACACACGCCCACTTCCCACGAACCCCCCCACTGTCATCCCCACGACCCCACTACACGAAACATTTCCGCATGTTCCTTCCTTCAATGCCTCATACATACAGAGTAGTCTCTTGGCCCTAAAAAAAAACGAGATCATAGCCCATAAAACGGAGCGCAGAAACCGACACTCGGAATCCTGTGCGTGCGAATTCAATTCTTTGATAATGACGCTTTGACATGTTTTAACAAAGAAACTTGGGTCAAGGAGAAAGGGACGAGGGGGGAAACGGTGAGAAAGGGAAGAAGAAGAAAGAAAAAGGTTGTTGGAAATAGTGGTATGGTTTTATTGTTTTTGTCCGCGATCTTTGATCTTTTTTTTTTTCCTCGTTTTAGACTGCGCCCATTCGTCGGGGAATCACCCACGCGCTGGAATTAGTCCGTCAATATCGTTCCCATCCCACTAACTGCTCTCTCACCCATGGTTGGGGTGTATCTTGGTCTCTGGCTGTCCGGCTGGTGTACGGGACAGAGTTCAGTTTCGGTTGTAATGAGAGAATATCACATTTTTCAATACGACCTTCTCCTGTCCCCCACAACCACACCCCCACACCCCACACATCATTGAAGTTGTTCAGCTAGTTTATTCACTCACTTAGCCAACAATAACAACTGTCCATTTTCTCGGTTGTTTATGCATGGACATCTATGTCATGTCCTTTGACGTTAGTATAAGTAAACCAAAAAAAAATACTAGTATGCTGACCTCCAGACTGTCCTTATCTACCAAAGAATTCCCTTGAAATATCCTTTTGAATTGAATTGACTTGACAGCCCGTCCGCCGCTAATCCAAACGTGGGCGGAAATGGGGAAAAAGCACCAGCTTTAAACACCTTTTGTCACTTCAACGGCGCCATTGCCCGACAGTACAAATTTCTTCACTTTTTGCTTTGATCAAAACCCAGAGCTCTCCCATCTACTGTGCTCACAAAATTGTCGAATTTTAAACATGTTTAAGTTTTAGTCAGTCTGTAAGTCAAATACCACAGTCACGTGGTCACATCATCGACTGGATTATGCATAGTATCTCCGACCTGTGACGAACGGGACGAAAATCGTAGCAATCACCATGTAGTTACGCACGAGAGCCAGTTTAGGACCATTTTGTGTTATTAGTGAGTGACTTAGTTAAGGAGCCCACCAGCCTCATGTTGTTTACAAAGAGACCCGGGACTTACGCCTGCCTGCTGCGTTAGACAAAGAGACCTTCAAGAGAGACAGTGCCACGTCTGTGCCTTCCTGATCTTATGTCCCTCTTTGGAACAACTAAATTCCGCCTGGGTGCTTGTACATGCGACAAAAATGCTCCAGTAAAAAGTAGTAGGGTTGAGATGGCTGGACACTGCCTACCCCGTCTGGGTACCCTGTTGGTCAGAGAAGAGCTCATGAAGGCCAAAGCAGAAAAAAAAAAAAATCTCCCGTGCTTGAGAAGCAGAATGATGAGTCAAGTCCACTTCTGACGTGTTCAAACAGATCTTTAACATGGCCAAGCGAGGGTCACAGACATTGTTGAAAAGAGCGAAGACAGTCTACTACAGTACTAAAATTGCTGAAATGCAAATGAGCCAGGCATTTATACAGGGTGTGTGGGAGACTTATGGGTAGTGCTAAGTCATCCCTCTCCCTGCACTTTGTATCCCCTCAGTCAACTCCCAAGAGGTATTCAGTGATTATTTGCCAAACAAAATTCGGACATTCGTCGTCAACTTGATCAGACCAGCACACCCTCTTTGGAAGAGAGTGGCTGTGATGTGATTTTACCTGACTTTATATTTGATGTGTTTCGGCCAGTTTCACCCGAAGACCTTAGAAAGATCGTTGTAAAAGGTAACCCAACCACCTGCCCTCTTGACCCCATCCCGACCCCCTTGTTGACTGACTGTCTTGATGAGCTACTCCCTACCCTCACACACATAGTGAATGAAAGCTTGTTGTCTGGTCATTTTCCATCGTTGTTCAAAACAGCGGTGATCAAACCTCTTTTAAAAAAGGCCTCTCTAAATCAAAACGATCCTAACAACTCCCACCCAGTGTCTAACCTACCGTTTTTTTCAAAAATAATTGAAAAGGTTGTCCTTGACCAAGTCTTTGACTATCTGAACGCACATTCATTGCTTTCACCCAACCAATCTGCATACCGACCTTCACACAGTACAGAGACAGCACTGCTTAAGGTCAAAAATGATTTCCTCCTTGCTCTTGATCGTGGTGAAGTATCAATCTTGACTCTGCTAGACTTAAGCGCAGCTTTTGACAAGATAGACCACTCTTTGCTCATTCACACTCTCCGCCACCATTACGGAATATCTGGCACAGCCTTGTCTTGGTTCCAGAGCTACCTATCTTCCCGCTCACAGTTTGTCATCACTGGCGAGTTCTCATCTGATGCAAAACCTTTGTCATTCGGTGTGCCCCATGGCTCTGTATTGGGCCCTGTTCTATTCATCATGTACACAAAGCCCCTACACTCTGTCATTGAAAAACATTCAATTTCAGACCAGTCATTCGCTGATGACACTCAGCTTTACAACTCTTATCGCCCTGCGAACATAGAAGATTCGCTACAGAGGATGCAAAACTGCACCAGTCAGGCTAAGTCGTGGATGACTCAGCACAAATCAAAATTAAATAATGACAAAACCGAGGCCTTTCTCATGCACACTGAGATATCCTTCTCTAAAAATCCCAAGCTAGTCCGTGCAAGAAACTATGCCATTGAGTTATCCTCCTCTGCACGCAATCTAGGATGCATAATCTCTGATGACATGTCTTTTAATAAATACACTTCTTATGTCTGTAGATCTGCATACGCTGCTCTCCCTCAGATAAGTTCCATCCGTCACTACCTCACATTTGCAGCAACAAAAACCTTAATCTGTTCCCTTGTCCTGTCTAGGTTGAACTACGGCAATGCTCTCCTGGATGGATGTCCAAAACGTTGCGTAGACAAACTTCAAAGAGTCCAAAACCCGGCTGCGAGGCTTGTGTTTAGGGCTAAGAGAAGAGATCATATCACTCATTGGCTCGTTTCAAATACAAACTGTCAATACTTTGTCACAATATCTTCTTAGGAACCTTCCCAGCCTACATTTGAAACCTTCTGTCTGTCTACTCCCCTGCTCGGTCTCTTCGTTCTTCAACCGACCACTTCACTCTCTGCATTCAAAAGGTCAGAACAAAGTCCTTTGGAGAAAGTGCTTTCTCCTTCTCTGCTCCAGCTCAGTGGAACTCCCTGCCTAAATCTGTTCATGAAATCCGATCAGAATTGTCTTTCAAAACCACATTGAAATCTCACCTCTTCCGACAGTATTACCCCAACTAACTGTTTCTGCCCTGCTCCTCTCTGTCTGTTGTCCCCTGTTTGTCTTTGTCCTTTGTTTTCTCTGTCTGTGCCCTGTACTGTGTGTCACGGTCTGGTCTGTCTAGTCTGTCTCTCTCCTCTCTCATATCTCTCTCTCTGCTACTCTTCTCTACTCTCTCTCTCCTCATCATCTCATCTCTCTTTGTGTGTGTGTGTCTGTTTTTCTCTCTCTCTCTCTCTCTCACCCACCCCTTCTCTCTCTCTCTCTCTCGTCTCTCATTGTCTCTCTCTCTCCTCTCTCTCTCTCTCTCTCTCATTTTTGTTCTGTTATTGTACTGACACATGTTAAGCAACGTCTCTCGCGCGCGCTGCATGTGTGGTTTTTGTTTAGCAACGTCGTGTGTGTGCACGTGCGCTGTGTGTGTGTTTGTGTTGTGGTTTGTGCACCGCTTTCGCGCACGTCTGTGTTTGTGTGTGAGAGAGAGTATGTTATGGCAGTGTTATGACCACAGTTTATTTACATTGTATATTGTGTAAGGTGAGTGTTAAAATGCAGAACGTCTCTCTACTGCTCTTCTCTTCTTCTCTCTCTCTCTCTCTCTCTTCTCTTCGCTCTCTGTCTCTCTCTCTCACCCCCTCGCCCGCCTCGCTCGTTCTCTCTTTCATTTTACAAGTAAGATGTGTGTGTCTCAAAGTTTTTATTATTCATTGTTTGGTTTGACATGCTAATTTATACAGGTTTAAATCTTGTTTGATGTTTTTAATCTGTGCGTATTTTACAATATTTTTTATAGTATAATTAGTATGTACCTGAATAACTTGTGTATTTCCTTTGTAAAGCGCGATGAACTCACTATGGGGTTTATCGCGCTATAGAAAAAATTGTTATTATTATTATTATGATTATGATTAGCAGCCCAGCCTAACTGAATTATCATTGTTAACTTCTTGGTGTACTGGATGCGACAGGAAATAAATGGGTTTTTTTTAGTGCATCGATTGGCCATGTTGGCCAAATCACATCTTCAATTTGTCAGTCTGGGTTGTATGGAGAGGAGCCTTTCATTTGTCTCAACGCCTACCATTACACACAGTTTCTAGGGTGGGGAACATGCAGCCAAAAGAAAACCTTACCACCAAACATGTTATCTTTACAAGCTCATTCCCTAGTGGCCCACCATCAAGTCATGTTTTAGCAAGCTGCATGTGAACCAGATACTCCACATCCTGACCCTCTTGGTTGTGGTGGGCAGGTGAATTAGTTCAATGAGCCCTAGCAATTGGATTGAGTCCCCAGCTACCATTTCCAAAGGATGGTCTCTGTCTTGTTAGCTGTACTAACTTACTAAGAAACACCACAGTTTAGTACACGTGCAATAGAAAGAGTCTCGTATGTACAACCTGCTTGCAAAGTTAAAACAATTCTTGATGAATTTAGTATAGTAACTCACTGTGCTTGAAAAATGTTAATGTTGTATCTTTACATTTCCAGCACTGTCACTGAGTGTCAGTGTTGAAGATGGTGACCGTTACTTGCTTAAGAAAAAATAAATGGCGAAGCTTAAGATAATACGGGTATATCTCTATTCAATACAGCAGATGATGAAATGATTATATAGCAGAAAGTTATGTTGCGTTTTGACACACATGGAAGTCTTAATACTGTTCTCGGCCCATGAAGAATCATATGAGGCATATGATTTTGGTTTTGTCTGTGTGCTACACATGTTTGTTCTTTTTTTAAGTAATGGTAGGGTTTAAACTAAAGTGTCACCAAAAGACTTTCCCCTTTTATCTTAAGAGATAAATGATACGCCATAGATATTCCAAGACACAGATTTTTTCCATAGACAGAATCACCCAAAACTTTCATAACAGATCCATTATAGACCTAATTATAGATCTAATTATAGTAACAGCTTCCATGCAACATTATAGCTGAAGAATATCAATATCTAAACATAGTAACTTGCCTCCCTTTTCACTATGACGTGCTAAGTGCCAGATCCAATGAAGAGAAGCAGGAGGGGAAAAGTGGCTGAGGAAATGTATAGCAGTTTTTTTTAATATCTTCTGGTAGTATTTTACATGGAACTTTACAATTCATATTAGAATTGCTATCAGCAAAGTGTCCATGCAGTTTGTAGCATTAAACTGAACAAATGATGTCTCTGGCCTGCGTTTATTCGTATCGCGGGCGGCCATCTTGGATTTTTTGTCAATAACTCAAATTGCCCATTTTTTTCAGCCCGGCCCCCATCGTATTTCAATTCAACAATGAAAACTGAGATGAAAAGTGCAAAGGAAAAAACCTTTATGACGCATTGCAAGGTGTCAGCTTTGGCACCCCGGACTATTATATAAGTATTCTTTTTGCCCTATCTTCATCATTGTATTCATGTGTGACATTCATGAATACAAACGCTATTTAAACGTCAAAGAACATCACCGTATAAAGCGTCATGGTTTATGGGTATCCTACCTCAAACAAACTTACAGAAAGGATGTAGAGCATTATATTTGAATTATTTAACTATCCCGTAATATCCAACTGCTACTGAACGTATTGCTTTAAAAATATGCGACTCAGAACTTGAATATCAAGGAAGTAGACTCGATTGATGCCAAATGTCAATGCGCTCATGTTAATGCGCATGAAGTGATGAACTGAACGCATGTGTGTCAAACTGTAACTTTCATTGATGTGCTTTGCAAGACTCTGAATACTTAATAAAAAATGTCTGCAAAACTAAAAAGACTGAACTCCAACAATCACAAAAACTATGAGAACATAAACGACAGTGGATCCCCAATCAGTTTTATAGCTATTTTTGTGTGTCGACGTCATAGTTCTTTCCCACTGCGTCACAGGTAGGCTTACTGTGCGTCATATGACTAAAAGTTTCTCAAATACGCCTGGAGTTGCAATTCCATGAGCGATACGGCATCAAAAGCCCCACTTCAAATAACAAATTCTTTGAATTGCGGCTTCAGGTGACTTGGAGACGAAAACTATTTTGCAAAAGAACGTAAGAGAACCATATTCTGCATACTACTGTAGTCAACAAAAGCGTGGTTTTTTTTGCTGAGAGCCGATTTGAAACGATCTTTCAGCCAAAAACATCGGCACAAGATCAACCCTTTTCAAACCATTCTTAAAAATCAATAAATGTTAGTACTTCTTTATTCTAGTTTTCTATCGTACATTTATGGCAATTACACCTCAATTTTAAAAAACCAATTTGCGTCAGCAAATTTGAAATCCACATTTTCTTCAATTAATTTTAATATTAATAACCTCTATTGAACTGTGTTGAATCCCAGAGTGAGGCAGGGTAAAATGCAAACAGGGCGAAACGAAACAGGGTGAACTAGGCCAGGGTGAAATAGAACAGGGCGAAATGGGATGTCCCCAAATTAACACCCCCCAGACTGCTTCAGTGCTTCCTCTGCCCCACAGTTCTGCCAAACAGAGCCCAGAAGGTCGCCCTGTACCTGGACCCCATGGAGTAGTAGATGACGATGTTGAACGTGGCGTTGATGGAGGTCGGGATCTCCGTGATCCACACGCTGGTCAGAAAGGTGTTGTGGTTGCGACGCCCGCTGCGTATCTCCGGGAAAAAGAACCAGCTCAAGCGATTGGCGGCGATGGGGAAGAGACAGACCATGAGGAAGATGGAGTTGACCACCAGCACTTTGCTGACGGCTAAATCGTTGGTGGACAAGGAGGAGGAAGAGCTTTCTGACCGCCACTTGACCACCTGGCGAAGCTTGACGATCGTCATCAGAGTGGTGGTCATGACAATGAGCATGACAATGCCAGGCAGCCCCATGCCAAACACAAAGCTTTCTACCGGGTCGATGAATTCTTTGAGGGTTTGGTAAACCGCCCCGTACACGGAAGTGACGATGATTTCGTCGGTTATCGAATCATACACACATTCGTGTCGGTATTTGAAAGCCACGAAAGAGAACAAGCCCATGACAACGAAGTAAGTCGCGACGATCACTATCACCATCGTCTTGGTGCTGAGCAGTCTCTGAAATTTGAGGGGGCTGTGAACGCACAAGCACCTCTCTGTAGCGATGATAGCGGACAGGATGTACGAAACGTAGCAGTGGCCTAACAAAGTGTACATATTGTTGTCGCTGAAGACGGTCCCAACCGGCCCGAACCTTTTTTTGGTGGTGAACTGGATGTGAAGGTGTTCGGCGTAAAAACACATGGAGCTCAACAAGGACAGTTCGTCAATGAAGGACAGAGCGAACAGACACAGGTTGACGCGATCTCGGAGGCCATGTTTGTAGAAGACCGCCATGTTGATGACGTTTGCGGGTCCGCCAATCAGGAACAGTAACCACAGTGTGTTGTTTTTCACTCGGCGCGCGATTGTCTCCACTTGCTCGCTGATCAGATTGTCCGGATTATCCCAAGGAATAAACTCCATGTCACTGACCAGGGCGCAGTCATTATGAGCAGAAATATTGGTCCACAGTTCTAACACATGATGTGTTGAAAGATTGTTTCCGAATGATGCATTCCCGTTTACGTTCACAATCAAGAAAGAATTGTTAACTGTTTTGCCGTCAAAATTCAATGCCATTGTCTCTATATGAATGCTTTGCCTTTAAATTTTTTTGGGAAAATAGCGTTGAAAAAGCTGTGACCATAAGTAGGTATGGCTTGGGAGGTAGGACACTGTCTTGATGTTTGGAGTCTTAGACTCTTTCTCAAGGAGTGTTTGTGTCAGGAAGAGGGTTTGGGGTATCTGACTCACTCATGCATGTTCATTCTCCCTTTGTTTGTTACACACACACATCCAGACAAAAACACTTATGTCAATCCAACTTCCAGGTCATTGAACAGTTTTTACTCAACACAGAATGAGAAACACAAAACAAATACTTAGATGAATCTAAACTTAAGTTACAACTATAATACTTTTCCCGTGTTGGCCACAGGTCATACCAAAACAAAACTATCGTGCACGTTTCAATAATCAAAACTACGTTTCTACCCAGGCGCCACAAACACAATTTAATTCTTCTCCACGCGTTGTTTTGTTTTCGCAGTTGGCATCACAATCCAAAAGTAACTTTCATTTCTTGATCAGCGTTGATCAGCTTCATCCGAAGAGACGGCTGACCCACTCCACCTGAATCCAACGTCAGGGAGCACAGTAGGGTTGATCTTGATCAGCGTCGATCCGCTACATCGGAAGAGACGAGACGGCTGAGCACTCCACCCGCAACCATCAGAGTTGGGGAGCACCCACCAGGTAGACAGCTCTGGTCCCTGGTCCTAGCATCTTCCTCAGGAACGGCCTCCAGCCTGGGAGCTGTTAATCATATAAACCTATAATAAAAAATACTGTCGAAATGTATACAACGCTCCAATTATTAATCTGGATAGATTCATATTTATCCTCTCCACTTTACCTCGACAAACCAAACCAAGAATTATTCTCACATAGTGTCTTTCAAACCTGTAATCAAAACGGAACTAAATAATTCCTTAAAACAAAAGAAAGAACATGATTAAAACACCTAAGCTAAAGCTCACCTGCCTATGTAGCTATTCTTACATTAATATGCAAGAGACAAGCTCTACTCGGAACACGACTTGACCCGAGGCATATCGCAGCTTGACTAACAAACTCAGCAAAGGAAGTGAGTACGAACAACTCCTTTCTTTTCCACAAAAAGACACCACCGTTTCAAAGCAAAGACGAAACGCTTAAGAGATGGTTCACCATCCGTCACACATGTGGAAAAAATCTGCTAAAACCCTAAGTCTGCCTTGCTAAATCAATATATGAAAGAAAATGGATTGATGTTTTTGCCAATGAAAAGACTTACCCTGATGCTTTTCAATAATGGTGAAAATCCTAAAACTTTTGTGTCCCTCAGTTAAGTATTGGATGGAAACCCTCTTGTTTATAAGCCATTCTGTTAAGTTTTTAGGTGTATAATTATTTGACATCAAAAACATTAAATTGGAAAGTTCATAATTATTGAATATTTTGATTTCAAAAGCGAGAAAAAGACGCCAACTTTTTAAAAATAATAAATAAACAATCATGGAGTCAGAATACCAAAACATTACGCATCTTGCAATATCTCTAGTTCGATCAGTACTTTATCATATGCACGGCAAGAGGTTTATTTCAGATGCCTCAAATACTCTTTTAAATAAGTTACAAAGCATAGACAGTAAAGCTATATAACTTGCGCTTGGTGTCCCTATGCACTCTAACACACTTAGAACATACAAAAGAGAGCAATGTATTGTCATTAGCGGAACATCGGAAAATAGCAGTTTCAAAATATATAGTCAGAGGCCTTTCTGTTGACAATAATACAGAAGGATGAAATATTCTTAAATTCAGAGACAGATTGTCCGAAAAGAGCAAAACATATAACATATCTGCAGCCAATCAAGAATTATACTGAAGACATTATGAGTACAAAGTAAGGTAAATATCCATAATATCCCTAGTCATGCCTATTATAACCACTAATGCCACCATGGGAACAAAGAAAGACAAACTTTGATATAGAATATACCAGTTACAACAAAGATGAAGAGGTTAATCTATTAGTTTCTGACGTTCAACGCCATTTAGATTCAAAATATTCAAATAATCTAAAAATGTTCACTGATGGTTCAGTCTTAGACACGTCAGACAGCGGAGGCAGGTTTTTATTATACCATCACTTAAAATAGAAACGTCTTATTATTTAGGCAAAGACATATCAATATGTACTTCTGAATTATACGCAATAATGCAAGCTTTAGAATGTGTCTGTTCTCTTACCATATTCCATTGATAACATCTTATTTTGTGTTGATTCAAAATCAGTTTTACAAGCTCTGAAGCAAAAATAACAGTAAAATTCGTAACGATGTTGTCTTTGAAATTAAGCATTTAATTCATTGTATTATTACAAAAGGTATTGGTATTGATTTTTGCTGGGTGCCATCTCATTGTGGGCTCTTTTGGAATGAGGTTGCTGATAGAGCTGCTAAAAGAGGGGCTTTCAATAACACTAACACATTGTCAGATGAGAAATTGACATTGTCAACACAACTTACTCTTTGTTGGAAAAATCCATTTGTATCAATCCATCTGACTTTAGACCTAATATTTTGATGCATATCAGATCCATCCTTAGCTTAGTGTACAAGATACGTTTAAATTCACGGAAAACTAAATACATAGAAAGTAATTGTCTCTGCACCCAGAGATTATCAATTCATCATTTACTATTAGAATGCCCAATGTTGCTCTCTAAATACCGAATGTTCAATATGGACTTTTTTTCATAAGTGTAATAATACCAAGGATATCTTAAGTGACGCAGAAATTGACATTGCTTTAATTGCGAAATTAGTGCTGTCCACGCCTATTGGAATCTTACTGTAGATGTTTTGCTTTGTGTATTGTATTTTTTTCTTATAATTGGTTCAATTTTTGCATGTTGTCTAAAATCACTATTCATGTCAAAAGACATTAAATTGAAAATTCATTCATTTTATTTTTTTTTTAAATAAAAAAAAGACAACAAAGATAAATGTTGGCAAACTTTAATGTAACCAAGTACGGTAATCATGACTGCATGTTAAACAGTTAACACTGGTAATAATATGTAAATTAGAAGAAACTGCCAAAACGACTGTCCGTTTATGCTAATTTACGCGTTACTACCCGTGTTAACTGTTTAAGACGCACGCGCGATTCTCGTACCATAAGTCTTTGCTGGCCAGTGTTTTTTTCACCAGAAAAACGCCAAGGACCAGAAATTGAGGGCTTGTCATTCTTTGCCAGCCAATAGTAGTGAATTTTTGCTTTTAGGTAGGCCTTACATAGCTATTTAATGAGACCAGGGGGCCGTTTCACAAGGGCTAACGTTACGTTGCGCTCGCTCAAATCGGTCAAAAACGGTCTAAGAAACGTCCTTCGTTTTGCCGATAGTTCGCGTGAAGTTTTTGTTTCTTGCCAAACACTGAGCAAGCGACGAACTATCCGGAACTAATAGGGGGCTAAAACATTTCTTGTTGTTGATGACGTTCAATTAAAGTATGGTTAACACAATTAAACAAAATTGACCAATCAGACAAGAGCTTGTAATGCTCTTCCCCAAGCGTTTTCTAAAGTCGTTTCTTAGACACATTTTTGACGTAACAGTTATGCGCGCGGCCAACCTTTCGCTAGAGAAACTCGACCCTGGTACTTTATATATAGCATAAAGAAACTGCAACATACACGTTTTTTAAAATATTATTTATGCAACAATATGATACGCTTTCACTAATGTTTGAAACATTTAAAGGAAAATCTTCTGAATTTTCTATGGTCTGTTAAGAAAATCGACGAACACTGTAATTGTGTCGCCGTTGAGTCCTGACTACCAGAATTACCTTATTTGGAAGATAGGAGATAGCTGCGTTTTAACGGCAATCCAGATTAATTTATCCTCAGAAGTGGCGTGTGCAACATACCGAAACGAGCTATAAACTTAAATGAAAAGTTAGTTTTACTTTCCCCGACCTGACACAGGCCCATTAAGACATCAACTTAAATTAAATGTTTTCTAACCCTCCACGAGATATTGTCAGCTTCTGCATAGGTTACGCCCAATGCGTGAAATTGCTCATTTCATGAAATGGACGAGCCGTTTGCTCATTTCATGAAATGGGTGAGCCGTTTGCTCATTTTCATAAATGGGCAACGCCATGCACGAGTTTTCAATTCTCATGCAAACAGCTATTGATCAGGGCTGAAGTGTAATGAGAGGTCACGGGTTCGAAGCCCATCAGAGGCGATGGAATTTTTCGGTCCTGGACCAACTCCTACCCAGAGTGAGTGTGCTATGGCCTCAATTGGAAGACTGAAACCACACAGTCGAGCATCATCCGGTTAACGGGTGCGATTCTGAGAGTGTTTCTCTAATTGTTGCTGAAAATAGCAATTTCACGGATTGGCTCTAAAAATACATGCACGAAAAATACGTTCTCGTGCACAAGATTTTGCACATTTCATTAAATGATTTGACTGATTTAATTTAAAGTCTGGTCACAACAATGGTTCATATTACACATAAATAAATTAATGAATTAAACAAAACAAAAAAGACAAAAACAAATATTGAATTAAAATGAGTTGGTGTGTGCTTGTGTGTGTGTGTGTGTGGTGTGTGTGTGTGTGTGTGTGTGTGTGCATGCGTGTGCGTGTGTGTGTGTGTGTGCGTGCGCGCGTATGTGTGTGAGTATGCTTATCAACAACAATACAATAATCAATCGTAAACTAATGAATCAATTATAACAAATGAACAAATCTCAGAGCTGGATATGACCTTTGCAATGTCAATCATTTCAGGGCTGTAAATGATTTCTTTTAAAGGCCCTAAGTTTGCTATATTTATTTTAAAACTTTTGCATAGGGGAGTTAAAACCAGACATTCAAAAATAATATGATGAACGAGAAGTTGGACAGTTGGTCTACATCTTTGGAAAATTTGGTCTTCCATGAATTTAGGCGAATTTTGTAGATTAAACTAGACAAAGATCTTTGACATAATAAAACTTTTGTTTTTGTAGGAAGTTTTTCATTATACAATAAATATTGAATTTATTTCATGTTTTTTCCAGTTTCAGTGAACTATTTGGGTGTTTTTAAGGGCACCTTCTTTGGCTAATTTATCAGCTATTTCATTCCAATAAATGCCACAATGTGATGGGAATCCAGTAAAACTCTACAAAAATTCCTTTAGCCATGATAGAATGCATCACGAATTTGATTTAAAACATCAAGTCTCTCCTAATGATTACATGCCAGTTTCGTAAGCGTTAAAGGTCAGACTTAGAGTCAACGCAAATTAAACAGTTGTAAATTGCCATATTAACATCAGATATCCAGGATAAGGCCATAAGGATCTCATATAGTTCTGCAGTATAATTATACAGAAAAGTCTTTTCCTAAGCAAAATGATTAACTTTTAATTCTGGGATAACAAATCCAGCTCCTGTATAAGATTCTAAAACTGAGCCATCTGTGTAAATCTTAAGATGATGTGGATATGTATTTTCGAGGTGTTCTTTTGCTTCCACTGATATTAAATTGATATTATCATATTTGTTCAAGTAGTATAATCTATATCAAATTTTGGAGAATTATGCTCCCACTGAGGAACAATAGGCATGGTTGGTGTACTTGAAATTGATGCAATATCGATCTCACATTTTCTAAATAAATCATCTGTATAATTTCTAAGGGCTGAAGGTAAGAAATTTCTGTGCCCTTTTAGGATAGTCCTTTTTTGAATCAAGAAATATTTCATTTGTCACTGAATTACATACGAAAAGACTTCTAGTCACATGCTTGGCAGTGGCTAGTTTACGTTGTTCGTCAATTGACAACAAATTAGCTTCCCTGTATGCATTAAACGTATTTGTATGTACTGGTACACCCAGTGCTACTTTAATAGCTTTACTGTCTATACTTTGTAACCGTTTTAGTAATGTATGAGAAGCCGAAAAATACACTTCCTGTCCATAAGTCAGTTTTGATCGAACCAGACTGGTAGCAAGATGTATGAATGTTTGAGTATATTGACCCCATGACTGTGCACTAATCATTTTCAATAAAGTTAGCCATTGTCTTGCGTTGTTTATAAGATGTTCAATATATGGCATCGCCAGTTTAATTATAAAATTAAACTAGGCTTACGATAGGAAGCTGAAGTTTAATTTGAATTATTTTGAATCTATTGAAGGGAAGAGAAGTTACGCAAGATGCGGGAGTAGACCACGTGACGGCGCGGCAAGAGTCAGGCTTTAGCGTTGTTGTGTCCACTAGGCCTATGATAGGGAGGGTATGTCTAATTGAACCATTTCAAATCTAAAAAAAGGGAGGGCGCATAACTTCTCTTCCCTTCAACAGATTCAAAATAATTCAAATTAAACTTCAGTTTCCTATCGTAAGCCTATTTTAATTTTATTATTATTTCTTATCTATTTCTCGTCCAGATAAATTACGTGAGACTTTAGAGAACCTAGTGGACAAAAACAACATACCCAAAGCAAATGAAGCGTAGGCTTCAACATAAGCCACCAAACATACAAAGTTACATACACTGAACAGGGTAATGGATCATCAGCATCCAAATTATATTCTATGTATATAGGTATGCATCCACAGTTGCATAAAAACAAAAGCTTGAAACAAGAAGTTGTTTTTTTAAATGCTTGGGTACCAGCATTAATGACAGACTAATTGAAAATATGAATTTGTCATGAAGCAGCCTCCACAGAACAGTTTAGTCATCATCCAATCAAATTTCTGTGCATAGGCACACCAACACATACAGTGCATATGTATAAAATGATTAAATGAAATCAAAGCAAGCAACATGCAAGAACAAATTCAGTGCTTTGTCACGAAAGTGTCCATGACTGATTGTCCAACATTTGGGAGCTAGCTTCATTGTAGAACTTAGAGAAAGTCTTTTGGCTACTCCATCAAGCAGCCTTCATGATGGAAACAATGGAAGCCCCTTGGCTGGCAGCTGCACTAGTACTCGCAGCCCGTGGGCTATGGCTACCATATTTGTCTGTGTCAATGCCAGCCTCTTCCAATACATGCTTCACCCAGCGAGAAAAGGTTTCCCTAGAGATAGGGATGAAGAGTTGTTCCCCTTGTCTAAGCTTCTGTGTTATTTCCAAATATCTCTCTAAATGCTTCACCAAGCACAACTTAGATTTTTTTGGAAAAGCTAATATTGTTGCTGGATCTGAATGCGTTCCTGGTCGAGTGTGATTTTGCTTGTCTGAGATAAATATGGTGCATTTCTACGGGTGTAATTTAACATCACTGACATTTAGTGCATACTGTACCTTTTGCCCTGTCAGCAGAGTCAACAGATTTACTGTTCTAAGAGTTAGTTGCTTTAAGGACAGATCCTGCATATGTGGCCATTCCAGTAAATGGTCCAAAACAACATCCACACTCCACACTTCCTGATATTTTGGTAATAAAGCTGGTCTCATTTCAAACACGCCTTTCAAAAGTCTGCATATATCTGGGTGGCTCCCTATAGAAAGTCCTTTGTCATTCTCTGGAGCTAAATAGGCACTCAAAGCACTCCTAACAGTGTTAATCGCACTATAGCTAGCACCTTTAGAGTAAAGCAAAGCTAGGAAATTGCCTACTTGTATAGGAGTAGGTGACAATTTATCCAGATAATTATCATATGTATACTGTTGCCATTTTTTTAATATAGAACTCATAAGCTTTTTTGGTTGCTGGTCTCCAAGATGCTAACATCAGGTCTACTGCAGTATCTGGCAACCCTTTAACAGTGAATATTTCCCTGATATCCTGCATAGCAGCAGGCGAAGCTTGCCATTTTCCACAAGTCGGTGTGTTTTGTCCGGGTGGCTCTTGGTCGCCGGTATGGGGACAGGCTCTGTAGTTAGCATCCTGGAGAGGAGCGGCCACCAGGTTTGCGTCGGCCACCTGGGGACCACCAGCACCCCTGTGCTCTGCTCCTGCAGCGCCTTCTGCAAGACTTGCAGAATTACACTGAAAGGGAGAAAGGCATAAACTTCAGTGAGATTCCAAGAAATGGAAAAAGCGTCCAGGATCTGGTCTGTAGGAAACATAGCATGGATATTGTTTGTTAATGCAAGAAGCAAACAAATCCACTGAGGGCTTGATGTTCAAGCAAGCCAAAGCTTTCTGCAGCATGTCAGGGTTGAGCTGCCATTCTGCGTCCAGGTTTATTTTCTTGGACTCTGTGTCTGCTGCAGTGTTTTCCCTGCCTGGTAAGTACGCTGCTGAAAGCCATATGTCACAGGCAACACAACTGTCAAATAGTGAAAGTGATATCATTACATGAATCTGAGTGGCTAGTGCCAAAATCATTGATGCATGCAACAGCTGTAGTGTTATCCACCAACACACGCACTGCTTTCCCTGAAATTTCATTCTCAAAGCATTGCAAAGCAAAAAGGATAGCTTTCAGCTCCAAATAGTTGATGTGGAACTCAGCTTCTGCCGGAAGTCAGGCACCTCCAGACCGACAGTCTGCAAGGGAACACCCCCAACCAGCTTTACTTGCATCTGAAGTAATGGTGATTTCAGGCTCTCTGTTACAAACAGAATGTTTTGCACAGTCAATGTTATCAATCCACCACAAACTGTCATTTCTTGCAAGGGGAGCGAGGCACATACTACCATCAAAATCGCATCTGGAGCATTTGAGTGCTGTTTTCTTATCTTCCTCTAAGTGGCGATAATGTAATGCCCCATGCTTAACAGCTGGGAAACTTGCTACCATCATGCCCACTACTGGTGTAGAGTGGCACAGTGGTATCGCGTTCGCTTCGTGTCAAGTAAACCCGAGTTCGAACCTGGGTACAGGGGATTTTTTCCTCTCATTCTGCACTTAGGCTTTTACGGTCTGAACGTGGAGTCTTTCGGATGAGACGATAAACCGAGGTCCCGTGTGCCCATGCACTTAGCATACGTTAAACCCAGTGGCAACGAAAAAGTTGTCATTTGGTGAAAATTTACACCCCCCCCCCCCCCCCCTCATCAGTGACAAAAATTGCATGCAAAAAAATAAATTAAAAAAAATTGGGTGGCGCGCCTCTGGCTGCGACGCGCTCTCCAGGTGGGAGCAACCCGAATTTCACAGAGACGCCTCTGTGACTATAAAGTACCTGATACCTAATAATACCTAATACCTGAGCGACCTCTCTGATTTTCGGCTGATTTTTCTTCAGCAACTGGGTGCAGCCCACTTTAATTTTCTCCTTACGCTCTTTTGTCAACTCAACTGTCATGCTCTTTGAGTCAATGATTACCTCAAGGTACTGAATAGTCTGAGAGGGACATAGGGCAGATTTCTCTGGGTGAACAACAAACCCCAATGCTCTAAACAGTTTTACAGTCTCAGTGATGTTACATAGACAATCAATTTCGCTTCTTGCAACCAACAAAGAGTCATCAAGATAAGAGGATGAAACATGACCTCTATCCTTCAACGACGCAAAAACTGGTTTCAACAGTTTTGCGAACTTTCTAGGCGCCATTGCTATTCCATTTGGTAAACTGTTCAATTCCCACAACTGACCCTTCCAACTGAATCGCAACAGATTTATGTGGGCCTGCCATATAGGTACTGAATAATAAGAATCCTTTAAGTCTATTGAGGCCATGAAACAGTCTTTTGTAATCAATCTAAGTTCTGACTGCAACGTATCCATCTTAAAATGATGGTTTGCGATTTCCCTATTCAAATGCTTCAAATTCAAAATCATTCTGTGTGTGCCATCCTTTTTTGGACGAGTGAAAATAGGTGACACAAATTGACCTGTCTCAGACACGCACTCTGAAATAACACCTTTCTGGGATAGTTTCGCTATCTCCTTATCAATTGCGCAAATTCCTGGGCTAGTTAAGCTTGGTTGAGTGGGAGAGAAGTGTCGTAAATCCTCAATATCCGAAACCAGATCTATTTTGGCCCCAGTGATCAACTCAAGAATCTCGGGGTCAGAGGTCAAATCTTTCCATGGAACAACATAGTGCTGCAACCTCCCAGCAGTAAACACATCGGCTTCTTCTTTTAGTTCCTCAATCAGCCTTGGGAGTGTTGCATAAAATTCACTCACCTCATTGTGTGATTGTGACTGGGAGGGTCTCTGGCCACTCAAGCATGCTGTTTGTTGTTCTGCCTCTTGTGGTAGGCAGGAAAGTGCTTCTTGTTCCTATGCCACTGACTCTGAAACCGATTTTTCCGGCCTAAAAAGATGGTTGGCCAGAAAAATGCATGGGGCGTTTGTCATGGTATCTGACTCCCCCAGGCCTTGGGCCAGAGAGCTTGGCTCCAATGTTGTCCAGATCCTTTGCCTCCTTCACAGAGGCAGACAAATTATCGCCAAACAGTTTATCAGTGATTGGCACACTCTCTGCACAGATGCCAGCCACGATGTTTCTTTATTCCTACGAGTCGTTTGATCGATGGATCTTGTGATGCGTGCCCAAGTAGAGCAATGGAATCCATTAGGTTGTCGACTGCCGTTTCGAGTAGGTTTCGGATCTCTGCGCCTCTCTGATTGATTGCATGCATGGCTATCACTGACGCACTCGCAGCACGCACTACAAAGTGATGTGTGAGTACTGTGCGAAGGTCATTCTTTCTCGCTTTCAACGGTGGAATTTTCCATTCCATTTTGCATCCAGGCTCTCTAAAGCCGGTGTTTCCTGCGATCCCGTTGCAGTTTGCTCATTCACTGGCACCGGGCCATCAGGCCTATGGTCCAAGTCCGACATCGTAAGATGTCAAGGTAAAGCCAAACACAAGTGGCAAATGTATAGATCAGCGTAAGCTGATCAGTGGAACAAGACCATACTCAGTGGGAAAACAATTTTAACAGCGTAAGCTGAGAAATTGCACAAACTATGCGGCACAGTGTAGACTTGGGTCGGGAGAACAAAGAAACCCCCCCTCGGTGCCAGACACATTCCAGTGTGCGCGCACACACATGAGCCTTAGTGCCTATCTCTTAGGCCTAGGCTTACGGGCTATATTCCGGTTAAAAAACTACCTTACCTGTCGAAATATACCACAAATCACACACACTAATGTTAACATACAACACACTTTATTGGGACGTGAAGGGAAAGGGAGAATTATAACTAATTTGAAAATTCCTATCTTGTGCTAAAAAACCATGCCTCTGCCGCCGATGTGCTCATGCCGACTGACCCTTGCCGTCACGTGATCTGCTCCCGCATCTCGCGTAATTTCTCTGGACGATAAATAGATGAGAAATAATTTAGGAGTAAAATAGACACCTAAGAATTTTACATTATTGAAATATTGAAAAGTTGTATATTCTAACACAAGTTGAGGCAAAACAAATTGGATTTTTGCCATTGTTAAATGAAATTAATTGTTCTTTTTTCCAGAAATTTCTAGTCCATTTTCGGTCATATATTTATCCAGTTTATCTATTTCAATTTGATATAGTTCTTGCACATATTATGTTATGGTTCTCTTATTTGTTTGTTTTTTAATATTTGTATTCATCCAAATTGCAATATCATCTGCATATTGCACTAAATGAATATTTTTAGATGGTACTTTAGGAAGATCATGAATAAGAATTGTAAAAAAAAAGAATTGGGGCAATAATAGAACCTTGACGGATTCCAATATCGATATCCTGAAGTGAAGAATAACATTTACCAACTCTAGTGGAAATTGATCTCCCAGATAAGAAACATTTAATAAACTGATACATTACCCCACTTATCCCAATATTTTTCAACTTCAAAAGTAAACGAGCACACTAACACACGCTTTTCTAATGTCAAAAAATGTTGCAAGTGTACTTTGTCTACGAGCAAATTGACTCATAAATTTAACAAGGTGATCGGTCGTACATCTATCTTTTCTAAAAACCTGCTCGATTGTGGGGAATTATATTATTCTTTTCACAATAATGTACAATGCGTTTTTCAACTATTTTTTCTAACATTTTACCAACTTGAGATGTTAATGCTATTGGTCGATAACTATCAATAGCAGACCTAGGTTTCCCTTGTTTTGGAATTGATATTACAACTGTCCTCTTCCAGAAAGTAGGGAGAGTTCCATTTAACCAACATTTTTGGTAAAAGGAGTGGAGTAATCGCTTCCAACACAAAGGTAAGTGGCATAGCAACTGATATGAAAAGCCATCTAAGCCAACAGCTGTTTTATTAGAAGAGAATGACTAGTGCTTCATTAAAGTCTTCAAATGTAATAGATGAATTTAAGTAATGATTTGGATCCGGTGTCGGATCACGATAACTAGACTTTTCCTCTTCTTGTTCTCTGTAGTTTTTTTATATATGAATTAAGTCTAGATGATGAATTATCCTTCGAAAATGTTTGTACAAATGCTTCTGCTTTCTCTGGTGATGTTGGAACAGCACTGCTTTCTAATTTAATAAGATATGATGGTAGATGACATTTATTTTTAAATTCCTTTACCTTTTTCCAAACTCTGTACATGTCCTTAGACGTAGATATCTCTGAATGACAGAAGTGAGTAAAATAGAGACGTTTGGCTTTTGCAACAACCCTGTTACTGTGGCTTTTAGCGCATTTCATTTGGTTTAAACAAATCTTTATTCACTCACCCGGAAACGATCAAACAAAAAGACAATTAGAGCAACAACACGCTCGAAGCTTATACCGTGCTCCTTAAATTAACGTCATAATTGCACAATTGTTTGAACAGATGGAGACTGCGTTTAAACCGCATTTCATTTCAATAAAGTTGTCCTCACTTCTGTATTTCAGCCATGTTTTATATGTTTTCTTTTTACTAGATACTGCCTCTGCACATTCTTTATTCCACCAACCATTTCCTTGGTATTTCTGATCTATAAAGTATTTGCACTTTGGCATTGATTTTTCAGCTGCAGACACAACAGCTCTTCTAAAGTTCTCATAACAAACTTTCAGTATTTTCGTGTTCAATAGTGCTACAATCTATAGATAGAAGGGTTGACCCATATAGACTCCAATCTGCAATATTATATAAGAACGTATGTATTATATCTTCAACTTCTTCTTATTCATCAACGATTTTTTCATTTACTTTAACGGCAATAATAAAAATGATCACTCCCTAGCGTGTCTTCTCTGTTGTCCTACTAGTATTGGCAGCCAAATCATGAGAAATTAATGTCAAGTCGATTGAGGTTGGCCTGTGAGTTGATATATCAGGCATTCTGGTTATGCTGCCATCATTCAATAAAACTAATTTAGAATCAGCAATGTTTTCAACTAAGCGATTGCAGGTTATAACTGAGCAATCTGGTTCTCAAAACGGAGAATGCGCGCAAACTATCCATTTTTTATCTGCATCAGGAAGATGTCTTATCCAGTCTGAGTTGTCTGCATTCGGCCCAATTGGATAGTAAACAGAACGTATATTTATGCTAACATTTTTGTTCACTTTTAACGATATTGGAATGGCCAAAACAAATTCAATGACTGTCATTGTAGAATTAAACAATAGTTTTAGAGGTCTATAATTCAGATCTGATCTGACGTAGATTGCACTTTGAACCCGCTTGGTTGTAATGCTACAATCATAGAAAGGTGGGCAGTAGAATCTACGAAATTTAGGTAACGTGGATGGTTCTACATTCAAAGATTGTAAGGCCAGAATGCACTAGTTATTATAATATATATGATTTTCTAAATGAGGCAAGTTCTTCACAATGGATCTACCGTTCCATTGCAAAATGTTCAAAAAATTATTAACTGGTTTCATGCAACATAATTTAAAAATCAACACATAGTATAACTTGTAACGACTTTAAATAAAATCAACAGGCAACACCAAGATGTTCATAAACAAGTGGAGCCAAGGATGCTGCCCATTTCATGAAATAGGCTATTTCACGGATTGGGCGTAACACATGTACCACTTTTTGAGTACATTTTCCCCCTCAAATGGACAAAGACACACAGACAAACAGACAGAGAGACAGACAACAGACAAAAGGTCTAGCTTGTACTTCAGTCACCGCCACCCCACCCCTCACCCCTCAAATGTTCGCATTGAACATTTTCACTGAGAAGCAACATTATGTCATTTTTACAGAGACACCTTGACGGGTGAGGTTTTGCAACAAACACGTCGAGATCACTTTGCTCTGGTTTCCTAGAAATAAAACCCATCAAAATCGGCGATTCCTCCTTGGCGAAGGTGCTGGAAGTCAAATTATGTCAGTGGCCTGAGTCCGACCAAATCGTGTGCACGAAATTTCCACAATGCAACCTTCTTCTTTTTTCCCAGCTATTTTATACAGTTTACCAAAAGGAGTTTCGCTCACAACAAAGGAAATAGCTCCTTTTTTTTTTACTGCACTACAAAAGAAGAAAAAGCTTCAACCACTCTCAGTGGCCTCCACCCATCCCGTCCAAAATGGCTTATCTCTCTGGCAACTCCGCCAAGAAGATTATTGTATATTTTATTATGTACCAGGTTTGTAGTTTGCATATTTATTCCATGTATAACATTACTGCTACAGCGTCTTTTGTAGGCACGAACATTAATATAACTATTTTTCTTTGTTCGCTTGATTAAACGTAGACTTTGTGGAAACTCCCGCTGTCGTGATGATCATTTGAAGTTTTCATCTAGACCTATGACTTCTGTTCTAATTGATTAACTGAGATCCATAAATGAAAAGCTATTTCTGTCACACCATTAACGGTCGACAAAAAGGAAACATAAAGAAATATTTGTTAGCTACACTGTGAATATTTTACCAAGTCTCTCTCTCTCTCTCTCTCTCTCTCTCTCTCTCTCTCTCTCTCTCTCTCTCTCTCTCTCTCTCTGTTGTTTAAAAAAAAAATCCATATCACTAACTAAACCACACATACACATACAACACACACACACACACACACACACACACACACAAGCAATAAAATCCAAACACACACACATACACACTGTTATGCTTATAGGCACTTACCTATGGTTGTGCAGACTCTCATAATAACCAGACCACCACCACCCCCCACACACACACACACACACACACACACACACGCGCGCACTGTTATGCTTATAGGCACTTATGGTTGTGCAGACTCTCATAATAGAACCAGACCCACATACACATACGACACACACGCACATGCGCGTGCGGCCACGGCTACAATGCAGTGTTTCTAGACACCTATGTATGTGCACACTCTCATAATAACCACACATTCACACACAAATACATGCACACACTTGATAATTATATACATACACATACATATACACAGACACAGACACACTATCACACACACACACACACACACACACACACACACACACACACACACACACACACACACACACACACACACATGCGCACGCACGCAGGCGAACGCTACATTTTCGTTTACACATTTTGCACATTCTTATATCCGAAGGCTACTTGTGATACAAACAGAACAATGCACGGACAACATAGGACTAGGCCGATGCACACAAACCACGATGCACATTTATTGTTCAAATCGTTTAATCGGTGGAAAACACACACATACAATGCAGTGTTTCTAGACACCTATGTATGAGCACACTCTCATAATAACCACACATTCACACACAAATACATACACACACTTGATAATTATATACATACACATACATATACACAGACACAGACACACTATAACACACACACACACACACACACACACACACACACACACACACACACACACACACACAAAGGACTCTTCATTTTAGTGTTATAGGTCGAGATTTGTTGCACCAACCATTATTTATTTATATTTCGCATAAGGCCGGGTTCACATTAGACGCGTAAGTTCAGTATTGAAAACCCTAAGTAAGTGGAAGAAAGAAGGATACAAGTTTACTCATATAGGGGAAATTCAGACACGTGCGCAAATCTTTTCCCTTCTTTGTTTCACTTATTTATGGATTGCACACGGGCTTCTGCATGGAATATCCGCTTATATGTGAACATGTGAACAATGTCTGCAAAATAGCCTATCTACAGATTCGTAAGATAAGTTCTATTCGCCACCTCCTTACCACTCAGGCAACACAAACTCTCGTCTGTTCTCTCGTCTTGTCTAGGCTAGACTATTGTAACTCTCTGTTATTTGGTTGCCCGCAGTCCTCAATCCAGAAACTTCAGAAAGTTCAGAACGCAGCTGCAAGATTGATTTTCAAAGCAAAAAAGACACAGCATATCACCCCGCTACTTCACACTCTTCACTGGCTTCCAATTTCTGCTCGAATTCAGTACAAGGTCGCATGCCTCACCTTCAACTCTATTAATGGAACTGCCCCTCAGTATCTCACTGACATTGTACAAATCTACACTCCCACCCGACATCTCAGATCTTCCTCCGACTCATGCCTGCTCTCCACTCCCCGTATTAAAACTAAATCCTTCGGTGAATCTTCTTTCTCGTACTCTGCTCCCTCGGTCTGGAATAGCTTACCACACAGTGTTCGCCACTCTTCCTCTGTTCAGTCTTTCAAAACTTCTCTGAAAACTCATCTTTTTGAAACCTCATACTCTCACCTCTAATCCACGTAGTCCTTGATGATATTACCCTGCAGTATGTGTGTGTGTGTGCGTGTGTGCGTGTGTGCGTGCGTGTGGGGGGGGGGGGGGAGGGGAGGAGGGAGGGCGAGAGAGATTAATACATGCATTTTGTATGAACAGTCTCACTTATTTTTATTGTTTATATTCATTGATACTTGTCTTCATGTTGATTATTCTTGGCTTGGTGTTTATCTGTATGTTAGTGTTTAGGCCTTTGTTCAGCGCTTTGAGCACCCTGCAAAGGGAGTTAAGCGCTCTATAAATAACCAGTATTATTATTATTATTATTATTATTATTATGTGTGTACACAGCCTAAGAATGCGCTAACTAGAAAAAACCAAATCCGACAAGACGACTGACAACGATAAGCACTAGGCCTAATGTTCTAGACCTAAATGTCTTACACTAGTTACAGCGGTTTATGTATACAACACCACGTCGCGTGTCAAAATCACGCCTTTCATGTGTTTTCCTTCTTATAGCTAATAAGGAATCTTCTTCCTAGCATAAGAGGGAATGTGACACGGGACGTGCGGGGTCTTTAACCACTTGAAACATTGGCATTTTTAAAATGAGAGTCTACTTGGTCTATTCTCGTAATCTTGTTTGTTTTCTGTTTTTGTTTTCTGGCGTTGGATAAGCGATAATGAAATTCTGCTTAACGTTCTCCTGTCTGGAACAGACTCGTGTGGGACATTACTAGATATAACGATGGTGGGAACGATCCTGGAGGCAACGCCCGGAGGCAGTGCAACACCAGGAAAGTCCCGAATTGTTATCAATACAGATGCGCAATGGGTTGGATAAGCCTATTTCAACAGACTATAACACTTTTGTTCTGTCTTACCATAGAATCAGTATCAAGTTTTACATATTTCACTTTTTTTTTAAGACTAGGGGAAGACGGGGTAAAAAGCACATGAGCGGGTAAGAAGCCCACCCCAATTATCTCATGAAATGAAGCAAATTTCAGTCTCATTTTGCCCATGAGACGAGCGTTAATGTCTAGCATTCGTCTCATGGGCAAATTTGACTGAAATTTTCTTTATTTCATGAGATAATTGGGGTGGGCTTCTTACCCGCCCATGCGCTTTTTACCCCGTCTTCCCCTACCGTTCATCTTCATGTCTTGCTCAGTCCCATCGGCTTCCACTTCTCCATTTCTCTATTTTGTTATCGATTTTTAGCCAGCATAGTAAAGCGATGCACGATGCATTGTACCTGCCCTCACAAACTTTCTGAACAAAGACTCGAAACGTACAGAATGCCTAGAGAAGGGAAGAAACTCTTTCATCTCGCTTGTAGCATTAGACAGGAGTTATCGAAAGTGCAAGACATACGTGCATAATGTCTGCAGCACTTGTAATTTAATTTAATTGCTCGTGAGAGTAGGGTTTTTTTTTAATTTAAAGAACGAGAGAAGCTTGCCAGGGTGCTATGCGTTTCTCTGTCTGTTGGTCATCCTCTCTGGACGAAAATTCCAATCACACCACCGAAATCACTAAATAAATGACATAACGTATATATTGTTCAAAATGCAGTTGAAGATCAAATACATCTTAGTATGCATGTACTTTATAATTTTGGGGTTCTGCTACACACTACAATATCACATTCCGAATTGCGTGACCAAAGCCGTGTATTCACATAGGCCTTGTATTCACGTATGCATAAAATACCTTGGTTGTTTCAGATCTTTTACAAATCAAATACGAACATTTTTATTACACACACACGCATCCGCGCTCGCGCAGAGAGAGAGAGAGAGAGAGAGAGAGAGAGAGAGAGAGAGAGAGAGAGAGAGAGAGAGAGAGAGAGAGAGAGAGAGAGAGAGACGCTTATTGTTAACCGGGGAGGTGTATCTGTGTTTGTGATAGATAGAGAGAGAGATGTCGACGACGACAACAACAATGATGATGATGATGATGATGATGAAAGTTCTCTAAGCAAAGGAAAGAAGAAAAACAAGCACTAAAAGGGGGTCTCCTGTTTTGTTCACACACTGTTCAGTTTCTTCCACCGAGTCGTGCACATGTCCCGAAACACACTGTGGGATAATGGATGGGTGTGAGCGAGGTGAACTAGGAGAACGTTTCACAAGAGCGAACGCACGTAGCTGTTCACGCAATTCGGCCCAAAAAAACGGTCTTATGCTCAGTGTCCATCTGTGTTCTACCGAGGACCCAGCATGTTTGACAATCGTGTGAAAGGTAGCACACGCCTTGTTGCTTTTGACTCGCTGACAGGTTATGCACACAAGCAGGTCTGCTTCTTTTGGATCTCCCTTCCCCAAGACCCAGCCTGGGCAACAGCAGACCAAGTGCGTAAACAACGCACATCGGTCAGTGTGAATGGCATGGCAGCAGGTGTGAGAATAACACAGAACGAAACAAAACAGATGCTTTGTATTAGCCAGCACACGAGATGTACACCAACCCTTAAGAAACACCATCGTTTGCCTATAGTTTGGCGAACGTTTTGACCCCCCTCCCCCCTTCGAAACCGACCACGCGTGAAACTATCACGTGATCGCGTCGAACTATTGTTGAACCGTAGGAAAAATACAACTTTCATCTTTTACTTCCATTTTTTTGTAGGTCTCCGGGAACCTGTATGTTTTTGGGTTTTTTCAAAATGGCAGCCGAAGTCAACTAACTTGACAGAGAGAAACTATCACGTGATCGCGTCGAACTATTAGTTGAACCGTGGGAAATATACAACTTTCACTTTTTTACTTCCAGTTTCTTTTGATATCTCGCGGGAACCTGAATGGTTTTTTGGGGTGTTTTTTTTAATCAAAATGGCAGCCCGAGTCAACTAATCTCACAGAGACAAGTATTCTGTTTTCATTGGAAAAGCATACTGGGTGGGTGATTACAGCAAATTAAAAAAAGACACGCTTTTTTTAGTGTTCTTTCTTATTTTTTCAACATGTTAGATGGCAATAATATAGTGCAACATTTATTTTCTGCAAACAAATACACGTCAATGAAATCAAAAACTATGTACATTGAGGTATGATTTATCTCCCTTTCGAAAGCAACTCTTTTCTAATTTCCGGATTAACTGATGTGATCTGGCCCTGTAGTCATGAGTACGAATTAGACAATCAACACGGGGAAGTGTATGTAGATTAGACTAAACTCCCAAAACGATTGGCTGTATCGCCTAATTTACATAATAGCCCCCGTTTTGAATGTCTAATGCGCACTCATGACTACATGGTGTTTCTTAGATCCCTTTCGGCGCAAACGTAATGCGCGCGCAGAGCGACCTCCCATGAAACTGTCCTGGATTAGGAATAGAAGAGGTGAGACTGAGGCGGGTGGAATAAAGGGCAAAACAAAACCCAACATGGCAGAGCCATATATACTGTACTCCCAGTACAAACCAAAGATAAAACAAGATAGCACAGCCATATATACTGTACTCCCAGTACAAACCAAAGATAAAACAAGATAGCACAGCCACATATACTGTACTCCCAGTACAAACCAAAGATAAAACAAGATGGCATAGCCATATATACCGTACTCCCAGTACAAACCAAAGATAAAACAAGATGGCACAGCCATATAAAATGTACTCCCAGTACCAACCAAAGATAAAACAAGATAGCACAGCCATATATACTGTACACCCAGTTCAAAC
>JAGGCT020004216.1:150889-165005 GCA_017654935.2 Phymorhynchus buccinoides
GCTTATGTGTGTGTCTATTGTCATTATTCATGAAATTCCGCAATATTTTTTTGGAGCTAGCCCATTTACAGCATTGTACATGCATACAAAATTGTTGAAAATAAGTCTGTCTTTGAATGGAATGATGTTTAAACGTTTGTAATCATTTGCAGTTGGGCTACTTGATTTTAAAAGTATAAGTTTTTTAGCTCTTTTATGCAAACGATTTATTTGCTTCAAATTAGATTCACTAGCATTATCCCATAAAGTGGAAGCATAGTTGATAAGTGATAAAATATGAGCATGAAAAAATAGTTTTCTTGAGTGAAGGTCCAAAAAGTTATTTATTTTTGCTAACTGATATATTCTTCTAGAAATACGCTTTCCGAGTTCGTTTATGTGATTATACCATGATATATCATTGTTAATGATGACTCCTAGCACCTTATGTGATGAAACATCTTCTATTAATTGGTCCTTGACATACAATGGAGGAAACGTGGAATTCATCTTCTGCCTTTTCTGACGGGTGGTAATATGCATACATTTAGTTTTCTTTGCATTTAGAGCCATGTGGTTCGTTTCTGTTCAACTGACCAGCCTGTCAATATTGCTTTTCAGGTTAACTACTAGTTCATTAGGATTACCACTGTCCGATTGTAGAGAAGTGTCGTCGGCGAACATATCGCTACAACAATTAAGATATAAAGGTAAGTCGTTTATATAGATAGAGAAAATGAGGGGTCCTAAAACTGACCCTTGAGGAACTCCATACTTCAACGGGGTTAGGTTTGACCTTTTGGAATTATTTTCAACAAGTTGTTGGCGATTAGTAAGGAAAGATGAAATAAAATTTAAAGATCCGTCAAATAGGTGGTAATGAGTGAGCTTTTTAAGAAGATGTGAGTGGTTGTTAACGTCAAAAGCTTTAGCGAAATCTATAAATAACACCCCTGTGAACTCGGTATTATTTATTTTAGAAAGACATTTATCAATAAGCTGTATTAAAGATGTGTGGCAGGAATGATTTTCCCTAAAACCAGATTGATTTTCGTGCAGTAAATCGTACTTAGCCAGATGAGAATACAGATGAGATTGAACATGATTTTCTAAAGGTTTTGATATAATACTTAGAATTGAAATGGGCCTGTAGTTAGATGGAATGCTACGATCACCACTCTTATATAATGGAATTACTTTAGATAGCTTAAATCTTGGAGGGACATGTTGCTTTTCTATGCATAGGTTATAGATGTAAGTGAGCGAATCAGCAATAGCGAAGGCAGCAATTTTTAATATCTTACTATCAATTCCATCCAAATCACGAGTTCCAGATGGTTTAGAATGCAATAATGATTTAAGCACATCGTTAACTGAGATGAATGGAATAGTGAAAGACGATTGGATTTTTTTGACTGACATAATTCTTGGAGCTTTTGTAAATCATTTTCGTTGGTTTTATCATTCACTATAACATCATTAGCCACATTTGCAAAGTGTATGTTAAGATCATCAGATGAAATATCTTTTATTGGATCTTGCTTTTTATAATAACTATTCGTCATCATGTTAATGGCGTTCCAGATTGATTTAGCGTTTTGTGAGCTACATATTAAATGTTGGTAGTACTAGTATTCCTTCTCTGCTTTTCGTTTCATTGAGCTTACTTTGTTTCTTATTTCTCTAAATTATTTTTCATTAGTTTTATCAAAATGATCTGCTTGTGTCTGGCATCATCAATATCCTTATTTATCCAGGGTGGCTTTATGGAATGTTTAACCCTTTTCTTTACAAAAGGAGCGTGTCTGTTATATACTGAAACGAAGGTATCTATCCAGAAATCAACAGCATCACCAGCATTCCTAATTTGGTAGACGTAATCTAATCCTGAGTCAAAGCAACTCATTTATGAAGGCTTTTTCATTAAAGTGGGTAAAACATCTATAATATATTTATTTATGTCCAGTCTTAGGAATCTGTACACCCTTTTAAACCAGGTAATACAGACAGAAGAATGGTCACAACAACCCGTTGAAACAGAACAAGTTTCAATTATATTCGATTTAGTATTAAGGTATACGTGATCTAGTAAAGATGCAGTGCTTTTTGTTATGCGTCTTGGGCTGTCTATTATTTGCTCTAGTCCATGAGTAGCATAAATATAATAATCATAATAATAATACTAAACATTTATATAGCGCTTTACTCCCTTTGCAGGGAGCTCAAAGTGCTTTACATAGACAATAAAACACAAATAAGTCATGAAACACATAACACGCACTACAATCAAATCAAATATTATGCATAAACTAATATTATTTAAACAAAGCCCTGTTCATAACCACAAAATTGGAAACAATATTACAATATTATAAGAAAAGAAACAAAATTGCAAGGGAAATCAAAGTTCATGAGCTACGTTATTGCGCAAACACACACTAATAGAGAAGCACACAGTCACACACCACGCACGCGCACGCACGTACACGAGCGCACACACACACACACACGCGTGCCTGTCATAATCAATGGGTATTCACACACACACACACACACACACACACACACACACACACACACACACACACACACACATAAAAGACCACACACACACACACCGATCCCATTTCAACCACCCCCACTTGCACGCAAGCACACATATACATGATTCAGGTTCTGAAACAGAAGCATGTGGATTTAAGGTAAGATGTGAGAGGTTAGTGGTATGAAGAATCAAAGAGGTGAGTTTTCAAATAAGTCTTGAAAGATTGAACTGTGGAAGAATGGCGAACACTGTGTGGTAAGCCATTCCAGACTGAAGGAGCAGAGTGTGAAAAAGAGGATTCTCTAAAGGATTTTGTTTTAACACGAGGAGTAGAAAGCAGGCGTGAATCGGAAGAAGATCTGAGCTGGCGTGCAGGGGTGTAAGTTTGAATGATATCGATAAGATATTGCGAGCGGAAATAGGAAGCCAGTGAAGAGTGTGGAGTAGTGGGGTAATGTGTACTTTCCTTTTAGTTTTGAAGATCAGTCTTGCTGCTGCATTTTGAACTTGTTGAAGTTTTTGGATTAGAGTTTGAGGGCAGCCGTATAACAAAGAATTGCAACAGTCGAGCCTAGATAGGACAAGAGTGCAAATAAGAGTCTGTGTTGCCTGAATGGTAAATATGAGGCCATTTAATACCAGGAACTATCAAATCAATGCTAAAGTCACCTAAAATGATATTTTGGGGGGAATCAAATTTAGCTGCATCCACCATCAGATTAAATCGATCAAACCAGTCATGGGGTCTCGGCTGGATTTCTATATAGAAAACCAACCATGACGGGTTTACAATGCTTAAGATTAATTTCTATCCAAACAGATTCTACATTGAAGTTTTCTAGACATGTTAGCCTTTTATAGTTAACCGATTTAGCACAGTATAAAAGTATGCCAGTTGATTTAGGTAAAATAGGATAGAGCCGAATTATGAGATTACCGATGTGATGCCACTGTATCAGCATTTAAATCCACAAATGTGCACTTGTTATGACAAACAATCTATTAAAATACCAATTGTACCTGATTGTTTCATAATAAAATCATTCTTATTGTGTCCACACAAAGATATAATAAAAATGCATCAAACACAGAAACGTCGATTTCGCATCTCAAAGATGTAACATTATCTATGCAGAAGTAACTAAGTTTTAAAGTAATATCAAGCTTCTAGATATTTTTAAATAGCTGTATAACAATACTTTACTTCAACAGCTACTTGACTATTATTATAATGTTGTGTTTTCAAAATAATAACGGTATTTTTTTTACTCAAACAGAACCTCAGTATGTGTCTCGGCAGCTCTTATACTTGACTCGTTTTATAATCCAACAGTTATTGAGGGGGGGGGGGGGGGGGGGGGGGGGTTCTGCAATTGTCCCTGCACTGGCAAACTTGTGTGCAACAAAGTTCAAAGCAAGCACATGAAGACTGTCGTGTTGCACAGGATGCACAAGTACATGTCGTAAGTACCTCTATCAATGGAGAGTTCGCGGGGAGTACGACAACGATAACGACACCAGCAACGAGCGCTGATCCGCTTCGTTCGTTCCTAGGTGTCGTACCGTCTGTCACAAGCGATTGCGTGTAAAACGAGTACGTAAAACGTCAGGGGAACAAACTCTGAACTATCTTTTGACAAAAGTTATTAATGTTAGCGTCTGCTAGTGAAGGGGACAGGGGGTGTTGATTGGTGGCATGTTAGAGAACTTTGTTTTATTTCTTTTATTAGTTTTGTTTTCAGCAACAACAAAAATATTTTTAGTGTCTTTCACTTTTTTTTTTAGCTCACACCAAACCCATAAATTGATATATAAAATGTGAATACACACAACATAATTTAATGTATGTAAACCACTGATGTGGGACCAACATTGTGCACATTTATATTGTTTATGTAAGCATTACGTATCATAACTTTATCAAAAGTAATGTCCCATATGGTTCTTTAACCGCGAGGAAGTAAAACATAAACATTGCATTACGTATGTGGTTTATAAAGTACTTGTGGCGGTACCATAGCCGATGAGGTTTAACCGAGGCGTGGTTACACTACACCTATCTATATTGTTAAAAAAATCGGGACTTTACTGGAGTTGCACTGCCTCCGGGCATTGCCTCCAGTATTGTTCCCACCATCTTTGTATCTACAAATGTCCCATATGTGTCTGTTCCAGACCGAGAGGAGACGTAAAACACCATTTTTCATTCATTCATTACGTATGTGGATTTGTTTGTTTATTTTGTTGTTGTTGTCGCTGTTGTTTTGTTTAGGGGGTAAGGGGGTGTAGAGAATAGGCGTTGTGTAGTTTGTTGAAGTAAGTATAATATTATGATGTACGAATTTCTTGTCATGTAATTATTTAAGCAACAATGATGTTTAATTTTGTATCTTTAGTCCGTCTGATCTACGCTCCTATTTGAAACAGAGATATCGACACATGTTGGCATTCATAGAATAGTATAATTTATGTCATGACTTTTATTAGAGGTTGACACTGGTCTGTAGTAGCGGCCAATAGTAACGTGAAAGTTATATAATTAAATATTTTCTTGCAAAAGCTTGGTACAGCTTACAGCTTGTGGAAGATCATGGCCTATGATTCAAACCAGGGGCCGGGGGCATTTGCAATGGCTTAATGTACTGATGCAGTCAAAGGGATTGTTTAGCTTTGGGGACCTTCCTTGATGCAAGCTGTCCTCAAAACACTTTGGCTTCTTCTTTCAATTGTACAGTAATAATCCGAGGCTGATTCTAGCCCTATCCTTAATGCTAACATTCGATAAGGGGCTGGGGGGAGGGGGATTAAAGTACAATATAGCCGAAGTATCAAAGTTTTGAGGGTTTTTTAGGGAGGAGGGGGGATTAGGGTGGCATAATTATTCATTATTGATATATATTTTATTACGCCTCGTATGTGTGTGTTTTTGCTTGTTTTCTGTGTGTTTGCTTGTTTTCATTTTGTTTGTTTATTTGTGGGGGGGTTTAAGCTTTAAAATTATTTTATATCTATAAAATTCTAAATAGGCATACCAGCAGATAAACATGAAGATCTCTCGCAAGCGCCCTTTGATTTGCTACACGATCGGCTTTCAACTGTGGCATCCAAATCTATACTAGATCTACACCCACACAAACCAACACATTTGAGTCTAACACATGAACACATTGCAGGAGCCATTCATGTGGATAAAAACAAAAAGGCAAGATTTGTTTTCACATGACAATCGTAAATACTTCATTCTTAATGTAATTCATTAAAAGTGATGAAAGTACCCCTTTAACAAGCAAACAATGCGACGCGAAGTCACTCATTGTGGGCACTACGAGAAACCTGCCAGTTCTCACGTCGTAACGAAGGGCTTAGTACGCGTACCGAGAACTAGGACGAAAAGTATGACGAATAGCTGGGGTTCAAGTAGGTTCATCAAGGGCTGTCTTCCACGTAAGGGCCTGCAAATGACAACGTCTGATATGCAATTGTAGTGATTCATGCTTAGATGGCAGATTCTCCATGACATTTTTCAAGCTGTAAAAGCGATCATATTGACCTTGCTGAATGGACTGTTTCTGTGTGCTTGTGTCATAGAGTTTGCAGACAAACTGTGTCAGCCAGCACTGAATCATCAGAAACACTTTTACTGCCCATGTCTTGGGACATCTGGGGATTTTTGACAAAGACACTTCAGGCAGATCGTTTGCCTATTGTTACAAACTGACTCGAGATGTCTGATCCCATGATGGCATGGAATGTCAGCTGTGTGTCAGCAATATTTATGAGATTAACTGGTTTGAAATGTGTGTGTTTTCTGAGGGGTCCCTGTTTGCATCCACAAGACGAGATTGGGTTGTGGTTGATGCGCAAGAAGATGTACAAGGACATCCATGTTACAACTGATGACAACTGTCTGGGAGTATCCATACTCATTTGCATCTCTCGCAAGAAGCATACTTGTATCAGCCTCTTCATGCTCAGCAGAGGTCAGTTTTGAGGCAAGAACATTTTCTTGGCTATTAGGCTTCAATATGTAAAATAACAACTTATAGGAAAGAAATACTTTATTCCCAAATGGGTTTGTATTAGCATTAATGCTTAGATGGTTTGGAGAGTGTTTATCTATATCAGTAATCTGTGGACAATTAAGAGAGGCGGCTTCGTTCCATTTGTTAGAGGAAGAGGTTTTAAGCCGATTAATGCATGTTAATTTCAAAGCTGCTAGATATGAGCTAATATAAGGTACATTAAGTCATCATTGTTGCATCTCTTTAACCACTGATTTTCTACTTATTTTATCTTGCTTTATGTTCCAAACAAACCGAAAGCTAGCATATTGCAAATCCTCAATAAAATCATGTGGTGGGTTGGGTAACAATAACCATACGTGAGTAGGCTTTGAAAGAATTAAAGACTTGAGCAATAATTACCCCTTTGCCATAATTGCAATAGCGTTCACCTTCCCTACATTGATTTGAATCGTGTGCATGCTGTCAAATGTTTCGAGTTTGCTTGCTTTTATACTGTTAGGAAAGCTTTTTTTTTTACACACGAATGTGTTTTAGACAATGTCAGTGATGATTTAATATCCAGTTTTTTCAGTTGTCAGCAAATCACTTGCCACACCACCATTGGCGGCATCGCTCATGGTAAGTGTTGAAAGTTCCTAACTTGTGCAAGTGAAGAGTTTGAACGTTTGGAACAAATATGCCAGTTTTTGCACATGATTATTGGTCTCTTGTCAGTCAATTGTTTTTCTCCAAAATCCTTGTGTGAGGATTCGTGTTCCTTTATTATCAATCATCAATCAGGTTGAAATTTGTTCTAGTATCACTTGTGAGTTGTACCATTTCATTGAAATTGATGCACCCCCTATCTCTAACTGTATCGGTTCCGACAATTCCAACAAGACGCCTACTAACCTTTTCTGTTTTGTTCGCGTATTCAATAGCCTGAAAACTTCGAATTTTAATATAAACAACTGCTTGGTCTCTTTTGTGACAAATCACCTTGTTCTTAATGTACTTCTGGCTCTGGGGCTGTCACTGGGAGCATCTTCCTGTCAGCCTAGAAAATTGCCCCACCACCATCACGTGTGATGGACATTGTCGAAAGCACCAAACCAAGGCAGTTGTTGACTCCATGGTTTAAGACTCTGGGTGCCCAGAAGCCATAGCTGGTACAACATAATTATTATAATGGCCTTTGCAAGACATCGTGTACTCGTAGACATGAGGTTTGCCTTCTTAAACAATCTCAAAATATTTTATGAAGGAAGATAAGTGGTTTCACCACATAACCCTCTCTTATAATTATTATAAATATCCTTTTAAACAAACAATTTACAAAAACATAATGCCGTAAGTTTAAATATATTTCCTTTAGTATTTATTTGTACCTCTAGATAAAACATCTACTGACACAAATATTAATTTTGTTGTTTTGTTGTAGCTAACGAGAAAAACACTGGCCGCATGTACCAGATCAGAAGTGTAACGACATGCACTTCATCGAATGTGATCTACCTGTTGGACTGCAGCAGATGCCAGCAAGTGCAGTGCGTCGGAGAAACGGGCCAAACCATGAAGAAAAGGTTTGACAAGCACCGCTCTGACGTCATGACTGCCAAACCCACGCTAGTGGCACGCCACTTCTGCTCCACAGGCCACAGCATTGAGGACATGAGGTGCACTGTCACAGAGCAAGTGCGTGGGGACATCAGTGTACGTAAGAGGAGGGAGAAGTTCTGGCGCTGGAAACTGAGGACCAACTATCCTCAGGGCCTCAACGTCTTTGACTGACAGTCGGGCCCCCTTCCCCCTCTCCGCCTTCTCCCCTTCCCCCCAACCACCTCTAAACACTGAGGATGGCTGACAGTCCTTCTGGACATAGGCTACTTGAATTATCCATCATGAGCAAACCCTGAGACTTAAACTTTATTTGCAGGAATACGACATTAGTGCCTGTGTAGAGAAGCAAGAATGGCAAATTATCTGTGTGTGTGCGTGTGTGTGTGTATGTGTTTGTGTGCGTGCGTGTACTGCGTGTGCGCACGTGTGTGTGTGTGTGTGTGTGTGTGTGTGTGTGTGTGTGTGTATGTGTGTGTGTGTGTATGTGTGTGTTTGTGTGTGTGTGGGTATGTGTGTGTGTGTATGTGTGTGTGTGTGTGTGTGTATGTGAACGGTCATATATGTGTGTGTGTGTGCAATGTTCTCCCTCTATTTTAAGTTAATGACTTCTGTTCCGATACCTTAATTCGTGCATATTGTGTTTCTCACTCACTCGATTTTGTCCTTTTTTTTGCGATCAATGTTCACCTGTAGCCTACCTGTAAACGTTTTTTGTAATGTCATTTCCTTTCATTCATTCCTGAAAGAAAAAAAACACGTTGGGTTTTGAAAGCTTGAAAACAATGGTGTCAGTGTGTGTGCTTTGAGAAACAGAGACATTTTGTTGTATCGCTTTAACATTTCAGCCTCAGCCAATCACTTTCTGGCCTATATATTGTGATTCAGCACCATAAAAAACATAATTCTTAGGTATACATCTGTATCGTTAAGAATTCGGGACTTTCCTGGAGTTGCACTGCTTCCGAGCATTGCCTTCAGTATCGTTCCCACCATCTTTATATCTACTAATGTCCCATATGAGCGTTTTTCAAAAAAGGCCGAATTACAGAACTCGCAAATGATGAAAAAAGAAGTTTGTCAATTACACATTTTTACACTGTCTTATAATTTTACAGACCCTGAAATACCTTAAAGTGGATTATGCCGTTTTTTAGACATGCTTCTTAGCCGTTATGAATTTTTAACGAATTAAATCTATTAAAACAAGAGGCGAAGCCTTCAAGGCTCACGTCTAATTTTGATTACTATCTATAGAGAATGTAGAAGTGTCAATGTCACTAATTTAGCTATGCAAACCGAATGAGAGTAATTTGTGTTTTCCAATCAGTTTAGTAATAGTACAATGCAGATTTCCAATGGTTCCCTATAAAAGTTTGTGAATTGAAAATTTAAATCAAGGTTCAGACTATCAGAGTGTAATGCATACATTCTGTCTTAATTTTATGTAAAGGTGAATACTATTTGTATTACTATTTATTATTATGTTGGCATTGGTTAGAATATATAATGTTAATGCAGTTAGCGTTAATTACGCATACTATTTATTATTATGTTGGTTTGGTTAGAATAGATATACTGTTAATGCAGTTATACTAACACTGGAACGTTACAGGATATGTCAATGACTTGCTCAAATTAGGACATCAATAAAATCCTGCATACTAAGAAAAATATAACATAAGTGATTCTGTTTATTGCACAAAAAGAGTCTCTGCGAGAGGCTATCTCAACAGCAGTCAGCCATTTTTTCCTTAAAAATTTCCCCCTTGTTCTGTCCCCCCTTTTTTATTTTCTCCCTCTCCACACCCCCCCCCCCCCCCCCCCGACCCCCACCCCCCTTCAACAACAACTAACCATAGGTAATGTTTGTGGGGAAACAAAAGAGTGGAAAGACGAGAGGAACTTAAAATGCTTTTTTAATGGCAGTGAAGAATATGAGTGTCAGAGAAAGTTAGGTATGGAATTGGGAGTAGAAAGAAAAGTGAGAGGGGGGGAGACCCCTGGACCCAGAAGAACCCTGGACCACCGCCCCTGGAAGCGTATCAAATGATTCGTAAGGGGGTTGGTGTGTGTGTGTGTGTGGGGGGGGGGGGGGGGGGGGTTCCGCAGGGAGTCCAGGGAGCTGTATATATCGTGGGTTAATGTGGTTAAATATATCCTGGGTTAATGTGTAGTGGGCCCAGTGGGAGCTCAGGGGGCAAAGACGGTCCCCAGCAATTGTGCAATTTAGAGATTATTAAAGCAAAAATTGAGTCAATTTACCCCTGTAGAAGATACATGCTTGGGGAAAAGGGGGGGGGGGGTCCTGAAACACTGGAATACCCCGTCAGATCCGCCATTGCACACACACACACACACACACGCGCGCGCGCGCACGCGCGCGCACCACACACACACATACACACACACACACACACACACACACACACACACACACACACTCGGTATAGATCTAGGCATGTAGGAATACAGGCCGACCTATCAATATCATGTGGCTTGTCCCCATACATTCACCTCCGTTCGTGATGAAGAACAACAACAAATAACAAGTAGACTAGAACACTGCTGTGTCAAATAATTCCCATGATTTGGCTGTGTTTCACGGCACCTGTGTGTAGTAGATGATACATTCATTCTTTTGAGCGCAATGAAAAATGACCGTCTCTTCTACTCACGGACCTACTATGTAAGTTCGTGCTTCTACTGGCAGTTTATTTCCACAGGGGGCGACAGACTTTTATAAGTTTACGTCACGAAAACAGCCTGGTATGACGTCATTTTCCAGTGCACAACTGACAGCAACTGATATTGAACTTTTCACAATCTATTCTCAAAGTTAGGAGTTGACCAGAAGAGAAGCGGACACACCCGTCAGCAACTTCCGCCTATGGCGGATCGTAACGAGAGTGACCGTAACGATAGTGACAAAATGCATTAAAAAAACATATTTCTCTTTGTAGGGTAGACAAGTGAAAAATGTTTAGATCTATATTGAAAGTAATCCTGAGGACCGTTCCTCTGAATCTATTCACGTTTTCATCTGAATCGTTTTTAGCATCGAAATTAGCGTAACGATAGTGACATTTTAAAGAAAAGTGCCTTACTCGGATTAGAAAAACGGACCTAAAATGCTCAACAGACGTTGCTAAGCGTTCCAGTTTCACATTCAGTCGTTGAGAGGAGAAGTGATGTAAATCTTTGCAAAGTCTTAACATTGAAAAATAGACTAGTCATTAGCTATTGAGGAAAACGTGTCTTCGTAACGATAGTGACATAATTCTGACGGACATTGAAATTTGGTGCTTCAAAGTGCCGTCAAAATGCAGACAATTTTTTCTCAAAGGCATACTCGTCAATTTTCCGACGTACACGTTAATTACATTATTTTTCATATTATTTTGGCATCAAATACTTTCACTTTGCTTGCTGAGATGTCTTCAAAATTTCAGTGCACATCAAAAGACAGGCGCTGATTGCCTTCGAATTTGGTAGGTAGGTGACCTGGGGACGGTGACTATCGTTGATACAAACTCGGAAGCGAATCGGTTCAAAATACGGCAGCGCGCTATACGCCGCCTCCTAACTTTTCACGCATAACTCATCGCCGTTTCTTATACCGAATTGATTCACATTTGCTGTCAGGCTTTCTATGCCATCTGCTCGAGCTAACGCCTGGCAGGCATAAATTAGAAGTAGGATTGGGTGAGGAACGCGTCACTCTCAGAGCAGCGCCCAACGGGAAACGTGGGCCTTATAACTCCGCTGTTTCTTAACCGAATCACTTCAAATTTTCTGTACTCAGCGTTACCAGTAATTGGCTTTACCGTTACTAGGCGTTACCGGTACGGTGCACTGCCAGTACTAGGCGTTGCGCTAGTTTCTTTCATTAATTTGCAGCAACTACAAATTTGTTGTCAATAACCTCTCCCAGATTTTTTTCATTTGTTAAGACACATTCTTCGGCCTTTTTTGAAAAACGCCATATGTGTCTGTTTCAGACCGGAGGACGTTAAACGGATTTCACTAAAAAAACATAATTCAAGCCACTGAGATGGCACATCTTATCTTTATATAAAAGCCAAGTGTGTGTGTGTGTGTGTGTGTGTGTGTGTGTAGAACGCAGCAAACCGTGTGTACTAAGTTCGAGAAAATGCCACGCTGCACCTCCTTGAGGTACGAATATAGGGTGTGGCCGCTAGACCTCCTCCAACCCCCCCTAGTGGATACTGGGAGGGGGGGGGGGGGCGTCTTCCGTACAAATAGTTCCCCCCCACCTTCTGGAAGTTCTGTGCCTTATTACTACATCTAATCTGGTCCGTCTCTTTGACTCTGCCTTCCCTCGTGCATTGCTGTATTCTACTATCGTTCTGCCTTACCGGTCCATCTCTCCTACCGTTTTTCAAGAAATATCTTCAAAAAGATTCCTCCTATCCGAAGTCAGACATGCTGGGCCTAATTAATCTTACTAGGGCGCATAACAGCAGCATGATGCATTCTAACGTCATAATTGACCAGGAAAATGTCTGAACGAACCTAAGAAGAAAAGAAATTAGAAGAAGTACTACTCTCTCTCTCTCTCTACTCTCTCTCTCCTCTCGCTCGCTCTCTCTTCACCCCTCATAAACCATATGGGTAAATTTTAAAAAAAAAACCAGACAGGGCTGAAGGTTGGGGGGTGGGGTGCGGTGGGGGTGTTCAGGGAGACGGAATACTTTTGTTGTGGGTCCTGAGATTTACCAACGGACCTACCAATGGCTTTGAACCAACAGATTAAGAACCTCTCTGGTTGAAACTAAGTTTACGCTTTCAGTCGGTCCTTTGCCGATCTACGATCGCCCAAAGTAGTCTGTTTTTTCGTTCAGGTTTGTTTCTTTTTTGTTGTTTGGTTTGTTGTTTTTCTGTCTGTCCCAAGGATCTCCCGAAACTGTTTGATAGAATCGCTTCAAATTTTGTGATGGGGCGTGTCCTATGAGATGAAGGCATCAGCGCAAAACGTTTTCGCCGCCTGACCGTGACCTTGGCGTATGACCTTGGAAAACGAAAATCGTTAAGGGGCCATAACTTCCACACCTATGCCTAGAGTCTTGACACGTGGCATGGAAGTACTTCGCTTATTGACCGATCTGATGATGGATACCGATGAAGGTCAGGGTCAAAGTCAGGGAGATCGGTAGCCTTGAAAGTGGTAGGGAGGTCTAACAACTGGGTTTCTTGTCCAAGCATATCTCCGAACCGCCTTCACGAATGTTTCCAATTTTGTGTGGTGCCGTGTCACCATGCGAGGAAGGCATTCAGCACATAAATTTATCTGCCGTCGTGACACTTGACCTTGGCGTATGACCTGAAAAAAAAAACCGAAAATCTTTAAGGGGCTATAACGTACACAACGTTGCTTTTTTATTTTTTATTTTTTTAAAGGAGAATCAGAGTTAATACATTCATATGTTGGCTACAGCGTGAGGAAATAAAAACGAAATGCATTGTCATCCATTCACGTAGGGCCCAATAGGGATGCAAAGGGGATGAGCACCTACTTTGTAATGAACATTCTTTTTTTTATTTATGCTGTTCTAATCTCTCCTCTTCTATCTCTCTCTCTTCTCTCTCTCTCTCTCTCTCTCCTCCTCTCTCGATGAAACAAACCGATCTCTTAAACTAAAGGCGTTATGTACCTCTTCTACTATGGATCTCCTCTCTCGCTCTCTCTCTCTCTCTCTCTCTCTCTTCTCTTCTCTGTGTGTGCATCTTGGGTCTTTCTTGTGTGTCTCTGGCTTGCTTCTTTGCTGGCGGGTTGGTCAATGTTTTTGTTGGTCTGACTGCTGGCTTGCGCCATGTAGGGCCTACGTTGCAGAGTTGGCACTTTCTTCAGTTAACTCGCTGCAGTGGGGCATTACTGCCAGTGCTACAGTTGGAGTTCCTCTCTGGTACCTCCTACAAGAGACTGTATCGTCTGTGTCTGCCGCTAGGC
>JAGGCT020004217.1:0-17500 GCA_017654935.2 Phymorhynchus buccinoides
GACCTCATGGTGACGACTCAGCTTTCCGCGCGCAGTGCTTCAGGACTGGTCGACCGATACACTGTTGAAAGATGAACGAAGACAGCTGCACTGACGTCAGTGGGCGCGTCATCATTGCCACGTCTTGTCATCACTGTCGTCATTGCTCCTGGTCTAGCACGCCATCTGGCTGGTTCCAGTTTGTGTGCGAGGGATGGTGGTTCTTGTGCCCAGTGAACTGCGTTGTTGGGGTCCGTTAACTCCATCACGGTGCGAGTAGAGCAGTTTGGGGTTCCCCAAACCTGAAACAGAGTAATAAAAAAATACCATTCTAAAAAATAAATGAAAACAATAAATATGTTATAGATTTTGGGGCAACAAGATTGGTTTACATTTAGAATATTCAAAATATTTACTGCAATCAAAGCTTCTGTAACTTTGTAAGTCTGAAGTAGAGAGAGTAGGGTATTTTATCAATAAACCACTAAACCTAGTTTGGGAATTTTTGTTTTTAGGAATCAATTTGGGAAACCATGTAACAAAACATAAAATAAAAATAAATCTTTTTCCATTTCATACATTGTGACGTTACTTTTCAAAAGCAATTTTATCAAACAGAACAATGGGATAGTAACTAATCAATCAGAAGAACACTCACCCATCATAAGACAAACAAAAATCGTTTGTACTACACAGTCTACCTCATTCGTTTAAACACAGTGTAATCTAAAATCGTTTGCATTACATACAGACTACCGTATTTTACGGACAATAAAGCGATACTTTTTCCCAAACCAAGATCCCTGCGCCTTATAATGAGTTTGATAATATACTAAGAAAATAGAGTAACAAAACCTGAATTCTGAGTCAAATTTGCGTTGCGTCTATAACAGGTGCCCTTAGTCTAACTATGGTAACTCATTCTTCTTTCTCTAAACCGTACAGCAATCTCTCCCAGAAAGCATCAAGAACAAGTCAAACACCAACAGTGGCCGATGGTGGGTTTTTCGTTGGCGTTCTAGCAGTTGTGGGGGCGGTGGCTCACCGTTGTCACCGCACCTTCATGCTTTCCTCTAAACTCCCCCCTCATGTTGGCGATGTCCTCTTCTGACACACTCAAAGTTGCTTCTGCAGCGCAAAAAAGAAAAACAATTTTTGTAAAAGTCCTAAACTACACCTTAAAATATTTCACACAAAATCAATACAGAACTTACTCAAAACCAATAAAAATGAAAGATAATTTTCGTTTTACTCTCGTACAATTTTTAAGTTTTCAACAGAATATATAGTTAGTGTTCAGGGCTTCTTCTTCTTCTGTGGTGGCGACCAACTTCTATTTACAGAAGTAAATGTACGCATTTAGGGGTGTGACAGGTTTTGTACGCTGAAATCATGTGAGCTAAAGCCATGTAACTGAAACTCAGATTATCTCTCAAACACCTACACAGACATACTTAAATACTGACATACACACACATATTATTATCTCTCAAACACCTACACAGACATAATTAAATACTGACATACACACACACATACTATATTCTCTCTCTCTCTACCAACCTCTCAGCCGACTGAGGTCCCGGCATGTAGCGGGGCGTACGGCCCAGATGCATCAGATGGTTGGTGTTCTGCAGCACGCACAGCCACTCAGGGTCAAGGTTCAAGGTCAAGCCCTCTGTCCCCTTGTCGGGGAAATCCAGCACTTGCAAGAACTGGCGACGCGGAAGGCACTTGTCCAGTGACAGAAATTTGGTGTTGCTTCCATTCTGAAAAGAAACAAACCACAAGATCACAATGTTAGTAAGAAAAATTCACATAATAACCATACAGAACAAAATCACTGACAAAATACTTTCATAAGCTGATGAGGTTATAAATAGCCTAAAAGATGTGCAGAAAACATAATTTGAATATCTTTTCTAGTTCTGAGCGGGATTAACCCCATGAGAAAAGAATGATTTTGAGAAGTTCCGAAGACAAAATACGCTTAGATAAATGTAATATACAAGCTAGCAGTCTACAGCCAGGTGCTCTGGTGAAAATAATGACATGAAGAGTTGACTTGGGCTTTCTATGTATGACACAAAGAGATGATTTTAACTCTTCTAGCACCATGGGCGAATACATTCACCCCAGTACATCACACTTCACTCCCACCAAATGCAAAGACATTCACTGCCAAGTGGCCTGCCATGTGTTTGTCTGTTTTCAGAGCTTATGTCACTGATTTGTTTTCTTCTGTGAAAGCAAAGCATGCACACTCTAAAAAAATAGTTACTCCCCTCTTGTTGGTTGAGATGCAACGGACAACCAGGAACCAACAAAATACATCCTGCGCTAGACAACCAAAACTTTTTTTTTTTTAAGCGAATTTAACCCTTTAAGCCAAATAATATAATTCCTGTACAGCTATTTTACAATAAACTAGACAACCAAAACTTTTTTCTTTTTTTTGAATTTTTTTCTTATAATGAATTTAAGATGTTAGGTACCTACTAAAGCACGACTTACCGGATGTTGAACTTGAGCCATGTACTTGACATGGAGATGGGCAGCGAACCAAAACCTGGGCTGCAGCGCGTGCAGCAGCTGCGCTGCGGGGGGACTTCCCAGCGAGCCGTCCATGACCTCCGACCTCAGGAAGGGCTTCTTGGCAAACAGGTGCTGCATGTTGCCATAGCGCGCAATGTCCTGGGGCCAGTCGTGGGACATGAAAATGTCCAGGGGTCGTTTCAACTGCTTGAGGCGGAACACCTCGATGCTGCGGATGTGGTAGACGGAGCGCTTGGTGTCCTCGGAGTAAGGGGGGTACTCGTAGTGCCCCCGGTGGTAGTCGCGGTCCTTGTAGATCCCCGACAGGCCCCCGATGCGAAGGCCCCCGATTTCTATCACGTTGGCGTAGCCTGCACAATGGGGAAAAGGAGAACAATTTAAAACGTGATTCATAAAGATAGCGTTCATTTTGCTTTTACGGGTTTCTGTCAGTGTGTTCCATTCTTTGGGAGGAATGAAAACTCTGATCAGAATGGCTTAACAACTAAGCTTTTGTGTGTTTTTTAATATGAAATAAAGATCATAAACTCTCTCAAGGGAACAATTTCTTTATATTTTTCCTGTTTCTTATTACAACCACTGAATGACATCATGTTAAATATACATGAAACAAAATGTGTAAAACCTACACCTTGATTTGCATAGCAATCACTGGTAAAAATAATAAAACTTTACAAAATTACAAACTGCAAGCAGCAAAAAAAAAAAAAAAATCAACATTTTCATTAAAATTTCTGTATTTAAAAAAAACTATAAACCCTCAAAGGTTCAACTTCAAAAGTCCTATGTTTAACTAGCTTTGAAATAATAATTAGTTTAAGTGACAAGAGAGTTATTCAGTTTTGGGAAAGGAAATAAACTTGATTCATTTGTTTGCTTTCCTTTATCATGTTGCTATAACTGGCTTAAGTGAATTCAATTCCTTTTAAAAACGAAGAACAAATGTTCACACTTTATAGATTAGATTAGAATACATTGCTGATTTTATTAAGCATGAAATCTTTGTTTATAATCTTAGTGTATACTACCAATAACAACACCAAAAACTGAGATAACTCAGTTCTTTGTGAGCCGAGATATTAGCAGGGTCAAAAACAAGGCATTGTAATTCGTCATAATGAAAAGTATGAAAGACATTTACCCATGTAATAGATATTTTTGGCCACCCAGCCCCCATAGGGAAGTTCCTGCATGTAGTTGGAAGCTTCATGGTTCCCCCCGATAAAGATGGTCAACACTGGGGCGACTTTCTCACCAGAGTAGTACCTGTAATGGAATAGCAGGGAGTTTGTTACCAGAGTAGTACCTGTAATGGAATAGCAGGGAGTTTGTTACCAGAGTAGTACCTGTAATGGAATAGCAGGGAGTTTGTTACCAGAGTAGTACCTGTAATGGAATAGCAAGGAGTTTGTTACCAGAGTAGTACCTGTAATGTGAATATCATTGTGGTGTAAATGTAGCTAGTTTGGCAGAGTAGTACCTGTAAAACGAATAGCAAATGTTCACACTTTATAGATTAGATTAGAATACATTGCTGATTTTATTAAGCATGAAATCTTTGTTTATAATCTTAGTGTATACTACCAATAACAACAACAACAAAAAACTGAGATAACTCAGTTCTTTGTGAGCCGAGATATTAGCAGGGTCAAAAACAAGGCATTGTAATTCGTCATAATAAAAAGAATGAAAGACCTTTACCCATGTAATAGATATTTTTGGCCACCCAGCCCCCATAGGGAAGTTCCTGCATGTAGTTGGAAGCTTCATGGTTCCCCCCGATAAAGATGGTCAACACTGGGGACTTTCTCACCAGAGTAGTACCTGTAATGGAATAGCAGGGAGTTTGTTACCAACCTAATGCCTGGAAAAAAAGCAAGCTAGGTACCAGATAGTACAAGTAATGGAATAGCAAGGAGTTTGTACCAGAGTAGTCTATTTTTACCACTCCAGTTTGTTACCATGAGTCACCTGTAATGGCTTTAGCAAGGAGTTTGTTATCTGTAAACCTGTAATGTTAATAGCACCATTTGTTACCTTTTAATGCTTTTGGAAAACAAGCAAAACTAGGTAATATCAAAGATATTCTAAAATAAGAAGAATTACTTAAAAGCTCGGCGAACCGGGCTGATAGAGTTATCGTTAGTACGGATGTACACTATTCACAGTGGAGCTTATCCAAAAACTCGGACTGGAACTTGGAGAATTCAACTGGCCTATCGATGTGTAAAATGTGTCATGTTTCAAAGGGACATAACCAGTGTTTCTGTCCTCACTACTCGTATAGGGAAAAGAGACCGGATGTTCTACCTTCCCCTGTACAGTCTTTGGTAATATCAAATAAAGCAAACAGTCTTGTTACTGATTCAATACTACAGAGGTATTTTTGTTGACGGCATATGTAACATGGCACAGCGAGTGCCTTTAATTGACAGTGAGCAAAAGCGTGTGTGGTATGCAAGTGATGTTCAAACAGCATGAAAGGGAGTGCGTGTATTGGTTGTGGGTGATTTGAATCTTTGGCAACTGCACGAAAGTTTCTACTTTATTGTTAAGACATTTCTTTTTAAAAACAGTTCTCCGCACGCTTAGCATGAAGTTTTGCTGAGAAGTGCATGTGTTTGTGTTGAGTGAGTTCTCAAAAAGACGGAAACAAAGTTGATTTTGGCAACGGAGCTTCAGTTGTCGTTTGACCACCATTGACACTGTGTGGCTTCGTTATTGTGTTCCACAGGTGAGAATTCCTCTATTGTTACAAAACATTGATTTTGTTGTTTATAAAGTAAAAGGGTGTTGAAACTCGTAGATTAAAATGAAAAGTACTTTAGTGTTAATTTATGATACGTTTTAATTAATGATACGTCGAAAATCAGTTATAAGTCTTAATGTTTGCTTTCAGTAAAAGTCCAGCAAATGACTTGGTTTGTATGACTTGCTTTATGGATTTTAAAAATAAAAGTTGTCGTTTGACCACCATTGACACTGTGTGGCTTCGTTATTGTGTTCCACAGGTAACACATAGAACATTCAAAAAATTATAAACTAAGATTTGCGCATTTCAATGTTAACTTCTGCTGATTAATAAGAAATATTGATTAAACAGAAAATGCTAGAACATGAAATAATATTACTAGTAGCTCAGTTAACACATAAAATAATAAATCATACAACATTTGAGCTTTTTTCCCTGATTCTGATCAGAGCAGTCTGCCAGCTAAGAAACAATGGCAAAGCTGTATCTCATACCCCCCCCCCCCCCCCCCCCCCCCCCCCCCCCCCCCCCCCCCCATCATGTTCTCTCCTTTAAATCACTACTACTACTACTAATAATAATAAAGCTTACATAGCGCTCTTCAATGAAAAAAATTCATCCTCAGAGCGCTTTACAAATATTTTGAGAAAATTTGCTACGCTTAGTGATGCACTGGTTAAAATCCAGTGCGAGATGGCAGTTCTGAGCGTAAGAGACACACAAATGTGCATCAAAATTAACCACAAATAGTAAACCTTTTCATGTAGAAAATTTGGTATGGGTAGCGAAACTACATCTTCGCCGAAACAACTTGTGCAACAACAAAAATCTCCACTCACTTGTAGAAAGTGTTGAGCTTCTGGTACTTTTGAGGCACAGCCATGGCCTTCAGGTCGTCCCTGTTGCGTACGGCCTGGAAGTCCCCGCAGATGAGCAGCAGGTCCACCTTGACGTTGTTCACCCTCTCCAGGTGCTGCAACGTCTCATAGATCTTGTCCAGCTCCCCGTGGCAGCATCCTTCTACTGCGACTTTCATTCTGAAGTGGGTTGGTTTTTTGGGGGGTTGGGGCTAGTGGGTCAGTGATGGTAAGAAGGGGGCCTGGAATCATACAAAGCATAATGGACGTTTTTAAAAAACTGTCAAACAAAACAACAAGAACTTAGAAATCAATAGAAGTCCTGTAAGGGAGAGAACATTATCGTAATCTAGACAATCACAACATCCATACCCCCAAACAGCATAAATATATGCATACCAACACAACAATAATAACATAAGTTTACCGTTAGGAAAGAGAAACAGGAGTCTGCGCCAGCACCACCTTACTGATGCCAAAGACGTAGTACTGACACCCGGCAGAGAAAAGTCGAAGGTAGAAGATCGTAAACGTGGACTGCGACCACCAGTACGCAGCCTCCAAAACGCTGGACAGAGCCACACCCTTAATCATCGCCAGGGATGCGCTGATTACTCGGATTTCATGGGCTCTAGGGGGGTTAGAGGGCAATGATTAGTCGGTACATACATACGCTAGCTTAATAGCGCCCACTAACCACCTGGAAATGGTTGATTTAGAAATACCACTCAAGTACTTTTCGTTCATAGAAATGAAAAGACGGCGTTTATGCCCCCGGAAGGGGGAGGTCCTCTAAATGAAAAAACTTAAGGGCTCTGACAGGGCACAGGAGTCTATCAGAAAAATAGGGCCGAGAATTGTGCGAAGACTTAGAACCGTAACCGAGGGAGAAGCAAACTGAGCAGGCTGGTTCTTGACCCTAAACTCCAGCAGGAAGGACAGAGTGACCGACTGACCCGATGTATAGAACTCCACGTCGGCACCAAGACCACTAAGGGCATGAACACCACCAACGCGTCCAACAGTGGCTCGAGAGAGAAGGAAAACAGCCCTGAACGTTAGCAACTTTAGCGACAACGAGGACATGGGCTCACATTTATCCCTAAACAAGGAGAGGACCAAGAACACATCCCACTGAGGGAGACGAAAACCGACCGAAACAGAAAAAAACTGCGAACAGCATCAATAGATGTGAGACTACAATGGCTAAAGAAAAAACAGGAGATTTCTTGCCAGTTGCCACAGCAATGGTATGAGTAATGGCAGACTTGAAACCACTCAAAGTTTGGGAGGCTAAGCTGCGGTCCTGATGCAAGTGAGCCAAACAAAAAACTGGGTGAATTGTGGACCAGATGGGGCTAAAGAAAGTACGCCATGGGCTGTGCAAAAACCCGAACCAAGAGGCCCACCTAATGTCATACAGACTATTGGAACTCTGTCTACGAGCTCGTAGGACTAGGCCAACAGTCTTGTCAGGTAAGTGTCGTGCTCGCAGGTCGGCCCGCATAGTAGCCATGCGGTCAGCTGAAACAGTTGGGAGTAGGAACGACTGGCGCCAGTGCGAGGTTGAAGCAGAGTGCCTGACGCGGCAGCATTACTTCAGCACGTAGGTGAGAAGCGACGTTGGGGGGTACGCATAAGTTGACATTCCTGTTCAAGAGATCGAGAAAGCGTTGCGCACTAGAGCCTGGGGGTTCCTCATAGGAGACACATAGAGAGGAAGCCTGCAGTTGTACTTTGTAGTAAACAGATCCACGTGAGGTTCCCCCAAAGTGATCGGTGAGCGACGGTCCATTCTGTTGGGAGAAGTTGTTCTTTCCTGCCTAGCTGGTCCGTAGGACGTTCAGCTTTCCCAGAATGTATTCCACTGAGATCACGATCTGTCTTGATTGGGCCCAGAGGGGGAGCTCCTCTGCTGTCCTAGAGAGAGCTGGAGACTGTGTCCCTCACTAACGGCGAAGATAAGAGAGAGCTGTCGTATTGTCTCCGCAGATGGTGACCCATTTCTGGGTGAGACGGACTGCGAAAGACTTCAGGGCTCTGACTACTGACTCCATCTCCAACAAGCTGATGTGAAATTTCTTCTCTGTCAAGGTCCACTGGCCCGAAGCCTGGTCCAGATGGCCGCTCCAGCCCATCGCCGAGGCATCAGTGTGAAGAAATTGTCGTTGCTGCATGGGGCGGATAGGGACCGAGCTACTGAGCCACTCGAGGTTCAACTACTGTTCCGTTGATTCGGGGAACGAACTGCCGAGAGACACCTGTTGCTCGAACGGGAGCTGAGACAGTTTCCTTTGAGATAACAGACATTGCAGTGTCCGTTTGTGCACTCGTGCGAGAGGAAGCAGATCCGCTACCGATTCCATGAGTCCTAGGAAAAAAAAAAAACACAAAAAAAAAAAAAAAAAAAAAAAAAAAAAAAAAAAAAAAAAAACAAAAAAAAAAAAAAAAAAGACGGAGAAGTTGACGAGCAGAGAGCGAAGTCCTTTGTCAGAACGTCGACACTATCTCAAAGATGGCTTGAACTCGTGTTTCCGATGGTTGCACCGAAAACCGCTCCGTATAGAACTTCATGCCGAGGTAGCTGAAGGAGGTTGACGGAGTCAGGTCCGATTTTCCGACGTGAATGCGAACTCCCCAAGTCTTGGACAGTCGTACAAGAGTCTCTGTTAGCGAGAGGCACAGGGCTTGTGAAGCTGCTAGTAACAACCAAACAACCAGGCAAACGTGCAGCCGTATTGACTGGGATCTGGCCAAACGAACGAGTTTCTTGGCGATTCTCGAGAAAAAACCAAGAGGCAGGGGACAGTCCGAACGGAAGGGCAACAAACTGGTAAGCCCTGTGTTTCCAGACGAAGAGTAGGAATCGCTGACATGAAGGATGGATGCCTACGTGAAAATAAGAGTCCCTTAGGTCGACGGATGTAGCCCAGACGACCTGGGGAATGGAGAGACGGGTGGAAGCAGCTGTTTCCATCTTGAATCTGCCGGTGCGGAAGAACTTGTTGAGGGGCGACAAGTCCAAGACCGGACGAAATTCTCCGCTTTTCTAGGGGGCCACGAACAGACGAGAGTAGACTCCCTATTCCGCCGGCACAATCTGAACGACGGCTTCCTTGGCAGAGTGCAGTGACTTATCTGTCGATCCCTACGAATTTGACCGGTCTTGGGGGGCCGGTAATGGGATGGGTAGGGCAAACAGGGAGGTTCCCTGGGAAAGGGGGACCTGCAGCCGGCCCGCACGACCTGCAGGACCCCAAGGGCTTTCGACTAAGTGTTCCCATTCTGGAAGGCATTCAAGAAGAGAACCCACACTTGAACCGGTCGAAGCGCCTGAGTCTTCCAAAGGGCGTGCAGGCTCTATAGAAAAGGCTGTTTCCGGCCTGTGAACGGAGTACGGCGACTTGAGGAAACAGGACGATGAAGTAAAGTGGGACGAGTCCATTGGCCCGATGACTGTAAGTCTGGGGAGTGGAGGGCACGAGTCTGTTCTCGTGAAGACGTGAGGAGGAGGCCTGAAGTACATGCGCGCGCGCTTGGGGTGGGGGGAAGCAAACCCCTGGCCAGCGGTTCTGGCAGCCAACTCCATGATGCGTTCAGGGTGTCCTTGAGGGAAGCCTGATGAAAAGTAGAAGGCGGGTAGTAGGGCCAGAACGAAAGTTCGAACGATCAAGCAGAGGAGAGAGAGACAACAATCCTTGAGTACCGCGTCCCTGGCAGTGGCCGCTAATTGCACTTTAGAAGCGGAAGCACGGACGAAATGGAGCTCACAGCTTGGTTGAGTGAAGCCAAGGCAACCCCCAATGCACACTCGTCGAAGTCATCACATAGGCCGAAGTCTTCGGGCTTGGTGTCTAGTTGGGCCGGCGATGTGCGGCAGGGACTGAAGCATGGATGTGGCTAACAACGTGGCCCTAAGAATAGAGTACAAGGATCCTTCCCGGATGAAGGACGGTTGGCCCATCACGATAGAAGTCTGTCTCATCTTGCGTCTAAAACCAAGGGAGAAACAATCTTGCATGGATACATCCGAGTGCGAGGCACAGGCACAAACGGGTAGCAAGCTGAAAAGGTGGGAAGAAGTCTTCTTCGCAAAGGTGCCCGGTTGAGATGGACAGGCTACTGTTGAGAAGGAGGGGAGACGTCGTCGTTAGGTTGGACCACAAAACGAGTCCGCTCTTCGAAGTGTCTTGTCGGGCGAACAGAGAGGTGTGGAGAGCTAGTCGAGCCCAGATAATGCCCGTCAAAGGAATTGGATCGGAGTAAACAGGGGGCTCTGTCACACCGCTGCACTGTTCAGATGAGAGAATTGATCAACGCCCTGGTCAGATCCCGTCGGAGACCGCCGAGATCCCGGAAACCCAGTCCTCATAATGCGAAAGACTTCATCGCAGATAGCCAAGTCAAAGCCATCCAAATCCCCACGAGCCGACGACTCAAAATCTCCATCCACGGATGACTTTCGTGGCAGCGCTTCATGATGCTTCGAGGAGTATCTGGCCTGATGATCATCCGCTGTAAGCTGAAGTTCATCCGTTTGACGCGGGCCAGAATGGTGTGAAGCAGGTTCCAGAACCGGCATCGGCCGGTCCGCAGCCGACGGTGCTGTTCTGCGGCGGGTGTCCGTGACGGTAGTGACGGGTGGTAGGGTGCCGCCGGTACGGGCAACAGACACGGTTGAGCCGTGAACGGGCCGCACGGGCCGTGACGGGTAGCCGTAGCCGTCACCGTTGTTCCCGGGTTCAAGAGACCGTCAAGACAAGGCCCTGCGCGGGCAACGGCTCTGCTGGTTCGATTCAAGAGACCGCCTAGACAAGGCCCTGCGCGGGCAACGGCTCTGCTGGTTAGGTTCAAGAGACCGCCTCGACAAGGCCCTGCGCGGGCAACGGCTCTGCTGGATATCGTGCAAGTCCGTACTTCATGCCCTGCGTGGGCTACGAGACTGCGATCAGGTGGAGAGTCCGTACCTCTTGCCCTACGCAGGCTACGGAACTGTTGATCATCGAGAGCATCCGTACATCTTGCCCTGCGCGGGCTACGGAATTGCCGATCACTTTGAGTGTGGGGATATTCAGTCACACGAGTACGGGCACCGTAGCTAGGAACGGTGTCCGTTAGGGCCTGTCCGTGGCGGCCGAGGAAGCGGTCAGTGTCCGCATCCCGTTGAGAGAATGACCATCCGTCACACTCGAGGTCTTCCTCCCGTGGGAAGAAGGAGAAGCCCGTAGTTCGTTCCGTTGCACCAACTGTTCAACCGAGTACACAGTTGGAAAATTATTTTCAACCGTGGCAAAGAGAGGCGAATGTTCATACTGGCTTTCTCTTTGCCTCTCATGAGAGAACATTACGAGTTTGTCCGTACAGTCCGTGTCAAAGTCAGATGTCATGACCAAAAAAGGCCCAACAGGCCTAACCGATAGATCAGGCAAAAAACTGAATGAACTAGAATTAACCCCTTACTCTTCAATTCGGCAAAAATATTGACACCAAAGTAGAAGAGTAAACTCGAGAGATAACCTGATCAGTTACAACCGCAGGAGACTCTAAGATCACCGAAACAACAGGTTGGGTGAGAGGAGGGGGGGGGGGGAGGAGCTGCTCCTTCTTAGAAGAAAAAGAAGAGGCAGACTTAAATTTCGAACTAGAAAGATTCCTAGAACTAGAAGAAGAAATTTTCCCTTGCCATCACGAGGTTGCTTACTATAAAACGAACTAGCAACAGGAGACTGAGTTGAACACACAGGGTCGACTGACAACATGGCGACTGGTGGCACAAAGCATGTAATCACAACGAAATTTCCAAAAATTATTTTAGCAATGAAAAAGGAAAAAATAACCAACACAAACTTTGTGTCACCAAACCTGCAGCCCCAGGAATAGGGACAACCCAAAGCGAAGCCGGATGGCGTCTGATTAAAGTAGAAAACGAAATAAAACAAGAGCAAAAAACAAACATGGCTGGCTCCAAGTTGGAAAAAATTTATTATGATTTAAAGTTGCCTCCCCGGAAGTGACGTAGAGAGTGGGATCCACGGCAGCTTAGTGGTATTGGCTGACTAGACCAAGGGAAGTAATTTAGTCTTGTAAAGACTAAGACTTTTGGTCTTTGGTAAATTGGCATTTGCTCCAAATTGGAAGGAATAACTCATTCGTAGTGAAACGGTAACATGATAGAATAGATTTGAAGATTTCAGCTTTGGCCGTAAAAACGAACAAAATAACACATGCTTAAGAAGAAAAAATTCCGTACATTAGGAAATTGGCCGATTAAGCGGCTTTGGCCGATTATCCGAAGGCCGATGAAGCGGATTCCACTGTAGCCCATTTAAGGTTGGGGACTAAAATGGTGTATTTTAAATATAACTGAATCTTTAGTGACAATAAAATATTGAGAAAGCATAATTGGCTCAAAATGTTGCTAAAATACTGCTTAGTCATTTAATGTTTACTATAAATTTTAAAAAAAGGCAAGACTGAAAAAAAAAAGAAATAGAGGGGGGGGGGGGGGGTAAAATACATGATTCCCCAAATATTGATACATCGAACGCACAAATGATGAAGAGATCCATTACTGCATTACTTTAGGTTTTAACAACCATGACAATTGTATTACTGCAAGAACTTAGAAAGGAAAAGCCAAAGGATGAAGCTACACCTTTGTCATGTCAAACAAACATGGCATACGCAAGCTGCCTGAGTCTATATACGGCGAACAGCAATATTTAAATATGAACAGGGACAAGTATAACTGCGTACGGTCACAAAGGAAGGATTTTTATTTTAACAATGCCAAAATATGTTTTAAAAAGCTTCTGATAAAAAATGTCTTTATTCTGTAGATTAATCATTAATATTGCATCACATGGATTTATAAAAGGATTTTTATATTAAAGCCGTAGTTTTCTTGAAATCAAGGGTTAAAGGCGGTGTAGTCGATACAAAAAAAAGTACAAAAATCGAAATGATGCTCATAAATTGATATACCAATGGTGCTTTTTTTCGCCATTACCAAAGCAAATTAGCATTTAAGAAACATTAAAAAGGCCTGAAGAAGATTAACGACTCCATCAGCAAGAAACAGGAGACATACATCTATGTATACCTGTTAGCATACCATTACCAGTACACTTAACATTGATAAAGGCTAAAACTGAGTACGTGAATTATCCTTGATTTTCAGTGTCTGACATTAGTAAATTTTTAGTTTCTGCTCGTTTTGCAATCATAACTTTTACAAATATGGACATATTTTGATCATTTTTTGACATATTTTGATCTAGCTTTTGTCATATTAGAATTTAGAAAATGGATTAGTTTTGAAGTTATTGAATTTACTATTATGATAATATAGAGAAAAATAGTAAACAATACAGATAACGCATTTTTTTAAAAAGTAGATCTACCAGAACAGTTATGAAAAAAATGATATGACAAGATCTGAAAAACCGAAAAACATGCACGCTATAAAAGTATAACTTAACCATACAATTCCAACTGCCGAAATATTTGTTGAGCAGGGAGGGGGGCAGGTACTCATTTTATGGGATTTCGCAGTCTACATTGCCTCCAAACAATCAAACACACCATTCGCAGGACGCTCCGTCAGGCATTTTGGCTAGCGATCGCAAGCACACACTCGACCAAATAAGAATCACGCCATTTGAGAATAACATCGCGCTCACATTATCGGCAGAGAAAATTATTTTTCGGCTGAGATTTCTTCAATTACGACAAATTTTCAGCGGCAGAGCTGTTTTCATGCCTGATATTTCATACATAGCACGGCCTAATAAAAGTTGCTTACGACAGGCCGAGTCTGAATTCTCCCACCCCGCGAATGACGTCACTTGCGAGATACGGTACTGAGTATGAGCAAATTGCGGACCCTGATCAGCACTTCTGCAAGCATGACTTGCAGGTGATTTTGTAAGTCTTTCCGGGGTTTTGGACACAAATTCATAGCTCTATGGTTTCACCAGTATGAATCGAAACAAGGTAAAAGCAGACACCAAGGTCTACTTCATTTACTTTGTAAAAAGACTCTAAAAATGAATCCTGCCGATCATTAACCCCACAAACTGAGTCCTACCCGCCATGTTCTGGATCTGGATCTGGATATAGTACGTTGTAGTTAAAATTGATGCCTTGATGGTAATGACACATTAATTTGATTAAAGCTTTACAATTTTCTGTCTTGATGGCAACGATAGACATTTTTTTATTTTTTTATTTTTTTGTCTTGATGGTATTGACACCAAAGAATTTAGTTGCTGTCTTCGTGGTAGTGACAGCCTTTTTTATTGGCCATAGTCCTTTCTTTTATAGTATCCAGGCAAGACCAATCCGGCTACCGTAGCGGTTACAGCTCCTGCCCTTCATTTACCACTACTCTGGTCTATGGCCCCTAACCCCTATTTTAGTTTTTAGTTGGTGCAGGCCCTGATGGATCGCCCAGCGCTGATGATGCTGCGCTGGCGGGGCCTGCTTCGATTTCGTCGTCAGTCATTTGATTCCATTCCACGACTGTCCTGACAAAATATGAGTTCTTATACTGTTCTGTATGGCTTGGTCTGACTTTGAAGCCTCGAGAATTGTTTAGTGCCTGCCTCTTCATGATGATATCACTATCAAAGTCCTTGAAATGTGTTGGCTTGATCCGTCTGCGGTCAGAGGTGACTGGAGTCAAAAAGGCCTCGGGTGGCAATGCTGGGATCTGGCCCTCAGCAATTTTGTACAGCAGGTTTAGACGCTGCTGTCTGCGCCGTTCTTCCAGCGTTTGTAGGCCTAAGTCTGCTAGCATCTTTGTTACACAGCCTGGGGTCTTAGACTTGTAGTCCTTTGTGATGAAGCTGCCTGCCTCTGGGTCCGTTCTAGTCTGTCTATGTCCTGTTTGCTGTATGGATCCCACACTGTTGCTGCATACTCCAGTCTGGATCTGACCAGTGCGATATAGGCAAGGCGCCTGCACTCTGGAGGGCAGTTGCGAAGATTTCTGCGCAAAAATCCCACGACAGACCCAGCCTTCTTGCAGATATGGTTGATGTGGGTGGTCCACTTCAGGTCGGATGACAGCTGGACTCCCAGATACTGGCTCTGTTGGACTTGTTGCAAGGGGATACCATCTAGTTTGAGATCATTCAGATGACATAGGAAGAGTAGAGGGCCTAGAACTGTGCCTTGAGGGACGCCCGATTCCACCTCCACCTCCTCCGAGGCCTCACCCTCCAGTACCACTCTCATCTTGCGCTGAGTTAGAAAGTTTGTGATCCAGGTGTGGGTAGGTCCTCGGACACCATAGTGGTCCAGTTTGTGCAACAGTTTGTCATGGGGAACTGTGTCGAAGGCCTTGCTAAGGTCAAGGATGGCAACATCTACCTGCTTCTTAGCATTGTATGTTGAATTTTCTTCAAAATGAAGCGGACAATGACGCTCTTCGATTTTGATTTTTGTGGCGGCAAAGTATAAAAAAAAGAAATCCTCTGCCAAACGAGAGTGCAGAAGATGTTGCAGAAACAGCTACTGCAACAGTCTTGGAGCAGTCCGAAGATCACGGCACTAGTGCGAGGGGACACCGGTTCCAAGACGAATAAGATTGAATAGGCCCCCACTTTTTTCAAAATCCTAGAATCAGCTCATATTTTAAAAATACGAGGGTGGTTTCGAACTGGACTTTTCGATACCACTCGGCGATCTCAACAACAAAAAATCCAAAACAAAAAAAAGTTAGGGCCTGTCGGGTTAACATTCCTAGCTCGCTATACTATTGACAACTTTCCTGACCTTTCACCCCAATGGGAAAAGGTCACGGGTTATACTCAGAACGAGGCTCTGTATGTTTTTAACTTACGGTTTTACAGTAGACTCTCAATCTCTGTTTCCCCTCTGCGGCTGTAACACATTCTGATTAAGAAGAATGGCTTGCTTGTCGGTGTGTTCACAGTGAAAGGAAGAGAACAAATTATTAATTCGTCACTCTCACGATTTTCGAATCCCCCATGCACGAAAAATGCATGCTTCTGAGACGATTGATTCCTCTCATGTAGGCCCGGCTATAAAGCACAAATCAATGCAATCAGCTGCTAAAAATGCAGCAAAGTCTACATCTGTGTGTGTATGTGCGGGCTTGTGTGTGTGTGTTTTTGTGTTGTGCGCACACACACACACCCTCTCTCTCTCTCTCTCTCTCACACACACACACACACACACACACACAGGCCTACACATACACACACACACACACACTCTCTATCTCTCTCACACACACACAGGCCTACTGACAGTGACACACACTGACACACACTGACAGGCCTACACACACACACACACACATAGACACACGCACACATAGACACACACTAAGACATGACTTTTTAAAAAAAAAGACATTTAACAACTTCTACGTCATTTATACTTTGTTTAGATGGTGCGACTTAGATTGAACAATTGAAGATTGACATACATACACACACGCGGGTGCGCGTGCACACAAGCACACACACGCACGCACGCTGTCTGAATCACTTTTAGTGGAAGGACGTTAAACTGAAGAACAACACACGCGCGCGCGCACACACACAACGCAGTCCAATACGAACTGCCAATTTTTTTTTCTTATTGAAAAAAACGGGGTGGAGGGCAGTGGGGAAGGTGCTGTTTTTGTTTGTTTGTTTATTATTGTGTTTTAGCTTTTTGTTTTTCTATTTATTTTTGTTTCCTTTTTAATAACTTCATATACCGTAGGCTTATTTGAAAACTTGATCCATTAATAATACCCCCGTGGGGATACCGGGGGGGGGGGGGATGGCTTTTGTATAAATAGTTCCCCCACCTTATGGAACTTCTGTGCTTGTAACTTCCTCTAATCTGTCACTCTCTTTGACTCTGCCTTTTCCCTTTTTTTTTTTACTGTCATCTAATGATCTACTATCTTTCTGCCTTACCATTCTATTCTCCTGCCAAGAAACACGTCAAAAACAATTATCCTGCCGAAGTCGGACATGCTGGGCCTAACTATTTCTTAGGTGCATAACGGCAGCATGACGCATCTGCGCTCATAATTGAAAGGAAACTGTCTGAGCGATCGGGAAAAAACCCCATTCATAATACCCGTACATACACAAGCATATGCACTCACATTCACACACAGAGAGAGACACACACACACACATACACTGTAGGATGTTATTTCATAAATTTGATCCATTCATAATGTCCGTACATAAGGCTTGGACTGCAGACATTTCCCGGTAAAAATCGGAATTCCAATTATTTTCAGGATTCCAAAATTTTCCGTGACATGCACAGGCATTTGCACTCACAGTCACACTCACACACACACACACACACCACACACACA
>JAGGCT020004217.1:22500-27500 GCA_017654935.2 Phymorhynchus buccinoides
TTAAACTTACTTGACTACAGAAAAGATTTCGCCTGCAATATTGTGGGATTTCTTTGTGACACATTTAGAATATCGTCAATCCTTACTGCCCAAATTTAGGAACACAATATTATTGAATAATACACCCTGATTTCAAGAGTTTTAATGGCATGGGTGTTAAATCATTGTGGTACAAAAATGCGACATTGGCGGTGAATTGGCTAACATAAAGCAAATCTTAGAAATTAAACAAACTCGCACCGTCATTAACTGAGCATATAAGCTAACTCAAAGAAACACGTGGCCAACCTAGTCATGCAATGATAACTACAAATGACTACAAGCCAACTGAATAAAACTCACTGACACAAAATAATTTGATTACACCCATACTCAAGTTTAAGTCACGTGTCAAGTTTCAAGCTTTATTCAAAACTTCCAGCTAAGAGGGATATAAAGTAAAACATTTGTGAAGAAAAACTGAAGAGAGAGAGAGAGAGAACCGGCGAAGTTACACACGTGTAGAAGTCCTTCTAGTACTTTCGCATGTAATCTTGGTTCATGATTAACAAAGATTACATGTGTATCCTCTAACGTTTGTGTATGTGTGTTGGTGTACGTGGTCAGTCTGTGCAACTCAGTTGCTATGGCTTACTGAAAGAAAGATGAATAATGAGTCGGTGTCGATAAATGTGTGTGTGTGTGTGTGTGTGTGTGTGTGTGTGAGAGAGAGAGAGAGAGAGAGAGAGAGAGAGAGAGAGAGAGAGAGAGAGAGAGAGAGAGAGAGAGAGAGAGAGAGAGAGAGAGAGAGAGAGAGAGAGAGAGAGAGAGAGAGAGAGAGAGAGAGAGATCGGTTTTAACACTAACCTTTTTCCGGTGCTGGCTGACGTTTTTCTCTTCTTTTTCCCCCTCACAGTTAATCGTTGAATTTGTCTTATAGTTTGTGAACAAATATTCACAAAGTTCAGAAGGAAGGTCGTTCAAAATAAATGAAGAGAAACGTTCTCACAAGGAGATTGAATCACGAGGCAAGCTAAGAAACACTAGGCCAAATTTTGAACTGTACTGTAGGCTGTTCAACTAGGATGGTAGAAGGGACACTGACAACGAACAGTTACTCTCCCCTCGTCGTCAAACCAAATGAACCTGCGGGGTCAGCAGATTATTCCTCACCCGCGTATCCGTCCACTTCCCCTAGTGTCAGCAGATTATTCCTCACCCACGTGTCCGTCCCCTTCCCTAGGGTCAGCAGATTATTCCTCACCCACGTTTCGTAATGCGATAAACAGTTACTCTCCCCTCGTTGTCAAACCAAATGAACCTGCGGGGTCAGCAGATTATTCCTCACCCGCGTATCCGTCCACTTCCCCTAGGGTCAGCAGATTATTCCTCACCCACATGTCCGTCCTCTTCCCCTAAATGTACTTCCAGTGTTGCGAAAAATATACCCCACGTGAACTGATGCCCCTTTCCAAATTCGAATTGTTTGCCATTTTGGGAAGGATTCGACCCTGAATACATTCAGAGGCCATTGGTAGCATACAGAAAGTGTGCATTACTTAATACTGAGAGGTCAATGATAATTTTCTAAAATGTATTATAAAAACATTTTTGTTTGCGTTGGTGTTTGTTTCATTGTCCGCCATTTTGGAAAAATGCGAAAGCAGTGTACATCGATTTGTCGGCAAAGATGTAGATTAGCACCTCCATGCTCAATTTATCGGTTCTTTCCGTGTATATTGAGCATTTAAATCTATATACAGTGAAAATCGCTTAACTCAAAATTGAAAGAACTAATATTTTACTTTTGAGATAGCCAATATGAAAAGACTTTTTAACATAGACAAAGGATTACTACATTGGGACCAGCACATCATTGTGAGTTATCCAGTGTTTTTGAGTTATCAGTTTTTGAGTTATGAGGAATCCACTGTATTTCAAAGCCAGTTACCCCCACCCCCCACCCCGCTGGGGTAAGCTTTCACTTCTGTGGTAGGCTGGTTTGTTTGACCTCAGTGATTGTGACTAGTGACACTGATGACATAACTGCAAGCCAGCAATTGTGTTTGTTTGTTGCTGTTGGTTTTGTTTATCCCATGCAGAATCTAAGACCCACCCCCCTCCCAAATTAATAAACAAACAAGAAAGAAAAAAGAGGGGAAAAAAAGACAATTTGACAGAAATAAATAAATGGGAAAGGCCAACTATTGGTCAGTTTTTTTCCAGTTCGCAGCCCCCCTTGTGGATGGGCTTATACTGCTTAACACAAGACATCATTCATTCATTCAATCAATCGATCATTTTTCAATCATTTTATTGTCCTGATCTTTAAAAAAACCCAAGGAAATGTGTCTTGCAATTGATCAATACAAAAAGCAAAAACAGAATCAAATACAATAGAGGCGAACACCCTAATAGGGGTGTCTGTACACGTGAGCACCCCCACCCCCACCACGGCAACGGAATGACAGGCCAGTCACAATGTAACTTGCCCATCACCGTGCCACCATGTGAAAGAGTGAGAAATGCCCACATGCACAGAGACCCCAACATATTAAACATCTTCACACACACACACACACACACACACACACACACACACACACTGACACACACACACACACACACACACACACATGTGTGACACACACACACACACACACACACACACACACACACACACACACACACACACACACACACACAGGTGTGTGTGTGTGTGTGTGTGTGTGTGTGTGTGTGTGTGTGTGTGTGTGTGTGTGTGTGTGTGTGTGTGTGTGTGTGTGTGTGTGTGTGTGTGTAACATCAGAGACACTCAACAACTTCACAAATATGGCTATGGCTTATCATCAGATGCACCACCCTAAATACTTAAAACATTGAATGAAAACAAATGAGAAACTACATAGCAGGCAAAAGGCTGTGAATCCTACTGTACCAGTGCTATGCTAGGACTTTCATTGTTTCAAACTGGGAGGCATGTGAATCTTACAGTGTCAGTGCTATGCTATGATATGATATGTCTTTTATTACTTCAATCTGGGAGTCATGTGGATCCTACAGTGCTATGCTATGCTATGCCTTTCATTGTTTCAAACTGGGAGGCATGTGAATCCTACAGTGTCAGTGCTATTATATGCTATATGCTATGGCTTTCATTGTTTCAAACTGTGAGGCATGTGAATCCTACAGTGTCAGTGCTATTATATGCTATATGCTATGGCTTTCATTGTTTCAAACAGGGAGGCATGTGAATCCTACAGTGTCAGTGCTATGCTATGCCATGCTATGACCTTCATTGTTTCTTCATTGTTCAAACTGGGAGGCATGTGAATCCTACAGTGTCAGTGCTATTATATGCTATATGCTATGGCTTTCATTGTTTCAAACAGGGAGGCATGTGAATCCTACAGTGTCAGTGCTATGCTATGCCATGCTATGACCTTCATTGTTTCTTCATTGTTCAAACTGGGAGGCATGTGAATCTTACAGTGTCAGTGCTATGCTGACTTTCATTGTTTCAAACTGTGAGGCATGTGAATCATACAGTGTCAGTGCTATTATATGCTATATGCTATGGCTTTCATTGTTTCAAACTGTGAGGCATGTGAATCCTACAGTGTCAGTGCTATTATATGCTATATGCTATGGCTTTCATTGTTTCAAACTGGGAGGCATGAATCCTAGTGTCAGTGCTATGCTGACTTTCATTGTTTCAAACTGTGAGGCATGTGAATCATACAGTGTCAGTGCTATTATATGCTATATGCTATGGCTTTCATTGTTTCAAACTGTGAGGCATGTGAATACAGTGTCAGTGCTATTATATGCTATATGCTATGGCTTTCATTGTTTCAAACTGGGAGGCATGTGAAGCCTACAGTGAGTGCTATGCATGCTATGACTTTCATTGTTTCAAACTGGGAGGCATGTGTCTACAGTGTCTGTGCTATGCTATGCTATGGCTTTCATTGTTTCAAACTGGGAGGCATGTGAATCATGCAGTGTCTGTGCTATTATATGCTATAAGCTATGGTTTTCATTGTTTCAAACTGGAAGGCATGTGAATCACATAGTGTCTGTGCTATTATATGCTATATGCTATGGTTTTCATTGTTTCAAATTGGGAGGCATGTGAATCATACAGTGTCAGTGCTATTATATGCTATATGCTATGGTTTTCATTGTTTCAAACTGGGAGGCATGTGCACTGCAATGTACAGCATCCTTTAGGGATGTTCCTCTATGCCACTAGTCCTAAATTCTCAAGATCCCCAGAGTGGGGATGTCCACTGGGCAAGGTGTCTCCACTAAACAAATGTTCAAGCTTACTGTTTCAGTTTCAGTTTCCCAGATGAGCACTTGTCTTTCTTATTATTTAGAGGTTACTGACCTGGGCCTGTATCCACAGTGAGATGGCATGACACTTATCATTATGATATAGTGGAAGTTCTTCTAAAATAGTGGAATTTAATAGGACTTTAGGAGGACTTCTAAGATATCATAATATTAAAATAAGTCTCATACACAGCGACCAAAAGTTAAGGCCCAGAAACTTGAGAAAGACAATCATCTCCGAAAACTCACGAACTCAATAAAACGCACCCAGCACATAACAAAACTGAATTTATTCTTTTAACTTTAAGTTCATTCCAAAAAATCATTAATCAGAACGAGTTCAGTCAACAAAATGCCCCTTTCAACAACTTCCCCCTCCTCTTGAAAAGTCACACATTCAGAACCAATGCACTTAGGAACAGCAGTAATGTGGGTTTTGTGTGGGGGGTTTCTGTCTGTCCCAAGGATATCTCCCGAACCGCTTAACCGAATCGCTTCAAATTTTGTGTGGTGATGTGGCACCATGAAAGGAAGGCATCCGCGCAACAAACAAATTCAGTAATGTGTACTGACTGTTCCAAAGTGCATTGATTCTGAGTGACTTTTCAAGAGGAGGGGGAAGTTGTTGAAAGGGGCATTTTGTTGACTGAACTCGTTCTGATTAATGATTTTTTTGAATGAAC
>JAGGCT020004217.1:30000-41484 GCA_017654935.2 Phymorhynchus buccinoides
ACACATTCCCCTTTGGTTTAAAAAAAATCTTTTCCCATTAAATCACGATTTTACAGTTACTTGGCGAGAACAATTCAACGCGGTTTGAATTAATACCACTGAGTAAAATAATGGGCCGCCCAAAGGACAGCAACGCACTTTATGCCAAAGAAAATCTTCTGCATATTCAGAAGTTTTTAGAAGACGGATTTTACCCCAACTAGTGTCGGAAGAATCGCGGCACAAAAGCGAATTGGCGACGGATGTGTGAAAAATACGTACTGCATGATGGATACTTACATAAGAAAACGAAAAGAAATGGTGCACGTAGGTTCTATTTGTCTGTCTGTCTGTTTGACTGTCTGTCTGTCTGTCTGTCTCTGTCTCTCTCTCTCTCTCTCTCTCTCTCTCTCTCTCTCTCTCTCTCTCTCTCTCTCTCTCTCTCTCTCTCTCTCTCTCTCGCTCCTCTCTCTCTCTCTCTCCCTCTCTCTCTCTCTCTCTCCTCTCTCTCTCTCTTGCTCCCCCCTCTCCCCCCTCACAATAGAAACACTGATGAAAAAATCTATTTGGTAAATATGTGTGCCCATTTTGAAAGATGTATTTCATGCTCAACGAAATCAAAAACACAGCCATGAAAGAAAAAACGATCAGGGGAAAAAATCAGATGACAATCAGAAGACGAACATGACATAAACAATATTCTGAAAAAGAATATGGATATGACTAAAATATGCCTTTTGATTTAAGATTTATTGTTTTAAGATCTTCCATTTAATTTGACAGAGAGAAAGAGAGAGAGAGAAGGAGGTATGAGGGTTGTGCAAAATTATGGCATCAGCGCCATCATTTCATACTCATTTTTTGTTACTATAACACTGAATAAAAGTGTGTTTTCTTTTTATCATTGTCTAGGAAGCTTTTTCAAGAGAGAGAGAAGAGAGAGAGAGAGGGAGAAAGAGAGAGAGAGAGAGAGAGAGAGAGAGAGAGAGAGAGAGAGAGAGAGAGAGAGAGAGAGAGAGAGAGAGAGAGGGTGGGGGGGGGGGGAGAAAGCGGGAGCGATTGAGTTATTAAGAAGTAACAATTTTTTCTTTCCATTTTTTTTATATGTGTTATATGTGTTTTATATGTGGCCATTATGATTTTCTGAAGCGTTTTTATGATAAAAATCGAAAGCCGGTTGTTTGCCCTTTTTAAAAAATAGGGCTACACACGTCTAGAAGGGATTTTCTGGCCTATTTTCCCTTCTTTGGCGTCTGTATTTTCATTTTGAGGGTAGGGTTAGTTAGATACCTGTAAAAACTCCAAATTCCTTTTCATTTCCGTTTTTTCACCTGTGTTCTACAGAAGACGAACAAATTCATCAACAGACACCAAATATAGGTACTTTGTATTCCTAAATACTTAAAAAAGACTTCATTATAGAGAAAGGTATCATTAAATCGAGATTTCCTTCTTTGGCCTCTGTATTTCAGATTTATGTAGCGGAATTGTGAATTTTCATGCAACAGGCACGAAATTTGGCATGATGGTTTCTTAATCTTATGGTGTGTTTATCAATTTCTGATGTAAGGACATTTGCGATTCAGCCTTTAACCCATTCACTGCCAAGGGTATTTTATCATAGACAGTAATAAATAAATTAAAAATTCTAGTGGTATGCGTTTTCATGAAACAAGCGTGAAATTTGGCCAGATAGTTTCAGTATGGTGTGCTTACCAATTTCTGATGTAGGGACATTTTCATTGCAGCCTTTAACCCATTCAGTGCCAAGGGCATTTTGATCGCGGACAGTTATAAATTATAAAAAAAAATTCTAGTGGTATGCATTTTCATGAAACAAGCATGAAATTTGGCATGATAGTCTTTTTTATGGTGTGTTTACCAATTTCTGACGTAGGGACATTTTCAATGCAGCCTTTAACCCATTCAGTGCCAAGGGCATTTTGATCGCAGACAGTTATAATTTAATTTTGTTTATAGTGATGGGTATTTTCATACAATAAGCATAAAATTTGGAATTAGTCTTTTCTTATGGCATGTTTATCAATTTCTGATGTAGGGACATTTTCTATTTAGCCTTTAATCCCTTCAGTCCCTTCAGTGATTGCAAACAGTTATTTAATTAAATAAATTGTATTGCTGGCCATCTTCACATAACAATTATAACATTTGGCAATATAGTTTTTCATGCTGTTTTTATCCATTTTCGACATAGGGATAATAGTCTTTTCAATTCAGACATTAACGCCTTCAGAGTCAAATGCATTTTGATTGCTGAACTTTTAATTCAACAAAACATTCTAGTATGGTGCATTTTCATATAACAAGCTTCAAATTTGGCATGTTAGTTTCTTATGATGTGCATGTCAATTTCTGACGGAATGGCATTTTCAATTCAGCCTTTAACCATTTCAGTGCCAAGGGCATTTGGCTCTAGGAGAAGTTATAAAAAAAATATAAAGATGGGTATTTTCATGTAATAAGCATGGAATTTGACATAATAGTTTATTATGATGTGTTTATCAATTTCTTTTTGCAATTCAGCCTTTAACCCCTTCAGTGCCAAGGGCATTTTGACTGTGAACAGTTATTTAATTTTTCTTAAATTCTAGTTTTCGGCATTTTCATGTAACAAGCATAAAATTTGGCATGGTGGTTTCTTATGGTGTCTTTATCCATTTCTGACATAAGGATATTTTCAATCCAGCCTTTAACCCCTTCAGAGCCAAAGACATTTTGGTTGCAGAACATTTAATTCAACAAAACATTCTAGAGTGTATTGCATTTTATATATAATATATTTTCAATCCAGCCTTTAACCCCTTCAGAACCAAAGACATTTTGGTTGCAGAACATTTAATTCAACAAAACATTCTAGAGTATTGCATTTTATATATAACAAGCATGAAATTTGGCATGAGAAGAATGTACAGGGTGTGTGTTTATGTCCGTGGGAAATGGGGGACGAGTGTCTGGGGTCAAATGTACTGCAATTGGACGGTCATGTTGTTTGGAAAATGTAACTGAATTTTTTTTTTTTACCCGAGCATTTGAGATTTTCCGTTCTTGCTTTTTTAAATTCTAACATAAAAGTTTATGTGGATGATACGCTTTTATAAATAGTTATTCTTACTGCATTAATGTATGCAGTGACAGATTCCGTGAGTCTACAATAAAATTATTGCTGGTTATGTTGTTAACAAATGAAACTGAAATGGATTTTGCTGGATCTTGCATCTTATATTTCTTTAATTTCTGTGTTGTTGTTTTTTTGCGTTCTTTTCTGCCAGTGACACCCTTATCAAAAATGGATACCTCTAAAACTGTGTGTATAATTATTCTTGACATGTATTACTGGGCGAACCCTCTCACATACGGAGTAATAGGTTCCAGAGCCAAGTAGCTGAATAAATTGTGGACAGTGATTTAAAAAATACTATCCCAGTATTAGCCGTTTTATCGAAGCCGGTTTGCAAGAGTGAATGCGCTTGTTTATCTCTAGCGCGCGGAGTCGCGAAAAGTGATCTACTCACTTCCGAGCCGATGGGGCTGAATGTTTGCCTGACGACAAGTAATGGGCAAGGAACAACCAAAGATGTGCGTGCAGCTTGCAGATTTCGCATTGAATCTCTGACACACAATTTTCTCACTGAGTTTTTTAAATTAATCAGCTCTACTTTTACACAACACTGTGTGTTTCTCATCACAGATCACAATCTTATTTGTTTGGCTCAGTTGTGATTATTTATTCGATCACAAACCCTGCAACTGAGCAAACTCATACTGTCTTGCACGAAAAAAGCCACAGAACATAACTTTTTTCATTAGCTTAGGCGGTTCCTTTTCTATTATGTTTCATAATTTTTAAAAAATAAAAATAATTTGTATGATTCAATCTCATTCCCAGTATGTTGCACTACCAATTATTCACTAATTCTCATGTTCCCTCCCATGTGCCTGTAATCTTTAGGACTGCAGGATGTAAAGGAGAAATTTGCTATTCACGCTTTTAAAAAAAAGGTTTATTTTGGATTTTCAAAGGGTATACAAACAGCAAGTTTGTAACAAGAAAGTGTACTGCATACTGATATTTCTCCTGGGGCGTTGAAATGGTGTGCAAATTATGAAATGTGTAGTAAGAAAATGTACTTTACTTCCACCCCTCTCCCAGTGCTTGAAATAAGAAAGTGTGCATAAGCCATCACCCCAACAACCTGGGATAGTGCACCCAGTACTCAGAAGTGAAATAGTACACGCTAAGACATTGTTTGGCCTGCGCTAGATCTATTTATTTAAAAACAAATAATAACAAAATAAATAATAAATAATGTTTTAAAAGAACTTAATCAGCTTTAAAGCCCAAAACAAGTCACTCTTTCCATTACAACACAACTGTTGTAAGTAGGCCTACAACATAAAATTAAATTACATGGTTATGGAATCCACAACAATTTACTTAAATGGATAGAAGACTTTTCATGTAACAGAACTCAGTATTGTAATAGTAAAGATGTGAAATCAGTCTGTAGGCTGCACATGTTAGCAGTAGTGTTCCTCAAGGTAGTATTCTAGGTCCTTTTTAAAAAACTTATTTTATGGATGCCTAGAGAGAGAGAAAAATAGAGATTTTACGCCTTCTGAAACAATGGATGCCTAGGTGTCTGTCACTGTTTTACAGCTTCTATCACCTACCACCACTGAAAACAAATTTCAGTCCAGCCCTGTAGTTCTAAGTAGAATAGCAGTAGCTTTATCTGCTATGTGAAAGTCATAGTCAGCTGACTCAGTCAGTGACACACACACACACACACACACACACACACACACACACACACACACACACACACACACACACACACACACACACACACACACTGTGCACACACACACACACACACACGATACATTGTTTCTTTTTTTTTTATATAGATGCCTAGGTGTCGGTCACTGCTTCACAGCTTCTATCACCTACCACCAATGAAAACAAATTTCAGTCCAGCCCTGTAGAAGTAGAATAGCAGTCGCTTTATCTGCTATGAAAAAGTTATAGTCAGACACAACTGACTCAGTCAGTGACACACACACACACACACATGATAAATTGTTTGTCTTTACAATATACGACTGTATACCCTCTCGACCTTCACGCGCCTCTGTGTGTGCGTGTGCGTGCGTGTGTGTACGTGCGTGCATGCGTGTGTGTGTGTGAGTTGTGTTGTGTGTGTATGTGAGTTGTGGTGTGAGTGAGTTGGTGACCCAGTATTTCTCACCACCACTATCAAGCACATTTTTGTCGCTTTTTTTTAAATTTTTATCTGGAAGGACCAACGTCCTAGTCGTGGATTTTAAAAAGGCCTTTGATAAGATTTATCACTATCTCCTTATGAATAATTTCGCCACTATGGGATCAGAAGTTCAGTCAATAGATTAATTGAGAGCTTCCTTGCAGGCAGGCAGGAAAAAAATAGTTGTTGATTGAGCTGCATCCGAAGCTATCCATGTAGAATCAGGAGTCCCCCAAGGATCTGTGCTTGGGCCGACCCTTTTCCTGTTGGCATCAATGGTCTTTCGAGGCAACTATCTTCCAACTTCCTTTCTCTTTGTGGACGACTCTGTCACCGAGCTGTGGACCCTCCCAGAGACCTCAATGATCTCCAACCAGACCTAAATGAATTAGCATCATGGGAAAACAAATGGATGTCCTTCCATCCCGACAAATGCAAGAGCCTCCATGTGATCAGGAAGAAAAATCCCCCGATAAAGAACTACAGTACACCCCGCTTATAGTAAAGTGCAGGGGAGCAAGGCTTTTCCTTTACTATAACAGGTTTTTCTTATAAACGATGTTCGGATATAGTAAAGTTTTGATGATATTTTTTATCTTATCCGATGTTGTTTTTCAAAGTCAAAGCTAACGTAAAATACTAAATATAAACCCATCCTACCCCTTCCTCATATGGTTTGAGGTCCAAAAAGGTGATTGGGTTTATACATGGTATATTTCCCTGTGCACAAAACAAAACTAGCTGTAAAAGCATATAGTGTACAACCTCTAACTTCCAGAATCGCCTTTGAATCTTTTCATGCATGCACACGCACGTGCGTGCGCACACACGCACACACACACACACGCACACACACGCACCATGACCGAACAGTTTGCCTGAGGACATTTCGCCTATGGACACTTTGCCTACAGACATTATGCCTATGGTCACCATGCTCACCGGACATTTTGCCTACTGGACATTATGCCTACAGACATTATGCCTAATAATAGATTATCATCCCTGCAATAAAACCCAGCTATAAGAAAATCGAAGGGAGATAATTTTTTTCGTTTTCTTATATCCGTGTTTTCTTATATCCGAAACTCGGATAAAAGAAAACATTTTGATTTTTTTTTCTTATAACCGAGTTGAATGGTGGGAAAAGGGAAAAAATAAAAGAGAAAAAGAGAAAAAAATAAAATAAAAGACAAACAGAAACATAAAACGAAGAAAAAAAATGCTTTTACATAAATTGGTGCATGAAAAAAAGGAAAAAATGCAAAACAAAGGAGGAAAAAAAGAAAGAACAGAACAGAAAATTAAAAACAAAAATGAAGGCAGACGTGGTGTGAGTTGCATGATGAGCGAGCAAGATAGCAGAGAGCAGATGAATGATTGGGTGTGGTGTGAGAGTAACATATTTGTTTAAATGTAAATTTCTGTTTCTTGTTTTTAATCAATATTCTAATTTGGATGTATAACTTATTTTACACAGTGGAAGACAATTTTGTATTTGCGTTTGTACAATGCCAATGGACAATAAGGAAACTTGCGACCTATGACTCATGTTTTACATCATAAAATCAAAATACAGCAAAACTCGGTTATAAGAAAATCGAAGAGATGATGTTTTGCTTATTACCATATCCAAGTTTTCTTATATCAGAAACTCGTTTGCTTTTATGTGGATGTTCGTCCACATATTCAGTTATTTGTATTTATCTTCTTAAAGAAATGGATTGTCTTTTCCTCTCTGCCATTGCTGCTGAAAATGTAAGGATGGACAGTCTCTCTACCACCAACACAAAAGTACAGGCACTCATATTTTTTCTTCTGCTCAACATTTATTTTGCACAGAATACTGAAGGAAAGCATGGAATAAAGGAACAAAAACAACCCAATTAGTCTTGTAATCAAGTGCCTGTACTGTTTAGAATGTCTGTGATGCAACTGGCATGAGGTAAACTTTCCCTTTTTGGAACGACTTCAATTTTCTCGGAACATCCTTTCAGTTCAGGTCCAACTCATTTTTAAAGACACACTGACCCAACACAATTAAATCCCTTGTTTTTTTTGTGGGTAGCTGTGACCCACATACAAATTCCCCAAACTTCAAATTGAGGCTGCTCTTTAAAATATTTCGTTTTCAACGAGTCAATTGGGGGCATTTGTATGGGAGTCAAACCTGGTCAAAACAAGATTTTGTACCAGCTATAAGGAAAACACATGGAACCCGTGATTTTGACACATGATCTGGTGGGTCTTTAAGAAAATGTTGTCAATGGTAATTCGCTTATAAGTAATGTCACGAAATTCCCCCAGAGATCGGGAGAGGGAAATCGCGAACCCCGAGGAGAGTCTCGCACGCCCAAACAGACAAACTCACAGGAGAAGGCACACGTGCACACCAGAAATACAATACAAAACAAGACTATTTATTATAACCAAGCAGACACACACTTACACAATTCAATACACTCAACGTTTAACAAATTATCTACATATTATTATACATGGCATTCAAAAGTTTGTCCAAGGAATAAACTAAAGCCGGCAACTTAACTAATTAACTAAAAGAAAGTTTGTATGCAGAAACACAAATTGAAGAGAAGACGACGAAAGGGCAGACGAAGAAGAGATGTCCAACAAAACAAACAGCAGAGCGTCCGAAGAAGAGGAAGAAGAAGACAGGGGGGAAAACTAAAGTCAGTAGAAGAAAAGCTGCTGCCCCTCCTGGGGCAGACTACAGCAGCTGAAACAGAAGAGGAGAAACGGCAGAGGTCGCCCCCAGACTCCTCAACAGGAACGGTCGAAGCCTGGCCCAAACCCACAGACAGGCCCATGGGTCGGGCCTAACACAGGGCCAGACGGAAAGGCGGGCGGCCTCTCACAGCCGGAAACGGAGAAAAGAGGTTGACCGGGTGGTCAACCAGGCAGCAACAGGTCAGGTCGGGAAAGCGCGACCGAAAGCGCCACAGAAACCCAGGTACAGGATCAGGTTCAGGACTGTAGGAAAAAAACACAAAAAACCTGGTTTTGAACACCCAGAGTAACAACAGTTTTGTGTTTCCCCCAAAACAAATTCCCCAACAGTCCTCTTCAGGGATGTAAGTAAAAACCCACCCTCTTTAAACTTGGTTCTCTCCAAGAACCCAAAAAACGCTGAACAACACTTTCTTTACAATCCTTTTCACACGACTCAGTCTAGGGGTAATATTTCATCAAAAAGGATTAACTAAAAGGTTTCACTTTTTCTGGAACAACAAGGCTCTCATACATTTAGAAAATTCTAGCCTTTCAAATACAAAAATTAACAATTAAATTCTTCTGAAAATTTTACAGCTTTTCAGGTACAAGAATGGACACTTAAATTCTTCTGAAAATATTACATAAAATTTCACCACCAAAAATATGTCCTTTCCATTCTCATTTCTTCCAGAAGGTGGATGAACTACAGGAAAAGAATGTATTTCCCCAAAATAACATCCACAATGTACTTCAAAAAGTCAAAAGCCTTGAAAACATTAATGACACTTTCTCTCAAAAATAAAAACAGAAACGGGGATAAACGCTTTACAAAGCCCCTATCAGCATAGCTAGAAGCGCAACTGGAATAACCCTCAGTTATCCAGCTCTCCGCAGAGTCTCTTAATACCTAATTCAGCTAGGACGATGGCCGCGAGGCTAAACATAGGCCGCGAGGCTAAACATAGGTCGCGAGGCTAAACATAGGCCACGAGGCTAAACGTAGGTCGCGAGGCTAAACATAGGCCGCGAGGCCCACTATCTCCAAAACCAAACCGCGCCCAAAAATGGAGCTCACAAGTTGAGCTCTCGGAACAGAACACTTGCAGCTTGAGTTATATCCCGCAACAAGGAATAATGCGCGCGTGCACGCATTTAAGATTCTGAATCTCTGTGAACTCAAATACACTTTGCACCGAAAAACGATTTGTACAGCCTAAACATACAATGGCGAGCAAAAACATTGATTCAAAAATATGTGCCAAGTTCAAGTACCAAATTCTACAACTGGCAAAACCTATCCAACTGACAAGTCACGACCCAGCCAGTCACGACCCAGCCAGTCAGTTCCTTAGCCCCTTATGCAAAAATCAAGAAAAGAATAAGAAAATGAACCAAAGAAAACGCACACAAATACACATGTTAGCAAACCTATAACTAGCTATTCTACATTGTTACGCGCGCGTTGTTGTACGACTTTTAACGGGATTAATACTAATTTTATGCAGCTACTGACCAAACTTCCAAGTGGCAGAATGAAGAAGAAGAATCCTCCCCACAAGACAGTCGCAGCTCTGGTCTCGCCAAGGGCTCGAGGTAAGCGCAAGCAGGTGGAAGGGGTTCCGGACCAGCCACAGCTTTCTTCCAGGACTCCAGTGAACGCCAGGGACAATGACGGGGAAGGGAGGACGATGAGGAACCAAACAAAAAGGGGGTGAAGATGGCGATGAGGATGAAGAGAAGAGACGATCTCAGCCGAAGCGCAGCAGCTTCGCTACCCCCACGTCTAAGCCTCGTGCAGGGTAAAAAGTTGAATACAGGATCCTTCATGGACGTGGCCCTCACCACACCTCAGCACTGGGCGGCCGTAGGTGGACAAAACGATGAAAAGGAGAAAGGATGAAGCGATGTTGATTAACTGAAGGAAAAATATGGAGTGACGTTCGACCGGTTTAAAACTCATGAAGTTGCAAGTTGAATGTGGAGTCTCGCGAGAGGTCAGTGGTGATAACGGGTTGCACACATTTCATGAGTAGTTTGTCTCCCTTAGGTGAGAAGAAGGAGAAAGATCTTGGGGTCCTTTGTGATCGAGTGGTAGACGGTGCCTTTCACTGTCTGTTCAGAAGAAAATGTCACAAACTCGTGACAAGTAAATAGAACTCGCTTATAAGAAAATGAACTGCAAACTAACTCTCTTGTATGACATAATTTTCTTATATCCAAGTTTCCATTGCGGATGGGAGAAAAAAATTGCTTGCTTATAACCGAGTTTTCTTATAAGCGAGTTTCTTATATCCCAGTTTTGATCATAGATAAGAAAGAAGAAGTTCGGCATGGAATTTTTTTTTGCTTCATTGTAAACGAGTTTTCTTATAACCGAGTTTCTTATAAGCGGATTCGGCTGTATATATATTTTTTCCCCCCACTAAGTAATGAGGGGAAAGAAACATGTTTTTGAGCGCCTTTCAATTTCGTTGATGAAGGTGGGTAGAGGGAGTAGTGAGACTGTGACGTATACATTGATGACGTATTTACAAAGGTCAGGAAGAGGACACATTTTTTTTTGTAACGAGGAGGAACCACAAATGACTTTACTATATTATACTATATTATTTACTACGTAATTATAACCCAGTTGTTATTATGGGTGAGGGAGTGGTGAGACTGTGATGCATACATTGGTGACGTATTTACAAAGGTCACGAAGAGGACTTTTTTTTTTAATTGTAACCGAGGAGCCAGTCCTGTGGGGAACCAAAAGTAACTTTACTATAGCAGGTTTTTTGTTATAACTGAGTTGCTACTATCCGAGGTCTATTTAGTAATAAAACAGTAGACCTTTGGCCGGGAACCAGTGCTTTCCTTTACTGTAACCGAAATTTCTTATAACCGAGTTTACTATAAACGGGGAGTACTGTACCAACTATATGGCCAGGACCTGGATTGGATAGAGATGAAAATAAATGTCTGGGCTTTACATATCACAAGACCTTAGATGGGACACCCACATCTCAAATGTGTGCAGCAAAGTCAGTAAGACCCTTGGCTTCCTCCATCGCAACTTAAAAGTAGAGTTAGTCAACATCAAGGAATTTGCATATAAGGCAAGTAGTAAAAGGCTTATAATTATGTCACTGGTTAACACATCCTAGAAAGGTGCCTGTTATGCCATAGCATTGCCTCTTTAAACTGATGTAAAACTATATATATATATCTCTGTACATGTGTGCGTGTGTGTGTGCCACTGTGCGAGCCCCTTCCCCCATCCGCCCCACTTTACTCCCACCCTTCTAGTTCTACCCATTCCCAAATCATAGTGAAAATCCTTCATCCACGACCCACCCACCCTCTAGTATAATCCCCCGTTTGCTTGCATGCCCCCTTTCCCCTCAACCATATCAAAATTCAAACTCAGATTATTTTATTTGTTGTAAAACCATCAAAGAAATTATGGAACAAACCAAAGCATACGGCGCTCTCGCCACACCGT
>JAGGCT020004218.1:2500-21020 GCA_017654935.2 Phymorhynchus buccinoides
ACCCATGAAGGCGGTTCCGTATGGTCTGCTGGCTGATGTTGATGTTAGTAGCCACCCTCAGCTGCCTTCGAATGATGCTGGAAGAGGCTGTTCTTGTCTGCAGGGCTTGTCGTTCAATGAGACGATCTTCACGTGGAGTTGTCTTCTTCGGTCGACCAGATCTGCGTCTTTCATGGACCCTCCCAGTGGCTGTGAAGCGTTGAATCAGTCTGACAATGACCGAGATGGACACCTGAAGTCGCCTGGCCACTTCTCGCTTGGGAACACCATCTTGGAAACCATGCAACAGCTCGTCCCCTATCCAACTCGCTCAATTTTCGTCGTGGAGGCATTGTCAAATCAGGCCTAATACTGGTGGTATGTCTTCTTATAAAGCCAAGCAAGAGACAGCATCTCACACATAAACAGCAGTGCTTGCACGTGCATAATGGTTTTTCCATCTGGCTTGTGCAATGTGTTCATGCAGAACGATCCAAAACAAGGTCCTTTTTCGCAAGTTTCCGCTTTTTCTTTTGCTGCCAAGCTCAGTAATAGAGAATCACGTGCAATGTTTCCACTAACACAACATCGCCCACTTACAGCTGAACAAGAATTCATAACAATTTGGCTTGACTGAGAAATAAATAACAGGAGCGAACGGAGTTTATTGCGCACCTGTTTTCTCATAGTGATCCTTAACTTTTTGTGAGTAGTGTATATATGTGTTGTTTCCTACAATATGTTTGTTCATTGTAACCCGATCATATGGGGCCTTGGCCTTGTAAATAAAAATGCGTATCCGTCTCTCTCTCTCTCTCTCTCTCTCTCTCTCTCTCTCTCTCAGGATCTCTCTCCCTCTCTCTCTCTCTCTCTCTCTCTAGTCTCATTCGAGTTCTCTCTCCTCATTCGACCCATCTTATCTCTTTCTCTCTCTCTCTCTCTCTCTCCCTCTCCTCTCTCTCTCTCTCTCTCTCTCTCCCTCTCCTCTCTCTCTCTCTCTCTCTCTCTCTCTCTCTCCTCTCCTCTCCATATATGTGTTATTTTCCTACAATATTATGTTTGTTCATTGTAACCCCAGTCTGAGTCTGAGTCTCTCTCTCTCTCTCTCTCTCTCTCTCTCTCTCTCTCTCTCTCTCTCTCTCTCTCTCTCTCTCTCTCTCTCTCATAATATATGTGTTATTTCCTACAATATTATGTTTGTTCATTGTAACCCCATCATATGGGGCCTTGGCCTTGTGATTAAAAATCCGCATCCGTCTCTCTCTCTCTCTCTCTCTCTCTCCCTCTCTCTCTCTCTCTCTCTCTCCCTCTCTCTCTCTCTCTCTCTCTCTCTCTCTCTCTCTCTCTCTCTCTCTCTCTCTCTCTCATATATAAGTGTTATTTCCTACAATATGTTTGTTCATTGTAACCCCATCATATGCGGCCTTGGCCTTTTGATAAAAAATCCGTATCCGTATCTCGTATCTCTCTCTCTCTCTCTCTCTCTTCTCTCTCTCTCTCTCTCTCTCTCTCTCTCTCTCTATCTCTCTCTCTCTCTCTCTCTCTCATATATGTGTTATTTCCTACAATATGTTTGTTTATTGTAACCCGAAAATATGGGGCCTTGGCCTTGTGAATAAAAATCCGTATCCGTCTCTCTCTCTCTCTCTCTCTCTCTCTCTCTCTCTCTCTCTCTCTCTCTCTCTCTCTCTCTCTCTCTCTCTCTCTCTCTCATGTGTTATTTCCTACAATATGTTTGTTCATTGTAACCCCATCATATGCGGCCTTGGCCTTTTGATTAAAAAATCCGTATCCGTATCCGTCTCTCTCTCTCTCTCTCTCTCTCTCTCTCTCTCTCTCCCTCTCTCTCCTCTCCTCTCTCTCTCTCTCTCTCTCTCTCTCTCTCTCTCCCTCTCCTCTCTCTCTCTCTCTCTCTCTCTCTCTCTCTCTCTCTCTGTCTCCCCCCCCCCCCTCATATATATGTGTTGTTTCCTACAATATGTTTGTTCATTGTAACCCGATCATATGGGGCCTTGGCCTTGTAAGGGGCAGGGGGGCAGGGGGCAGGGGGGCAGGGGGGCAGGGGGCCGGGGGGGGGGGGGAGAGGCTGGAGCTCAGGGAACAGGGGTATGGGAGGGGGGGCAGGAACGGGGGTTTCAGATCTGGCAGCAGAAACAGTAAGATAGTGACAGTATGCAGCAGCAGCAAGATAATCACAGTCATCCTCCGAAGTCGGGGTGTGGCTGCGTAACTCCGCGGGTGATTCTCGAATGCTCCAGTTTACGATACAAAAAAACATGAATATATATATTCCTTGGCATCAATGGTAATCTTGCATATAATGAAACTGAAAAACTAGGGACCTGATTAAAACTGAAGAACCAACTATAAGAAAATGTCCCACCTTCCTTCCCAGTAATTACCACCTAACAAACAATCTATGGACCAACCTAAAGAAAACGTTACAATTATTCCAATGCCACGAGAAGAGAATAGGCAAGTCACCGCCCTCGCTCACACACACACTCTTTCTAGTACTTATCTAAAGATCCGCGGTGCACAGTGTCATTGTCCGGTGGTAGTGTGCCACACTCGGCGCGTTTCACAGAAGGTGGAAAGGTTGAAGGTTGAAAGTCCTCGCGAACCGTGGACATTGACGCGCACCCTGCTTCTGGCATCGTCCAGTTGGAAAGGGTCTGGGCGTACCCTTGGAGGCTCGAGCACGATGGATCCCTCTGACTTCGGTCCTCACCATCTCTGGTCTCTCCTCGTCTCAATCGGGGTTCCTGTGTTTGGCCCAAACGGCCAGTGAAGCTCGCTGGAGTGCTGCTCGGAAAAAGTCAGGACAACCTCCTGGTGAATGGTGTAGGGGCTAACCTTCTCTAAGGTCCCTTGAAGGTCCCAGCACCGGTCCCTGCTCTCTTCTCAAGTAAGAACCGAATCTTACTTCGCCTCTGAATGGGACACCGAAGTCCTGGCGCAGTCGGCGAAGATATGCCCTTTCCTCAGGCAGGCTACTTCTCTTCTTTCTTGCAAGCCGGTCGAGAGCGAACTGACCAACATTACACTCTCAGAAACTTCAATACTTTCGAAGTCCAGTGAACAGTTTCTCTTTTCCTCTCGAAGTCCCTCATTGGCTGGTCTCGATCAATCAGTGAAATTGACTCAAATCCAAGTAAAGGCGGGCAACATACAATTCTAACCAACAGCACGATCTTCGCGCTTTTCTCAACCCTTTCTTTGGTAGTCGACTTGGCAGTTTCTTAATTAAAAAGTCCGTCGCCGTGGAAGTTCGAAAACTGGTTGACTGTCAAAAAGAAGGCTAAAATTTGTGACAGTGACTAATGAGGAAAGAAAGGGGGGTGGGTAAATTGTGACCAAATGACAACGTTTTCGTTGCCACTGGGTTTAACGTGTGCTAAGTGCATGGGCACACGGGACCTCGGTTTATCGTCTCATCCGAAAGACTCATATCTGCCACATATTGAAGAGACAGATGGTTGTTTTTCCTTAAACGCTACACACAATACAGGATCGAACCCCTCCAGGCTTGTTAACCTTATTGACACAACCAGTCACAGCTGGGCCACATTGCCTGGATAGAACGCTCTACCGTTCAAGTAGAGCGCTCGACTGTAGCTTCTCCACCTTCGATTTCCATTTCCAAATACCTGGGGAAATTTCGGCCACCTTACTGCTGGCCTTTGTCAACCCACACTGAAAATTAATGGGGACCCAGAACACTCAGTTTGAACAGAGACACAATGTCAGGGCTGCACACTTGCTCCTGGATTGTATTAGGGCTGCACACTTGCTCCTGGATTTACCACAAATGGATATTTTTTTCTATCCACCAGTCTGCCAAACAATCTGATGAAACTGCGAAAGTATCTGCAGCCATTGATATCAACGACCAACTATTTTATCATCCAATTCAATCACCTATACCAAATGGTACAAAAGACTTGTATTCTTGTGCAGCATGTATCAAATTTGATAAATCTTTAATTTTGAACATAGTCTCTGTATACTTCCCAAAGGAGTTATTGATTGCAATTATGACTGGATACGTTCTATTAATACTAACAGTGGTAAATAGTTAATAGCAGGGGACTTTAATGATCATGCCCGTTTTTTGAATAGATCATGCTCAAAAGTTACTTCTAATCGCTTAGTGGAGAACATTTCAGATTCTCCACTGTTTTTCTTAAACGACGGAAGTGTCACTAGACTCCCTGATGTTCCCAATTATTCGATAATACTTTAGGAAGTGACCACATTCCAATTATTATTTCTCTTAGAGGATTTGACGTTAAAGATGATAATATAAAGGACACCATTCCTACATGTGATTATAAGCGAGCTGACTGGAATAAATTCCAATATATTCTAAAGTCACACAATTTTAGCTCTAGTGAAAAGACAGACATTGAATTTCTGCAACTCTGTTCTCTTTGGTTTTCCAAAGGAAGAAATTGATCGTTTACAACGAATCCAAAACAGCGCGGCTCGGCTCACACTCCGAAAGCGAAGGCGTGACCATGTCACACCACTCCTCAGGGAGCTGCACTGGCTGCCAGTGCAGTTTCGCTTAGACTACAAACTGGCAGTCCTTGCATTCCGCCACTTTGAACAGACCCTACCATCCTACCTCTCAAGTGCTCTCCAAACTTACATTCCTCCTCGCTCACTCCAATCTTCCCATGCCAAACTGTTGAAAGTTCCTAAAGTGAATTTAAAGTCTTTTGGACAACGCAGTTTTAGTTTGTGCGCCCCCACTGTCTGGAACTCCTTGCCTGTTCACCTCCGTCATAATTCGGCACTTCCCGCTTTCAAAACCCAAATGAAAATTCATTTGTTTCAAAGAGCTTTCTCTCTGTAACTTTTCACATTAATTAGATGATGATCGAATGGATGTGTATGTTAGCCCAATTGCGTGTGAATCAGTGAATGTGAGTGCCTTGAGTTTAATTCTAAAGAAAGGCGTGATATAAATACTATGTCCTATTATTATTATTATTATCATTACAAGCTCCTAGCTTAACATCATCAGTCTCCAAAATCCCCTGAAGACGGAGTGTGGTTCCTTATGTGGCGGGCTAATAAAAACAACAACTGATGCATGACTGTGCACCATAGTGTTCAAGTGCTTCGGCTGTTGGGATGATCCCTGGAGTCTCTTAGCCAGGGTACGTCAACAACAACAACAACAATCTTACCCATAGCTCTCTGGCCAGCAACGTAGTTGTGTTGCCAGTTGCACCTGTCGCTCTCTGGGCTGTAGAAGATGACGGGCAGAGTGGACATGTCCATGCCCAGCTCATAGTCACAGTGCCCGAGCATGTAGTAGTCGGCGCGATAGTCGGACACGAACAGCCAGCCGTGGTCATCGGGGCAGCCGTCATAGTTGTGATTCATGTAGAACCGGCGGAGAACAGTGCTGTCGCTGGAATGTGGAGCAAAAGAACACGGACGTTCATTTCTTTCCTACAGTAACTGTAGTTAAAATAATAATAATAATAATAATTAATAATGCTTATATAGCGCATAATCTTGCAAAGCAACTCAATGAGCTTTTCACTCACCATTCGTACAAACATTTATAACAGACTGGTTCACGTATCCTCACCAAGCATCTCTATGAAAATGAATACATTAGAGAATGCATTGCATATAATCATATCACAACACACTAACACCCACCTCCCTTCAAAACCCCCCACCCCACCCTAACAAATTGTGTCATTTATATTTTTACGTCACATTTTACAAGTTTTATCAGTTTGTGGCCTCTGCCCACCCTTAATTTTTCTTTAAAAATGTTTGCAAGTCGCTGACTCGCATCCTGCGGTTTCAAGCTTCGACGCCATTGTTGCATTGTTGCTATGGAAAATGATCGAGTAATGGAGGTAGGCAACTCTAATTTTCACGAAGTGCTCTCCCCTAGTTTTTTTCAGAAAATCGTCTATTCCCACCAATGACCACTGTTAGGGGACTAAAGAACGAAGAAGGAGAAATTTTAAGTTACATCCAAATGTTCAGTACAGTTGTCGAGATTGAAATCCTGTTTATAACCAGAAAGGAAACGGCAAGAGAATGAATCATTGTCTTATCCATGTTGAAGTTTTATAGCTGTGTATCTATTGAGTACTGGTGGACATTAGTGTGTGCTTTAAAGGACCACCCTGACGGATGAGTTTTTGTAAGAAACACGTCCAGATCACCAGGAAAACACCTTTTACAGAGATTGCAACACTCACTTTGCTCTGGTTTCCTAGAATACAAAAACCGTCAAATCGGCGATTCCTCCTTGGCGGAGGTGATGGGAGTCAAATTCTTTCACCCAAAGAGAAGGCGTGTGCCGTCTCTTTTCTAATGGCCGCCTGCGTTTAGACCAAATCGTTTGCACAAAATGTTCTCAATACAAGCCCTTTTTTTCTTTTTTCTTTTTTTAAATTTTATACAGATTATCTAAAGGAGTTTCGATCACAACAAAGGAAACAGCTCCAATTGTTTTTCCTGCACTACAAAAAAAGAAAACGCTTCAACCACAATGAGTGTCCTCCACCCACCCCATCCAAAATGGCTACTCTCTCCGGCATCTCCGCCAACGAGGAATAGCCGTTTTGACGGTTTAATTTCTAGGAAACCAGAGCAAAGTGAGTGTTCTTATTCTTGAAAAGGCTGCCTTTCTGGTGATCTCGATGTGTTCCTTGCACAAATTCATCCATCAGGGTTCACCTTTAAACCCTTTGCATTTTAGCTTCTTTAAAAGTGACACGTGAAACCTTTGAGTTATCAAATACAACATTAGTCTAATTCTACCACAGGCTGTCAAACGCCATTGCAAAATCGATATTCCTTCTATGAGATCTTAATTTCATTTTAAACTTAAGATTAATTTGTTTTTCGATTTAGATTGGTTTTATGCATTCAATATTATGTATGTAAATATCCGTAAACTGAAAGACTCCTGCAGTTGCCATGGACACCGTTTCTAGGAGGCATTAGAGAAGGTCACGTGAATGGTCATAAAGTCCGCGGAAAACAGATCATGCGCATCATGTCCCATATGTGTCTGATTCAGACCAAGAGGACGTAAAACTCCATTTTCGTCGAGATCATGCGCATCAGCGTGAGAGATGATGGTGATGATGATGATGACGATGATGATGATGATGGTGGTGGTGGTGGCGATGATGATGATGATGATGATGATGGTGGTGATAAAAGGGGTCTGTTTATAACCAGAAAGGAAACGGCAATAGAATGAATCCTTGTCTTATCCATGTTGAAGGTTTATAGCTGTGTATCAATTGAGTATTGATGGACGTTAGTTTGTGTTTATACCCTTTGCATTTTAGCTTCTTTAAAAGTGACACATGCAACCTTTGAGTTATCGAATACAACATTATTCTAAGTCCACCACAGGCTGTCAAACGCCATTGCAAAATAGATATTCCTTCTATGAGCTCTTAATTTCATTTTAAACTTAAGATTAATTTGATTTTCGATTTAGATCGATTTTATGAAAATCAATATTATTTATGTAAATATCCGTAAACTGAGTTTGAAACACATGTGTGTCTTTTGTTGTTAAGGTTTTCAACCTTGAGTGATACCATCAAAACATGTTAAGGAGCTGGATGAAGTATAAAGGGAATTGTCCAACGGGCACATACAACTCATGTAGGAAACCATGGTACAAATGTACGTACGTAAGCACAATGGAATGACTATTGATGTCAAAGAAAAGACAAACAAGCAAGCATAGCGGGGAAGTAGCATTAGATATTTACTACCATATGGTACGATATTCACGAGTACGTCTTAACACAGCTAACATGGGTAGTAACATGTAAATTAGCATAAACAGCCAATCGTATTGGCAGTTTCTTCTAATTTACATATTACTACCCGTGCTAACTGTTTAAGACGCGCTCATGACTACCGTAGCAAAACGAATTTCCCCAACCAAAAGGAACTCTCACCCTTCCAAGGAGAAGAAGTTGGTGGACGCAGTAGCGAGGTCGGTCCACGTGGAGGTCAGCACGCGGGAGTGCTGTAACCATGACAACCGCGTGCTGCCCTGCCCGTCAAAGGTCAGCTCGTGCGCCACGGTCCCGTCCTTGTGCAGCTGTACACGAACCTGGACGAGCATGCAAACGCATATGCACAGACACACACGCGTGCGCGCGCACACACACATGCACACGCACACACACACACACACACGCACGCACGCACGCACGCATGCGCACACACACGCACGCACGGACACACGCATGCGCGGGCGCGCACACACACACACACACACACACACATTGCAGTGAATCCCTTTGCGCTTTTAACGTTGATCGAACAAATTGCAATGAACTGATAGCCAATCATAAATATTCATTTTCAATTCAATAATGAACTCTGCTGACACCATAGCCGAAGTGCAAAAGTGCCTCCGGGGAGAACAGGGAATAATTGTAGGTGAAAACAGATAAGCACATACACAATTTATGCACGAACGAACGCGTGCGCGCAAAAACACCCCCCCTCTCTCTCTCTCTCTCTCTCTCTCTCTCTCTCTCTCTCTCTCTCTCTCTCTCTCTCTCTCTCTCTCTCTCTCTCTCTCTCTCTCTCTCTCTCTCTCTCTCTCACACACACACACACACACACACACACACACACACACACACACACACACACACACACACACACACACACACATACACACATACACACATACGCACATGCACACGCAAACACACGAGCGGTACATGCACAGACCGGCCGTAGATATACTTTAACGTACAGCAAAATCAACCCGTTGATTGTGGCCGTTTAACGGAAGATTAAGATTAGGATTAAAATTATAGCCCCGTCGACAGCAAAGGCCATGTCAGGGCTGTCACCACGTTAAATCTTACCACGTGCGTTTGACGGAAAAAACAAGTAAGCATAAATGGATAGAGGTGGGGAAACAAACCGGTTTGAACCGAAAAACCGGTCCAGAAATTCCGCGGTTCGAAAAACCGGTTCGAGTTGCTGTGAACCGGTTTTTTTAACTGCAAACTGAAAGTAAGTTTCTCTTAGAATAGCGCATTCTTTCCGAAGAACAACACTGAATCTCAGCGCAGATTGGGTGTTTGTAAACGAAGAGTAGCTGTTTCTAGTTGTCTGGTGTTGTAAGGAGCAAGTATGGCCAATGAATAGGCATACACTACAGTAATGAACATTTGGAGGCATTTTCTCCTGGAATCTTTTTTCGAAAGAGTGATGGAGTGATTGTAGAAAGTATTGCTTTGTGCTTGCAATGTGGCAGTGCGATCAATCGGGATAGTGGAACAACAAACATGACTAATCACCAAGAGAACTGTGAATGGAACAACAATAAAACAATGTCTTTTTAAATTTATTGAATTTCATTTATATAACTTCTTATGCTAAGAAGCTGAGCAAATATGTTCAAAAAGATTTTGATCTGCACACACACACACACACACACACACACACACACACACACACACACACACACACACACACACACACACACACACACACATACACACACACACACACACACACACACACACACACACACACACACACACACACACACACACACACACACACACACACACACACACACACACACACACACAAACACTCTCTCTCTCACACACACACACACATACACACACACACACACACACACACACACACACACACACACACACACACACACAGGCGCGCACGCGCGCACACACACACACACACAAGCTTTTTCTTATCAGTAAACGGACATGAACTTGCTATGATATTTGCACTGTATTTTATTCATACGTAAATGTGTATAGTCTCTCTCTCTCTCTCTCTCTCTCTCTCTCTCTCTCTCTCTCTCTCTCTCTCTCTCTCTCTCTCTCTCTCTCTCTCTCTCTCTCTCTCTCTCTCTCTCTCTCTCTCTCTCTCTCTCTCTCTCTCTCTCTCTCTCTCACACCATCCCCCGTCTCAGTCTATGTACTGACCTCTAAAATACAAACGATGTACTGTTTTGTCTAAAATTTTATTTGTTTTGCGGGTTTATTTTTGGAGGAGGGGGAGGGGGTGTTTGTTGTTATAACTGGGATTGGGAGTAGCTTCATAAGCTGCTTAATGTACATTCAGTTGTTATTGTTCGACATATCACAAGCTCTTGTCTGATTGGTCAGTTGTATTTTTATTTTATTTTAACCAAACCAATCAGCAACAAGAAATGTGTTCACCCACAGAACAAAAGTCATACATATACTGCGATATGACACCGAAACTAAAACCGGTTAATGATTTAAGGGTGGGCTGTTAGCATTAATGTTCCCTTTGTTTTAGAGCATTACATAAATGACCATAGCAACATTTATAATAACTAAACAACTTTCATTTTGCAATAAAACGTTTCGTCAGGGGGGTCTTATAGTTACCATCAATATGATATTAAGCTATGCTGTTGAGAGGCAGAGAGAGACGAACCAGTCAGCACTACGTATTCACCTGCCCAGTGTTTTCTCTCTCTCTCTCTCTCTCTCTCTCTCTCTCTCTCTCTCTCTCTCTCTCTCTCTCTCTCTCTCTCTCTCTCTCTCTCTCTCTCTCTCTCTCGATCAATCTGGCAGTGCTAAGGGTCTCAGTCCACATGAGGTCGTAAACTGGACAGTGCGGCGCAGGTCTTCTGCCGTTCCCCACAGCTTGCTGGCGGTTGGCACCTCCTGCAGCCAGATCTGCTCCCTCCGCACCGCCAACAGGGGACAGACCTGGAGGATATGGTGAACTGTCTGTTCCGCCCCACAGTCACAGGAGCTTGATGGGGTGACGCCAATACGCTTCAGGTGGGCACGTAAGCCACAGTGGCCCGTCCTCAGTCTGAAGATGGTAGTCTGCCCGCTGCGTTGGAGATGGTTGATGGGGTCGGCGACTGGGTCATAATCGCCCTTTGTCCTCCTCCATTCTGCTTTCAGCCTGTTTCTTAGCAGCGTCTTGGTTTCTTGGTAAGTGAAGGAAGATGGTTGTTGGGTTTTTTTGCTCCCAGTCGCGGCCAGTTGGTCCGCCATCTCATTTTCTTGAATTCCGCAGTGGGCAGGGATCCACTGCAGGACTACAGTGCATCCTTCAGGAAGGGAGAACAGGTTCTTCTGTAACTTCTGTATTTCCCTGTCTGGGGCATCAGAAGTCAGTGACTGAAGAGCTGCCTTGGAGTCAGTCAAAACTACAGTCTTGGTAGGCCTGTTGTCCTTGATGTATTCCACTGCTGTCTGGAGAGCAAGCACATCAGCCTTGAAGTTTGAGCACTTTCGTCCCGTGGCTCTGGAGGAGGAGTACGTCTGTTTAGTGGGTGTTTTGACGTACACGCCGCATCCCCCATTCTTGACAGTATCGTCGGCCGGCCATCTGTGTAGATGTGTCCAGTCATTCTGTGGGTACTGCTCATCCAGCATAGCCAGCGTCAGAGCCTTTTCCTGTGGTGAGGACTGTTGCTGTCGGTGTGTCAGGCCTGGGATGTGTCAATCCCACAAAACATGTGGCAATCTTCCAGGGAAACATTGCTAAGACAGGCGGCAATCCTCCAGGGAAACGTTGCCAAAACAGGTGGCAATCTTCCAGTGAAACAATGCCAAAACAGGTGGCAATCTTCCACTGAAACATTGCCAAAACAGGTAACAATATTCTAGTGAACCATTGCTAAAACAGGCGGCAATCTTCCAGTGAAGCATTGCTAAGACAGGCGGCAATCGTCCAGTGAAACATTGCTAAAATAGGTGGCAATCTTCCACGTGAAACATGGATGGCAGAATGTTGCTTCTTGGTGAACATTTTATGTGCGAAAATGTTATGGGGGTGTCAAAACCTATATCGTAGTGAAATGTCGATCACGAATAATTGATCTAACAAGAAATAATCTTGTAGGGGCCGTCCTTAAGAGGCCACGCCTAGTAATAGGACGTTGTGGAACATACAACAAACAAACAACTACACAAGTGTAAAGTGACGTTCTGTTATTCACAAGATGTTCTTTTCACCCTGCAAGATGTATGATCTAAGAAAACGATATATCCCACAAACATGCTTCAGTTATCCAAACTAGTTTCGTTTTAGCCTGCTTTTTGCTTCTACGAATAAGAGAATTGTGCGAAACCTATCAATTTACTTATATAAAGCTTTACACGTACGATCAGTCATGATATCGTAAGAAATGTTCATTTTGTAGATATTGTTGCAGTCAGTACTAGGGGAAGACGGGGTAAGCGCATGGATGTCTCAGGATAGGCCTTATGAGTTGGATAATTTGCTTATTTCGTGCACAGGAAGCCTCTGAAACATTGCAAAATATGCAGGAATAGTTATTCTATACATCCATGAATTTTTAGGCGAAAAAAACAAAGGATTTTGATAGAAAATGCTTTTTCTTTGCAAACATATTACAGGTGCGCTTTTTGCCCCGTAGTCGGGAATACGCGCACCCCAGGTCGGGTAAAAAGCCCCCCCCCCCCCCCCCCCCCCCCCCCCCCCCCCTCTCTAAGTTGAAAAGTCACCGTCACTCTCCCAACGCGCCATGCTAGGCCCTACCATCGACGCCATTTTGTCTCGACTGAAACAACGAAGTTCTACGCGTGTTGCCGTTTTGACACAGTGTGTATTCTTCAATCCCTGTTGTAGGCCTACTAAGTTAAATAGTCTGCTTCAGTTCAAGATATTTAGAATACAAAAACTGGATCGGATTTGCAATTATTATACACTTATAAATGTCTCCATTACATTAAAAAAAAAAACCAAAATGAAAAAGGAACGTACACTCACAAAACTTAAAATTTAAAAAAAATGTGGCCTTGCGCAGTATCGAACTCACAGATCCGACATGCTGCAACATTACGAGGCACGCATTATACCATTGTACCAAGGAACCGTCATACGATGAGGAAATATTTTATATATTTATACATTCGACAATGGAAGATTAAATCGGTTGTGAATGGATGAAGCAGTGCACGGAATAAGATTTTCACTTAAATTCAAAGCTGAAACTGTCATATAATTGATCTTAATGAATAATGCTTGTGCTGATAGGCACCTTTGAACATTGCAGAACGTGTTCGCTAATCATTTAAAAACTTAAATACAACGTTTGTCAGGATATGTGGCAATAAAAAAGATGACCATCACCTACAATTATAGGCGTGCAAAACGCGCATGGGCTTCTTTCCCGTGGGCGTTTTTCCCCGTCACAGTCAGCTAATTCATTTCAGTCTGTGTAGCTGACAATCACAGTGTTGTTAAAAAAGAAAAGTATCGTTCAAAAGCCCATAGAATAAGCTTTGTATAAATATAAAAATATGGAGGTAGTTTGCTGTTGTTGGTTTTTTATTTAACTTTTCCAAGGACAGAAAATGAAAAAAAAAAAAAAGAACGTCAACAAATATTCAAAAACTCATATTATTGACCACAACATCATGAAACTTAAATATGAGGTATTTTAAAAGACGTGCAAAGGAACATGGGCAAAATTTAACTGAAATTTGCTTCATTTCATGAGATAATTGGGGTGGGCTTCTTACCCGCCCATGGGCTTCTTACCCCGGTAGGATGCGCTTTTTACCCCTCTTTCCCCTACGTTATATTTTGTTATCCTGTACCCCCTTCATGAGGGGCAAATGCGTTAATGAATAAAGCAATTGTCATTCTCTCTCTCTCTCTCTCTCTCTCTCTCTCTCTCTCTCTCTCTCTCCCTCTCTCTCAACTTTTATTTATACATGTATTAGTTACATGATGTATGTTTAGGACCAAGGACAGGAAGGAAGAATAGGCTCAGCCTAAATTCTTATCCTTATTAACTACAGTTTCTGAAGTGTGAAGTCTGAACATGTAGAGTTGTTATGGCAAACTTTTGTAAGATGTTTCTCTAACAGCTTATAATGATTGATCATTGGTTGACATTAGCCCGAAGTTGGGGCCAACACCAAATGAGAGCCACGCACTAAATGCTTTTCTACAGAAATGGAAGATCACGGGAAAGACCACGCCTCTCAAACTAGGAGGCATCTGCCCTGGCTCTTAGTGCGGCAGCCTTGGGGATTAGTTGGCCTTTGGGGACCTTCCCCAAAACATTTGCTGTCCTGAACCCCTTTTTGCCTAGAGAGTGGGGATGCACCCTTAGCAAGGCATCTCCAGTATTAATCGATCTTAGCCCAGCCCTCCGGAACAGCAGCTGCCCCTTCTGCTATCTGGAAGACGTGGCCGGAAGCGGCAGACTGGCGCACTCCAACGTTATTGATTTCGTGTCGGTTCTGTTCCATGCACACTTTGACATTTGGTACGTCTTGCTGCACCGTTAGGAACATGATGAGACTGTTTGTGCGTGGTTCATTAAAACATTGAAATAGTGAGGCAAGAAGAGAGAGAATGATAGATAGTGAACAAAATAAAAGGTAGAGAACTCTCCTTACATTAACTCCTCCACCGAAGTTGCTTACGACACCCTCCGCCTAGCTGTGCATGAGCAAGAATCAAAGGGAATCGAAGCCAGCATCGTCCTCAAAGAAAAACGACGTGGCAGGTTTGCCTTTATTACCCTCACCCACACAGAACACAACAACATTAGTATTTTACATGTTTGAATGCTGATGGGATCCAGAGACACACTGGACCCACCTGTCCTACCAACACAAGAGCAGGCATACACCAGCCTTGCACATCCTCTCTCTTTTTCTTCTTTTTGGTCTAATATCACGAGTAGTGGATAGACGTTAAATAAAAGACACACACACCAGCCTTGGAAGCCCGTGCTATGTTGTGTAGGTGTAGGCATGCACGGGACATTCCATTAAGCATACAAGGCACATGCCTGCTCTCGACGTAGTGACCAATTAGAAACGACGCGAAGGAGTCCTTGTGAAAGTGTCCCATGGGTGTACCAGCCCGTTTTTCATGACTACAGAGCTCACTGGCAAAAACACCACCACTCAGAAAGCTACTAGTGTTGCACTACATCTTTTCTTGATCGGATGTTTAGGGTGGCCTTCCCCAAAATTGCAACTTATAAGTAAATTAGCTTATAACAGTTTTAATTATCATTTTAACATTATTCATGTCAAGCATTTGTGAAGAAGATTATTTCCATGAAATGTTGGACAAGTCTGTTGTTCCAATATGCCCTAGACCGTCCTAGCAAAATAGATAAGAAAAACGGTGTCCAAAGCAGCAGTCCACTTTGAGACACCCTCCCTCCACCCCCCTCCTCTAGAAAAAAACGACAAAACCTCACCACCACAACAACAACAAAAAGAAACAACAACATAATCTTTACGATTTAACTATCATCGTCATCTGGACAAAATGGATGTTCAAATGTTGGTTCAGAAATTGAGTGTAGTGCGAAAGGTTTGGAGGTAAATGCCAATGGAAATAAATGATAATACTTATTTACAGGGAATAGATGGCTGGCTGACAACTGAACTTTACTGTGGCACTCCCCTATTCTGGAGGGCTTCTCTCAAACTAAGTTGCTTTGATATTTTGTGTGTGTAGAACTTTTTAAATCATCTTCAAAAAATGTGCACTATACTAATTCTTCATAACACAAACAATAGCATGGTTATTAAAAGTTATCCGGATCCTTTCTGATGTCTATAATTGATGAAGACCAACATTGATCAAAATATTGCCTTGGCAGGTAGGGCCTACCTACTATTGACAAAGCAGTATCAAGACCATTGTCTGTGTGCTTTCCAGTGAATGAAATCCTGAAGCCTTTAAAATAGGCCTATCAACTGTTGGCGAATAAAGAAACATCATCAAGTGACAGTCCGGATCATCCATTTGCTCGCACTCAACTTGAACGGTGTTGTAAAAATGAAAGGTTTGTTTGCTTGATATCGGTTGTTTATTAGTCCGTCACCAAGACGGACTATTGCGATCGTCTGGTTTGTCTGTTATTTTTTTTTTTTTTTTTTTTTTTCCTGTCTGTCCCAAGGATATCTCCCGAACCGCTTGACCGAATCGCGTCAAATTTTGTGTGAAGGTGTGCCTCCTTAATAGGAAGAGATCGGCGCAAACTATTTTGCCGTCGTGACCTTGACCTTGACGTACAACCTTGAAAACCGAAAATCTATTTTTAGCCATATCTCGGGCACCGATCAACATAGGATATTGAAACTTTGTATGAAAGTGGTTTGGCTTATGCCCGTTCTGATGATGGTATACCGATCAAGGTCAAGGTCAAGGTAAAAAAGATCGCTGGAGCCTGAAAATCGGAGGGTCATTTTTTTCTCCTTCTGTCTGTCCCAAGGATATCTTTCGAACGGGTTGACAGAATCACGTCAAATGTTGTGTGCTGGTGTGTCACCATGAGAGGAAGGCATCCGCGCAAACCATTTTGCCGTCGTGACCTTGACCTTGGCGTACGACCTTGAAAACCGAAAATCTTTCAGGGGCCATAACTCCCACACCGTTAGTGTTAGAGTCTTCAAATTTGGCATGGAGGTACTTTGGCTTATGCCCGTTCTGATGGTGGCATACCGATCAAGGTCACGGACCGGGCGATCAGTAGGCCTTGAAAGTGGTAGGGGTCTACACATTGGGTTTTAAGCCATATTGTCCACATTGGTACTTGACAGAAGCGCTTCAGATTGTGTGTGGTACTGTATACCCTAGAGAAGAAAACATCCGAGCATAAATTATCACCATGCTGACCTTGACCTTGAAGTGTGACCTTGAAAACCGAAATTTCCTTCTTTGCGCTATATGTTTCTTCTTCAAGCTGTATCTCGTGAACTAGAAGACAGAATCCCTTCCAATTTTGTGTCAGGATGTGACACTCTACGGGGTGTCGCAAGTGCGTGGCATTGCTGGTGACGGACATGTCTGCCGCTCGGCGACGTCCTTGTTGTTTTTGTATTTGTTTTTAATAATATTATTGTCACAGACTGAAAGAAGCAAGCAGAGACAAACAACAACAACAATACAAACTTCAATTGCGAGAGTTATTACTGTACTGTTGTTGTTGATGCTGCTGCTGCTGCTGCTGATGATGATGATGATAATGAAGTTTGATGATGATGATAATGACTGCTAATGATAATGATAATGATTGATAATGTTGATAATAATGTTGTTATTGAAGAGGGTGATGATGATGGTGATGATGATGTCAATGTTGTTGTTGATGAGGAGGATGGTGATAATGTTGGTGGTGGTGAGGATGGTGATAATTTTGTTGTTAATGATGATGATGATGATGATGATGACGATGATGATGGAAAATCATGAGGATAATGATGATGGACAACGATGATGATGATGATTACGATAGGAAGAATCCCGGTGCTACACACGTTCCATTTGTCGTGTATCAATAAGATACGTTTGGCAGTGTATCATAAAAGCTACAATAACATTATCTCCCATTTCACGACCAGGTAGGGCTTAATACATATTCCGTGGATTATAGGATTGGTGGATCGGTGAGTGAGTGGGTGGGAGGTGAATGAAAGACGGGGTAGGTGGGGAAGGAATGATGGATGATTGGAGGGGGGGGGGGGGGGGGGGGGGGGGGGGGGGGGGGGGGGGGCATGAGAGAGATACAGTTTGCAAATTCAATAACGCCAAGTGTTAGGTGATACGGGATGCTGTACCATTGTTTTTTCGATTTTTTGGTCAATGTTCACACTGTCTTCTTTTACACGGAGAAATAAATCTGAGCTGCATTCCATTTTCACCATTGATCCACTGAAGCCACAGTTCTGTGGTATTCTTTTACATGGTGTCCCTCTGATCAAATGGCATTCATCATTCGTTGACATAAGCTTATAGTAGGGCCAACAGTAACATGAGAGCCGTACAATACATTATTTTCTACATTAACGGAAAATCATGGCGCAGTTTTGTTTTTTGTGGAAGACCATGACTCTCAAACGAGGGGGGGGGGGGGGGGGGGGTTGAACTGGCTCTAGTTTGCTGCAACCAAAGGGATGGGTTGGCCTTTGGCAACCTTCTCCAACGCCAGCTGTCCTCACATCCCTTTGGCAAGGTATCTCCACTATACTATAAACAAATTCTAGCCCAGCCCGCCGGAATAGCATCTGCTCCCTATTCTATCTTTCAGTCATGGTCGGAAACGACTGATTGGCAGCATACTATCTACATGTTTACACGGTGGAAGCCATTTCGTGCTGTGGACTCACAAAGAATCTGATGCACAGCACCACCAGCAAACACACGTAACACCGTGTACCAGCCGCCGTAGCACAGTGGTTAGAGTTGCAGACTAATGACTGGGAGAGCGTGGGTTCGAATCCCATCAGAGGCTTGTGGGTGTTTCGGCCCCGGCCGGCTCCTATCCAGAGTGAGTGTGCTGTGGGCTCAATGGGAAGACTGGAACCACACAGTCGAGCTTCATCCACTTTACGGATGTGTATTGAGAGTGTTGCTCTAATTTTCTGACCAACACTGCAGGTGTCTGTTCCTCCCGGGCCTGGTTGACGCCAGGATAAATTTGATAGGGAGCGTGGAGGACAGCCCTGTCACTTTGTCTCAAATCCTTAATGGA
>JAGGCT020004218.1:21520-24020 GCA_017654935.2 Phymorhynchus buccinoides
TCCAAAAGAGTTTGACCCAAGTTGTTGACACAGTCATCTTTAGAATGACGCTTACAATCCTCACCATCCACGCACCCACTCTTTTCATCCCACTCATACATCAACATCTCTTCACCCTCCACCTGATTCTGTCCCGTTCTGGCATTCAAATCGCCTGTGATAACGAAATAAATCTCATCTTTATCAAAACGCTGTAATAAATGTTCCTCAAGTAACAACACACCGTCTTTGGATAGATGGAAGTTCAGTTTAAATGCTTTCGCATGTAGACGGGCTGAACAAACCAACCATATAAACAAAAATTTATGGAATCACTGTCTTAGCCAAAAGGCCGAGAAGCGATCAGAATTAAAACAATACACCGTCTTTAATTAATGCGTTAGAATATATAGGAGCTCCCTCAGGAGCAATATAACAAGCTATAAAAAGGACATCTTTATCCGACCCAAAAACATTCTTATTAATTTTTACAGCAACTGTGTTGTCACAACCCAAACACACTTCTTTCACCCACTTTTCCAAACTCTTTCTCATCAGTAACAGCACACCACCAGAAAGCCTTCCAAAATGAGACAACTTCTTTGCAGGCGCGTAAAAGTTTAGATAATCTAAGAAAATACTGTCAAAATCAAACGAAGAATCAAGAAAGGTTTCTGTAAGGCAAATGACATCAAATTTATTAACATAATTCATAAAGCTTACATCTTTTAATTTACGAAATAAACCTTCGATATTGTAATTGAGAAATTTCAGCTGTTTGTGATGGTCGAACCTGGCCTATGGCTTCTTAGAAACATTCGATCGCAGGCTCCTGTCACTCCCACCTTTATTCCCATTCACACTCTCACTCTCACTCTTCCCTCTACCAAGCGTGGAACTCGTTCGACTACTACGTGTACTGCCCTGCTGATTTCCAATATAAGCCCTTAAACCTGTCTGCTTGCTTGTTGTCATACCTCCACGTGAAAAACGTGGGTCACTGTCGAGAGAGAGAGAGAGAGAGAGAGAGAGAGAGAGAGAGAGAGAGAGAGAGAGAGAGAGAGAGAGAGAGAGAGAGAGAGAGAGAGAGAGAGAGAGAGAGAGAGAGAGAGAGAGAGAGAGAGAGTAGAGATGCCCCCCCCCCCCCCCTCCTCCATTTCTCGATTGTTTCCACTTTTTCAGTCTTGCCTTTCTAACTGCAGATTGAGTACTTCATCCTCTATCGTTTGCTATATTTAACACTAATTTTCATCCATTTACATAATTAAACACATGCATTCAATAATAGTAGAAGATAAAGGCAAGACGAAAAAACGCAATGAACCAGGGCCTGTATTCACGTTGAGATAGCATAAGACTTAGCATCATGCTAACTTAGAAGCTCTTCCAATGTCCTATAGGATTTAATAGGACTTTTGGAAGAGCTTCTAAGTTAGCATGATGCTAAGTCTCATGCTATCTCAACGTGAATACAGGCCCAGGACTGTGACAAATACTCCACGGCTGTTGTGTGTACTGCACTACAATGGGGGGGGGGGGGGGGGGTGCTATTAGATAATTGCCTTTATCATGACTGCAATTAATTATTCAACAAAGATAATTAGCTGAAAAGGTTAATAAAATACAGCTAATGCATGTGTGTGTGTGTGTGTGTGTGTGTGTGTGTGTGTGTGTGTGTGTGTGTGTGTGTGTGTGTGTGTGTGTAAGGAAGTAAGAGAACGTTGCGTGCAAGCATCGTGCTTATTTTACTTTCTAATGATTAATTATTTGTTTGCCTTTAATGTTCTTGTTATCAATGTAAAGCGCACTGAGCTCATGTGAGAAAGAGCGCTATATAAATTCCCATTATTAAGAAAGGCAAGTGTGAAAATGCGGGGAGAGCTGAGAAATGTAGGGGGGGGGGGCACATCTTGACCTTAATATAGGCATGTATACAGCAAGACAGGTTTTGAGGGCCCTATTATAATTTATAGAGTTGACGACCCACATAACTGGTTGGGCTATCTAGTCACAGGAATATTGCATGGAGTAAAAATAATGCTTTGCATTCATCATAAATTAGGCCCCTGCGTTTCATATTGAAATTTGATTTCCAGATTGAAAGTGTCGAGAATGAAAGTTAACAATATTAAACAATAAACAAACATAAGCAAACAAAAACCCAAACAAAAAACAAAAAGCGAGCAAGCGCGCAAACAAACATATAATTATAAAGAAATAAAACAAAAGAGCTGTTACCTCAACTTGGTTCCTTAGCAGTAATGTTCAATTAGAATTGCAGACACGTCGTTTGAACGTTTCCATCAGAACCAACAGGCGTTTCAGTGATAAAACGTTATTAATTGTCTTAAAATTATCTTATTCAGTCACATCATATGACATAGTTATGGTCACTTGAAGGAAAGCATCCTCCGTGTGAATATCCGGGGATAATTCGTACAAATAGTTCCTCCACCTTCTGGAAGTTCTGTGCTGGTAACTTCCTCTAATCTGTCATTTTCGTTGACTGCTTTTTTTCCCC
>JAGGCT020004218.1:29020-49020 GCA_017654935.2 Phymorhynchus buccinoides
CTCGCTCGTTTGTTCCGGGCATTTGACTCGGCAGAATGCCTCCTCTTCTCAGGCCGCTCCAACACCAGCGCCTCTTCTCAGGCCGCTCCAACACCAGCTCGTGGGCGCCTCCAGTCACCCTGGCAGCCTTCTCTTGGGCGCACAGACTGGGTGCTCTCTGCATTAGGGCAGCAGAGCAAATCAGATTGACCAAGCTTCGACAGCCAGTACGAAGGTAGAAAGCAAAGTGAATTAGAAAAGAGGACAGACCGGCGAAGTAAAAAATGTGTATTCAACTCCAGCTGAAAATATGCATGTGCTGCACGAGAAAAACTAAATGCACGAAATCCGTACACAATGATGCAGCGCTTTCAGTTCGGAGCCTTTAACACAAAGTAAAGCTATACAAATTATGTTCCAGTGAACATTATATTTTATCAATGTGATGCCTTTCATCACACCCCCGTGGAGATACGGGGGTGGGGGGGGGGGGGGGGTCTTTGTATAAATAGTTCCCCCACCTTCTAGAGGCTCTGTGCTTGTAGCTTCCTCTATTCTGTCACTCTTTTTTACTCTTTACTTCTCCCTTTGCTTACTGTCGTCTGCTATCTTTCTGCCTTGCCGGTCCATTCTGCTGCCTTGTTTTCAAGAAACACTTCGTCAGTGTCCTATCATAACCTCGTATCTCAATTTTTGCTGTTTTGAGAAAAACGCGAAAAACATTCTCATAAACTCAAATTGCATTTGCGGATACACATTTTTTTTTAGAGATGGTAGGCTATGTTCTAGTAATGAAGCTCGAAGTCATTTTGAACGAAAGCAGATCAAAATGAATGAGATTTTTGCTAAATTTGTTTGTTACGTGGTTTCAGTTCTTAAGACTTGATCAAAGTCAATTATGATGTTTTATACTGATGCTTATGCTTAGTTTTGAGAATAATGTTACACTTTATAACAACAGATCGTTTGTAAATAATAACAAATCTGACAATGCAAGAACTATTTACTTGTTATTCAGTGGCTATTCTCCCTCGTGAGGGAAAATAGAATTCAGGCTATTTTCCCTCACACACTGTCTTTGTCTTTTTTCTATTTGTCGTTCTCTCTCTCTCTCTCTCTCTCTCTCTCTCTCTCTCTCTCTCTCTCTCTCTCTCTCTCTCTCTCTCTCTCTCTCTCTCTCTCTCTCTCTCTCTCTCTCTCTCTCTCTCTCTCTCTCTCTCTCTCTCTCTCATTAACAACAATGAGAGATTTAATGTGTGCAGAACCTTTTGTACAATACAAGTCATGATGTTGAAACATATTTGAAAATTAAGCTCAATAAACATTTAAAATTCATTATGTCAAGGTAGGTTTAGGTGTGGAGTTTCAGAGATTTCAGTACATCGCTATCGCTATAAGAAACACACTGAAACAGATTTAATTTGTCCTCTTTGTAAAAAATACAAAAGAAGATTATATTCATTTTGTGTTCTGTTGTATGATCTAAGAAAACGATATATCCCAGAAACATTCTTCAGTTATCCAAACCAGTTTCGTTTTAGCCTGCTTTTTGCTTCTACGAATGAGAGAATTGTGCGAGACCTATCAATTTATTTATATAAAGCTTTACATGTACGATCAGACATGATGTCGTAAGAAATGTTCATTTTGTAAATATTGTTACAGTCAGTACTCTGTTATATTTTGTTATCCTGTACCCCCTTCATGAGGGGCAAATGCCTTAATGAATAAACCAATTATCATTGTCATTGTCATTGTCTCTCTCTCTCTCTCTCTCTCTCTCTCTCTCTCTCTCTCTCTCTCTCTCTCTCTCTCTCTCTCTCTCTCTCTCTCTCTCTCTCTCTCTCTCTCTCTCTCAGTACTCTGTTATATTTTGTTATCCTGTACCCCCTTCATGAGGGGCACATGCCTTAATGAATAAACCAATTATCATTGTCTCTCTCTCTCTCTCTCTCTCTCTCTCTCTCTCTCTCTCTCTCTCTCTCTCTCTCTCTCTCTCTCTCTCTCTCTCTCTCTCTCTCTCTCTCTCTCTCTCTCTCTCTCTCTCTGGAGAAAGGATGTCCTTGAGACACTTTTGAATAACCTTAATATTGATGTTTATGAATTGTATGAATGCATGTGTGCGTGTGTGTGTGTTTGCGTGCGTGTGCGCGCATCTCTGTGTGTGTGTGTTTGTGCTGTGTTGTGTGCATGTTTGTGTGCAACGAGAGAGAGGGGGTGGGGGTGGGGGTTAGAGAGAGAGAGAGAGGGAGCGGGGGGGGGGGGGGGGAGAGAGAGAGAGGGGCTATGTTGTTCATTGTGAATATAATAACTTTGATACCATTATTGTGTTATCAAAACAATTCAGTATGTATATATTTTTTTTATCTTACATGTACCCTTCCTCTTTCTCTCTCATTCTCTTTATCAATACTCTTTTGTCTGTTCGTCTGTCTGCCTACCTGTCTGTCTCTCCTATCTTATTTCTCTCTCTCTCTCTCTCTCTCTCTCTCTCTCTCTCTCTCTCTCTCTCTCTCTCTCTCTCTCTCTCTCTCTCTCTCTCTCTCTCTCTCTCTCTCTGTTTGTCCTCCTTCCATCTCTCTCTCCTTCCTTTACTCCTTCTCCCTCAGCTTTCCGTTTATGTCTTTGCTGTCTCGCTCTATCATTTCTTTCTCTACCCCCCCCCCCCCCCCCCCCTCTCATTCCTTTCTTCTTTACTCCCCCTCCCCCTCCTATTCTTCTTATTTTTCTTACTTCATGTTTTGTTTTGTTCCTAGATACTCACTTATTTTCGGTCCCTCCACATCCCATTTCTTAAGTATTTATGAATAATGCTGAATTTAGTATGTGTCTGTTTATATTGATAATGTGCCTGCTTTGATGATAATGTGTGTTCGTTTTCTTTGCTTTGCATGCCTTTCTTATTTATTGAATTCTTTGCTTTGATTTTGTTTTCCTTTTTTGTTTTGTGAGGACTGGATGAAAAAAAGTATTTATACTTACTCTATTATCCTCAGAAAATAAAAGTTATTCATTCATTCATTCATTCATTCATTCATTCTCTCTCTCTCTCTCTCTCAATGTTCACTTATACCATTAGTATTAGTTACACGATGTGTGTTTAGGACCAAGGACAGAATGGAAGAATAGGCTCAGCCTAAATTCTTATCCTTATTAAATACAGTTTCTGAAGTGTGAAGTCTGAACGTGTAGAGTTGTTATGGCAACCTTTTGTAAGATGTTTCTCAAACAGCTTATATCATTGGTTGACATTAGCCCGAAGTTTGGACCAACACCAAGTGAGAGCCATGCACTAAATGATTTTCTACAGAAATGGAAAATCACGTGAAAGACCACGCCTCTCAAGCTAGGAGGCATCTGCCCCGGCTCTTAGTGCTGCAGCCTTGGGGATTAGTTGGCCTTTGGGGACCTTCCCCAAAACGTTTGCTGTCCTGGACCCCTTTTTGCCTAGAGAGTGGGGATGCACCCTTAGCAAGGCATCTCCAGTATTAATAGATGTTAGCCCAGCCCTCCGGAATAGCAGCTGCCCCTTCTGCTATCTGGAAGACGTGGTCGGAAACGGCAGATTGGCGTACTCCAACGTTATTGATTTGGTGTTGGTTCCGTTCCATGCACACTTTGACATTTTGTACGTCTTGCTGCACCGTTAGGAACATGGGGAGACTGTTTGTACATCATATAATAAAAAGCCAAGTGTCCGTGTGTGTGTGTGTGTGTGTGTGTGTGTGTGTGTGTGTGTGTGTGTGTGTGTGTCTGTGTGTATGCAACACAAAACGGGCCTTATAACTCCGCCATGTTTCGACCGAATCGCTTCAAATTTGCTATGAGCCCTAACGGGCCGATGACAACGGCAACTGAGGCGGCCGTGTCATTTGCGCGGTTTGGCAAATGCGCGAAACGCGTATCCGCCGGCCTCTCGGCGCCCGTATCTCCGGTATTTCTGGACCGATTGCCTTCGAATTTGGCAGATAGATGACCGGGGATGGTGACTATCGATGTGCTAAACCGGAAGCGAATCGATTCAGAATCGCGCGCGATATACGCCGCTTCACCTTTTTACCACTAACTCCGCCGTTTCTTAACCGAATCGCTTCCGATTTCCTGTCAGGCTTGCTGTGGCTGGAGCAAAGCTTGGCAGCAAATTTGAAGAGAATCGGGAGAGAGCGTCACTCTCAGAGCAGCGCCAACGGGAAACGGGGCCTTATAACTCCGCCGTTTCTTAACCGAATCACTTCAAATTTGCTGTACTCAGCGTTACCAGTACTTGGCGTTACCTTTACTAGGGAGAGTGCATCACTCTCAGAGCAGCGCCAACGGGAAATGGGGCCTTATAACTCCGCCTTTTCTTAACCGAATCGCTTCAAATTTGCTGTACTCAGCGTTACCAGTACTTGGCATTACCGTTACTAGGCGTTGCCGTTACTAGGGAGAGCGCATCACTCTCAGAGCAGCGCCAACGGGAAACGGGGCCTTATAACTCCGCCGTTTCTTAACCGAATCGCTTCAAATTAGCTGTACTCAGAGTTACCAGTACTTGGCGTTACCGTTACAAGGCGTTACCGTTACAAGGCGTTACCGTTACAAGGCGTTACCATTACTAGGCGTTACCGGTACTCGGCGTTGCGCTAGTGGTTGATTAAAACATTGAAATAGTGAGGCAAGAAGAGAGATAAATAGTGAACATAATCAAAGGTAGATAACTCTCCTTACATTAACTCCCTCCACCGAAGCTGCTTACGACACCCTCCGCCTAGCTGTGCATGAGCCAACATCGTACTCAAAGAAAAAGGACGTGGCAGGTTTGCCTTTATTGCCCTCACCCACACAGAACACAACAACGTTGGTATTTTACAGGTTTGAATGCTGATGGGATCCAGATACACACTGGCCCACCTGCTCTACCAACACAAGAGCAGGCCTACACCAGCCTTGCACATCCTCTCTCTTTTTCTTCTTTTTGGTCTAATATCACGTGTAGTGGATAGACGTTAAATGAAAGACACACACACCAGCCTTGCTATGTTATGTTATGTAGGTGTAGGCATGCACGGGACATACCTGCTCTCGACTTAGTGACCAATTCGAAACGACGCGAAGGAGTCCTTGTGAAAGTGTCCCATGGGTGTACCAGCCCGTTTTTCATGACTGCAGAGCCCACCAGCAAAAACACCACCACTCAGAAAGCTACTAGTGTTGCACTACATCTTTTCTTGATCAGCTGTTTAGGGTGGCCTTCCAAAAAAGTGCAACTTATAAGTAAATTAGCTTATAACAGTTTTAATTATCATTTTAACATTATTCATGTCAAGCATTTGTGAAGAAGATTCTTTCCATTAAATGTTGGAAAAGTCTGTTGTTCCAAAGCAGCAGTCCACTTTGAGACCCCCTCCCTCCACCCCCCACCTCTAGAAACAACAACAAACCCCCACCACCACAACAACAACAAAAAGAAACAACAACATAATCTTTACGATTTCACTATCATCCTCATCTGGACAAAATGGATGTTCAAATGTTGGTTCAGAAATTGAGTGCAGTGCGAAAGGTGTGAAGGTAAATGCCACTGGAAAGAAATGATAATACTTATTTACAGGGAAATAGATGGCTGGCTGACAACTGAACTTTACTGTGACACTCCCCTGTTCTGGAGGGCTTCTCTCAAAGTAAGTTGCTTTGACCGTTTGTGTGTGTAGAACTTTTTAAATCATCTTGAAAAAAAATGCCCACTATATTAATTCTTCATAACACAAACAATAGCATGGTTATTAAAAGTTCTCCAGGTCCTTTCTGATGTTTATAATTGATGAAGACCAACATTGATCAAAATATTGCCTTGGCACGTAGGGCCTACCTACTATTGACAAAGCAGTATCAAGACCATTGACTGTGTGCTTTCCAGAGGATGAAATCCCCAAGTCTTAAAAATAGGCCTATGAACTGTTGGCGAATAAAGAAACATCTTCAAGTGACAGTCCGGATAATCCATTTGCTCGCACTCAACTTGAACGGTGTTGTAAAAATGAAAGGTTTGTTTGCTTGTTATCGGTTGTTTGTTGTTTTTGTATTTGTTTTTAATAATATTATTGTCACAGACTGAAAGAAGCCAGCGGAGACAAACAACAACAACAATAAAAACTTCAATTGCGAGAGTTATTACTGTACTGTTGTTGTTGTTGATGATGATGATGATAATGGTGATGATGATGATGATGATGATAATGAAGTTTGATGATGATGATAATGACTGCTAATAATAATGATAATGATTGATAATGTTGATAATGTTGATAATAATGTTGTTGTTGAAGAGGGTGATGATGATGGTGATGGCGATGTCAATTTTGTTGTTGATGAGGAGGATGGTGATAATGGTGGTGGTGGTGAGGATGGTGATAATTTTGTTGTTGATGATGATGATGATGATGATGATGATGATGATCATGATGATGATGAAGATGATGATGATGGAAAATCATGAGGATATTGATGATGGACAACGACGATGATGATGATTACGATAAGAAGAATTCCTGTGATACACTCGTTCCACTTGTCGTGTATCAATAAGATACGTTTGGCAGTGTATCATAAAAGCTACCATAACATTATCTCCCATTTCAGGTAGGGCTTAATACATTTCACCTGGATTATTGGATTGGTGGATCGGTGAGTGAGTGGGTGGGAGGTGAATGAAAGACGGGTAGGTGGGGCAGGAATGATGGATGATTGGAGGGGGGGGGGGGGCATGAGAGAGATACAGTTTGCAAATTCAATAACACCAAGTGTTAGGTGATACGGGATGCTGTACCATTGTTTTTTCGATTTTGGGGTCAATGTTCACACTTCTTTTACACGGAGAAATACATCTGAGCTGCATTCCATTTTTACCATTGATCCACTGAAGCCACAGTTATGTGCTTGTTTCTTTTATCTGGTGTCCCTCTGATCAAATGGCATTCATCATTCGTTAACATAAGCTTATAGTAAGGGCCACCAGTAACATGAGAGCCATACAATACATTATTTTCTACATTAACGGAAACTCATGGCGCAGTTTTGTTTTTTGTGGAAGACCATGACTCTCAAACGAGTCGGGCTTTGAACTGGCACTAGTTTGCTGCAACCAAAGGGATGGGTTGGCCTTTGGCAACCTTCTCCAACGAAAGCTGTCCTCACATCCCTTTGGCTGAGTGAATGAGAATGTACCCTGGGCAAGGCATCTCCACGATACTATAAACAAATTCTAGCCCCGCCCGCCGGAATAGCATCTGCGCCCTATTCTATCTTTCAGTCATGGTCGGAAACAACTGATTGGCAGCATGCTATCTACATGTTTACACGGTGGAAACCATTTCGTGCTGTGGACTCAAAAAGAATCTGATGCACGCGCACAGCACCATCAGCAAACACACGTAACACCGTGTACCAGCCACCGTAGCACGGTGGTTAGAGTTGCGGACTAATGACTGGGAGAGCGTGGGTTCGAATCCCATCAGAGTCTTGTGGGTGTTTCCGCCCAGGCCGGCTCCTACCCAGAGTGAGTGTGCTGTGGGCTCAATGTGAAGACTGGGACCACACAGTCGAGCTTCATCCACTTTACGGATGTGTATTGAGAGTGTTGCTCTAATTTCCTGACCAACACTGCGGGTGTCTGTTCCTCCCGGGCCTGGTTGACGCCAGGATCAATTTGATAGGGAGCGTGGAGGACAGCCCTGTCACGTTGTCTCAAAGCCTTAATGGACACCACAGCATCATCTTCATCAGGACTCATTACCATCATTATCATTTATTCTCAATCATCAAAAAAAGGAAAAATGGAAAATGAAACGATACAAAAAAAGAGAGAAACAACTAAATAAACCGAAGAAAAAACCAGAGAGACTAAGAAAAAAAATACAAACAAGAATACAGAAAAAAAGAAGGAAAAGAAAAACAAGAATGAAAAAAGGAAAGAGCGAAACAAAAAAAGACAGGAAAAAAGAGAAAGATGAAAAATGAAAAGAAATAAGAAAAAGGGAAGAGGAAGAGGAAAGAGGGAGGGGCAGCAAAGAAGAGGGCATGTCCTGAATTTACAATGCACAGCACCAACAGCAAATACAAATAACATCATGTTGAACTACACCCATGCGAAGAGGGCATGTCCGGAATTTACAATGCACAGCACCAACAGCAAATACAAATAACAACATGTTGAACTACACCCATGCGAAGAGGGCATGTCCTGAATTTACTATGCACAGCACCAACAGCAAACACAAGTAACATCATGCTGAACTACACACATACGAAGAGGGCATGTCCTGAATTTACTATGCACATCACCAACAGCAAACACAAGTAACATCATGCTGAACTACACCCATGCGAAGAGGGCATGTCCTGAATTTACAATGCACAGCACCAACAGCAAACACAAGTAGCATCATGTTGAACTACACCCATGCGAAGAGGGCATGTCCTGAATTTACTATGCACAGCACCAACAGCAAACACAAGTAACATCATGCTGAACTACACACATACGAAGAGGGCATGTCCTGAATTTACTATGCACATCACCAACAGCAAACACAAGAGAGGAAACCTTAACAACTGCAGTAACTGTGAGGGCTGGGCCGGAAAAAAAGAGAAACAAGAACTGTTGTTTTGCATTGAACTCATAGTGTGTTTGGTACTTTTCTTGTTTGCTTGCTGAATTAAATGTTCACCAGGATGAGAGCTGGATTCAGGGCTGAGTTGAGGGGCAGCAGGAACACCACCATGGCATTGTAGACCCCGTGCACCATCACACTCTGTGACACCAGCGTCCTGACAATACCTAGCGACACCCAGCATAGCGCATATGTGTCTGCCACAGCCCTCATCAGCTGCACCGCACAATACACCCGTCTCCTGCTGGGCTCCAGAGCCAGCTGAAAACGTGGGGTGCGAATCCGCACAACAATTAAACCGGCTATGATGATAACAGAGATGATAACATTAATGACGATGATAGCCGTGAACCACTGGAAACCTCGGTGAAAACGAAAGTGGTCGAACAAGGCTAGGCGACACAGACCAGACTGACCCTGGACACCCCAGTGGGACAGACCAGGGAGAAAAGGTACAGCGGACAACAGAATTCCAACAAACCACGTGACTACACACACAGCACGTGTCACACTTTGGTTGTTTCTCTGTGACTGTCTGGAGTGATGCAGAACGATCATGTGATTGACAGTGATCAGAAATACAACACTGATTGAAACCACACTGGACAACACAGACAGAAAACCAGTGACTTTGCACAGGGGACTGCCGGTCCACTTCTGTTCCATCTGGACATAGCGTCCATGGAAGGTGTAGTCTGCAATGAGGGCAGCACTGACATGGCAGCCCATGGAGATGTTGGCCATGTTCAGGTGGACAATGGTGGACACAAATTCACCTCCTAGAGTTTCCTTAATGGCAAACATCACGGTGATACAAACCAGGTTACCCACAATGGCGAACACGACCATCACCCAAAACACAGTCCTGTGCATTGCAGAGGGCAGCAGTCTGTCACACGAGGGAAGGATGCCCTGAGGAGAAAAGCACTCAATGTTATGCAAGTCATCAGGGAGGACGTTCTGGCAGCAAAACCTGTGGTTGGAGGACAGAATAGTTTCCAAATGATCTGAACGTGATGAAATGTCAACCGAAAAATAATGCAAAATGTTTCCTCTGATATCCAGCATTTTGAGTCGTGGCACGTTTTTGAATGTAAGAGGACCAATAGTTTCTAGCACAGAAAAGGACAAATTTAAACCCGTTGTACGGGGTAAATACAGTCCATTGTCAAGTACACTAACGTGTGTCTGTGACAGATCCAGTTCCTTTAAGGAATGTAAGCTGATTCCCTTGATTTCATTCTTCACTTCACTTAGTGGATTATTCGTTAACAAAAGGACTCGTAAATTTATTGACTTTTTAAGAACAGTCACATCAAGAGTTTCAATAATGTTATTGGACAAATCAATTAACTGCTGATTTACCAGCTTCACTGCAGATACGTTTAGTAAGGAACAATGTGATAAATCAAGAAACACCAGATACCAATTGTGTGTGAAATCAGCCGGTGACATTCCTGATCCAGAGGCATGGACCTGTCGAAGGTTGGAGAAGACTTCAGCAGAGAAACGATGCCTGCACTGAACAGAGAAACCCAGACACACACAGCCCTGGGGGCAGGTCCTGTCACACAGCAGTTCATCATCCCGCTGTGGACACTGACCCCAGCCGTCACACAGGTGATCTCCGTGCACACACACACTGGATGATCGGCAACGATACAAACCAGGACATGTCACTGTCTCACAGCCTTGTTCATCCTCTCCATTAATACAGTCAGAGTAGCCGTTGCAGCGCGTGTAGAAAGGCAGGCAGTAGGTCCATTCGCCTGTACAGCTGTAGTGGCTCACTGGACAATAGTGGTCAGTGGTCATTACTCGCTGGTGAAAGTAGCCTGTGCCGTCTAGGTCAATATGAAGTCTGCGCCCGTAGCTTACCTTTTGTTCTGGAGGTATGTATGTGGTGGTTCTGTCCCTTCCGTATTTTTGTGTGTTAAAAAAATTGTTCACTTCATCGGAATCGTCCAGACAGTCTGAAAATTCATTGTTATATTGAGAGTTTGACACACACTGGCCGTTACCACAGTGGAAATTATAACAAGATGGATGTTAACAGAAATCCTCGTCACTGTGGTCCGGACAGTCGTGCCTGAAGTCACACACTACAGTGTAGGGAACTGGGGTCCTTTCACCATCATCACATGTGAACACAGAGTACCAATACTTCACTGCTTCTTCAAGTGCAGCAATTTCATTTTCTGTGTGTCCATCAGTTTTGCTAAAGGAAAATGGACACTGCAAGAACTCTGTCTTCCAGCAATGACTACTGAAGTCGCATTTCAAAAAAACGTGCACTACATGATCTGATGAACAAAGAAATAACAGCTGCTGCGTATTTCTGTGTATGGACTGGACAGACTGTATATGGTGATGGACAATTTGCAGGGTAAAATAACCTGTGGATGGCAACTTTCTCTCACAGAGCGCAAGCCTGTTCACCTTCCAGACAGATGGATTGTTGATGTAAACATCAATCCATGGTATTTCATTAAGAAAGCTGAACCACATAGAAAGGTGATTTAAATAAAAGTTTAAACGTCCAGAGAAACCCCGTATAATTAAATGATTAACGTTGTAGACCAGTGTTTTATCCGCCCAGTGACCAGAGCAAAGTGGGTGTTGCAATATCTGTAAAAGGGTGTTTTTATGGTGATCTCGACGTGTTTCTTAAAAAACCTCATCGGTCAGTGTGCCCCTTTAACGCAGGAGATCAGAGACTTTATGATGCAGTAATAATTTCCTCGTATCACTTCTTCTTGCATGACTTCTAAAAGTTTTTCGTGATCTATGGAATCGAAAGCCTTGCGAAAATCTACGACGGCAACATGCGAGAGAGAGAGAGAGAGAGAGAGAGAGAGAGAGAGAGAGAGAGAGAGAGAGAGAGAGAGAGAGAGAGAGAGAGAGAGAGAGAGAGAGAGAGAGAGAGAGAGAGAGAGAGAGAGAGAGAGAGAGAGAGAGAGAGAGAGAGTTTATTTTACAAGGAAAAGAATTTAGGCTGGGCCTAGTCTTTCATTCTGTCCTTGGTTCTAAGCATGCAATACATAACTACTACTATAAATGAACATTGAGACACAGGAAAATCGCCAACAAATAATACAACAACTAACAGTAATATAGCAACGACATGGTAGCCAGAGCATCAACATCAGCAATAAAAACAAACAAAATAGAAAACTAACCAACCAAATAAGCAAATAAATAAATAAGAAACACCTCTTTCACTACAATTTACTTCTTCTTCTACCATTACTACTACTAGTGTAAGACAGGACAAAAAGCCGACCAAAACCCGCCCCACTCCATGAGACAACCGGCACGGGCCTCCCACCCGCCCATGGAGAGAGAGAGAGAAATACGAAATACAAAATACGAATGTTTTATTGAGGGTAAAAAGGATCAGCTACAATAGCTTCTTTGCACCTGGCCCTCTCACTCACACACTCACACCATGCATCAGGCAATGAAAAAATTACATAAAAACAATCAAGTCAAGAAAATGAAACAAAAATTGGCACATGAAATAATTGACAGAGAATCAAATTGGGACATTAAACAGATATACAGAGAGACATAAAAATGCTACAAGAATCTTGGCATAAGTCGATATTGAGAGAGAGAGAGAGAGAGAGAGAGAGAGAGAGAGAGAGAGAGAGAGAGAGAGAGAGAGAGAGAGAGAGAGAGAGAGAGAGAGAGAGAGATTGGGAAAGCAGGGAGAGAGAGAGAGAGGAGGGGGGGGGGGCTATAGATATATATATATATATAATATATATAATATATATATAATATATATATATATATATATATATATATACACACACACAGAGAGAGAGAGAGAGAGTGAGTGAAAGAGACAGAGAGAGAGAGACTCAAGAGAGAGAGAGAGAGAGAGAGAGAGAGAGAGAGAGAGAGAGAGAGAGAGAGAGAGAGAGAGAATGTGTGTGTGTGTGTGTGTGTGTGTAAGAGAGAGAGAGAGAGAGAGTAGTGACAATGGGTAGTGTGTGTGTGTGTGTGTGTGTGTGTGTGTGTGTGTGTGTGTGTGTGTGTGTGTGTGTGTGAGAGAGAGAGAGAGAGAGAGAGAACACTGAACACACTGAAGTTTTTATTGTACCTTGGCCTTAGGCCACAATACAAGGGGTCGGGGGTAAGGGACTAAAATTGGGTCATGTGCCAGAGAAAAAATACAAAATAGATACACGAATATATAGGAGATGATTTAGCGCACAACATGTATTAAATTGAAATATTGCCATGCAAAATAAGTTTGCTCCAGCATCAAACCAATCATTCCTAACCACATAAATGAGATTCAACCTAAACTCACAAACACTAGCATCTCAATAGCATTTGCATTTCTTTTTTCAACAAGTATGATAAAGAATTGATCATGTACGTACTCGTCTAGAGCAGTGGTTTCAGATACACTTGCTCATTAACACACCAAGAAATGATACAAATAACATAGCAAATAAATTCAAAGCATAATCAACATAAGAAAGACAAGTGGATCCACAACATCTATCAGTAAATTGTAAGGAACACGATACTAATTCAAAATAGAAGTTTGTTTCTTTTGTTTATAGCATGAAATACATATCTAGAAACATTATATATATGATGCTGATTACGTTGACGTTAGCAAAATATGCAGAGGCATTCTCAACGACCTTTCAAAAACTTTTCTCTTACATCTTTATACTGCACACAATCAAACAAGAAATGGCGTTCATTTTCAATTTGACCCTTACAGAAAGGACAATATTTATCTCTAGCAGAGTTACTGTATCTATGGACATTGTTGTTCAAAGGTAATATTAAACCTTAACTGTGAAATCGCCACTCGAAAGCAATAAACATCTATTTCGTAAACAGATTTTTCTTTTTCAAACATTGTTTTGCATGATCTGTATGCATCATATCTATCCGTATCTCTAATTGTTCCATCCCATTCTTATATAAACATGTCGATAAGTATTTGCTTGAATAAGCTATAAATTTAAAAAAATCACATTTCCAACTCCCTGCTGTAACCAACCAATATTAAATCCTGAATTGCACAAAATATCTCTTATCTTAGAAGCCCAACAGTTTTTACGAGAGCAGTCTAATTCAAATAACATCATATATGCTTTGTGTGGTAATCTTTCCATTTCCAACTGAACTAGTTTACACCAAAATCTTACACATGCAACAAATGAATTAATATACAATGGGTACCTTCACCATTTTATTTGGAGTTATGGTTGGAACACCCAAAAACCTCTTACACGCTAATAGATGATTTTTTTCAATATGTTCAAGTCTATTTAACCCCCAAACCTCTGACGAATATAATATAATTGACTGTATTTTCATATCAAAATGTTTAAAGAAGTTACTAGGTGTTAATTCTTTATAATTATGAAAAACACTGCATAGCTGTATGGCAGCTTTCTTTCCTTTAGTTACGAGGTGTAATGTGCCTTTGCTAGCACTCAACATAGTTGTGAAATTAAACCCTAAATAACAATATTAATTCACTACTTCTAATCTCATACCATTATAAAACCATTTTTCGTTCTTACCCAGAAATCCTCCCTTAAAAAACATAATAACTTTTGTTTTTTTAATATTAACACTTAATTTCATGTTTTGACAACATTTGTGCAAAATATTTAATTGATTCTGTAAGCCTATTGGAGTTGTTGATATTAATGCAACATCATCTGCAAACAACAAAATAAGTAACTCAACAATGCCTACACTGAATACCATGCTTACCCTTTTCTTCTACTTCTTTAGCTAACTGATTGATAAATACTGAAAACAATGTGGGACTTAAAACACATCCTCGTCTTACTCCTAGTGGACATTCAAACATGGCAGAAAATTCATAATTTGATCTAACACAAGACCATAATGAATTGTACATTGCTTTAATAGATGCTAGAAAAATTCCCTTAATACCTTCGCCCTGTAAATGCGAGAGATAGAGAGAGAGAGAGAGAGAGAGAGAGAGAGAGAGAGAGAGAGAGAGAGAGAGAGAGAGAGAGAGAGAGAGAGAGAGAGAGAGAGAGAGAGAGAGAGAGAGAGAGAGAGAGAGAGAGAGAGAGAGAGAGAGAGAGAGAGAATGAAATGAAATATATTTTGTTATTGTCTGTATGATATGGGCATCTAAACATTAGGGAAAAGAAAGCTAATATACAAAATAGGCATAATTTAAAGCGCATAACATTATTACACATACAAAGAGCTCAAGCAGTTAAGTACTTAGATTTTTTCATTAATTAGTTTTAACATTTAAAGCACTATCCTTCTATTATTATGTAAAATCTCTTTCGATACCTTATAATAACTTTTTATTTTTGCTTCTCCCTCGAGATGGACAGCGCCAAATATGGCGTTTGAAATATTAAAAAAACGTTGATCACGCTAGAGATGTGGCGTGTGCTCTCAGCTCCGACTATTACTTTTGTTTTTGTCTAATAGCATAGAACATAAATTTTGATATTAAAATGCAATGCCTTGAGTTTTCTCCATCAATAAATCTTACTCAAGGTACATTAATTCCACTGACATAATATCCATTTCTCAATTCTGAATACAGTGCACAATCATATAAAAAGGGCAGCGATTTAATGATCCAAAACAATAGATGATTTTGACCCAAAAAAATAGATGCTTGTGGCAAAAGAAAAGACCATCTAACCCTAACCCTATCCCTATCCCTAACCCTATCCCTAACCACGGAAAGAACCAAGAAATAGAGCTTGAGGGTGTAAATCTACATATTTGCCGAGAAATCGATGTACAAAGCCATGCACTTATACTATTTTTTTGCTGGAACCATTCCTTTTTTTTGGTTGATACATTTTAAGTCTATAAAAAGTGCCGTTCGTCTTCCACCACATTCTTTTTTGTTGCAATTTGGACATTGTGACTGGGTAATACAGAATCTGTATCTGTTCATAGGCAATCTAATTTGAGGTGAAGCTACACGGGAACAGCAACAACAATATTGATCTCTTTTAAATAAGTACAAAGTGTAAGGTTGTCTTTAATCAAACTACATGAACTGTGTCTTTCTTTATCTCTGATCCTACCAGATCACTCTCTTGACAGAACCTGTCTGTCAAACTTGAATAAACGTATAGATGACATAGGCGTTATTTGAATTCACTTGAAACTACATTAACATTCGCAACATTTGTAAAAAAAAACTACATTTGAGTGCATCTCCCTGATTCCAGCTACCCAAAACCTTTTACGACCATTATCCATCGACAACATCAAGTAGCCTACGCCTGTTTAGTTAATTTTTTGTTTGTTATCCATTTCTAATAGTCTAAGCCATAATTTAGTACATCTTGTTCAGTTCTAGAGAGAGATAATGATGCCACACAATGAAGAGACAGGGGGTTGTTTTTCCTTAAAAGCGACACACGATGGAACCCCTCCAGGCTTATTAAGGTAGCAGGATCACCTGGCGGGTGGGGGGGGGGGGAGTACATGTTTTCTTTTGGATGTATGTCAGTTAAATATTATTATATATTTATGATTTTTTGCATGGAACTAGATAATAGACTGGCCTTGTAAAAACCTACATTTGAGAACATCTCCCTGATTCCAGCAACCCAACACCTTTTACGACCATTATCCATCGACATCATCATCAAGTACGCCTGCTTAGTTAATCTTTTTTTTAAAAATCCATATCTAATAGCCTGAGCCATTGTTTAATACATCTTGTTCTTTTTTTTTAGGTATTAGGTACTTTATAGTCACAGAGGCGTCTCTGTGAAATTCGGGTTGCTCCCACCTGGAGAGCGCGTCGCAGCCAGAGGCGCGCCACCCGTGTTTTGGGGGGGTTTGTTCATGCCATTTTTGTGTGACTAATGAGGAAAGAAAGGGGGGTGGGTAAATTTTGACCAAATGACAACTTTTTCGCTGCCACTGGTTTTAACGTGTGCTAAGTGCATGGGCACACGGGACCTCGGTTTATCGTCTCATCCGAAAGACTCATACCTGCCACACATTGAAGAGACAGGGGGTTGTTTTTCCTTAAACGCTACACACGATACATGATCGAACCCCTCTTGTTAACCTTATTGACACAACCAGTCACAGCTGGGCCACATTGCCTGGACAGAACGCTCTACCGTTCAAGTAGAGCGCTCGACTGTAGCTTCTCCACCTTCAATTTCCATTTCAGTTCTGTGGTACAACCGTGAAATTTCCAAGAAGGCATAAAATAGCACTGCACAGATATTTGGTTTTGTTCCTATTCAGAATCTACAAACAGATACCTGGGGTAAGTTCGGCCACCTTACTGCTGGCCTTTGTCAACCCATACTAAAAATTAATGGGGACCCAGAACACCCGTTTGAACAGAGACATTGGCTACGAATTACCCCCCCCCCATCTGCAACAGCATACTGACCACCAGTCAAGCCAACAGTGACAACGACTCAGGAGGCAATACCAACAGCCCCCATGTCCCCAATTCAGTATGGGATGACAATTCCTCAGGTAGGCCTATTTTCGTTTCTTTTTTGTTTGCTTCTTATTTATGTAGACTCTGAGTAGGAACACAAAAACAAATATGAACACACTGGAGCCGGAAAGTGTTTTCACCAAACACTGCACAACGTTCCGACATTCGTCTGAGATGCATCTACAACAGTGGATGGCTGGAAAAGACCAGGAAGATCTGTGGCAGAAAGCAAGATACAAAACGTGGTCTGGTGCATTGGGCTGGACAGGACACACACTCAGAAATCCAGCCTCCAGCACTGCACGCCAGGCTCTGATCTGGAAACCGTCAGAAAAGCGGAAGAGAAGCTGACCTCGCAAACGCTTGAGGTGGGACACTGTTGCGGAGACATAGAGGCATGGAACCAACTGCAGTGGCATTGAACAGGCTGCCCAGAACCCCGCAGCAGAGTGTTTTCGACGGCCAATGCTTCACTGGAATGGTGGGCTTAAAACCACTGCTGTCCTATACAACCAAGGAAGCGAGCAAAAACAGCAGACTTCTTTCTGGCACTGGCAGCAACCCTTCCTTTTTTTCTTGTGGAAATGGGCATGTAACTTGGGATCAGTGCCATGCTTTTAAGTCTGTGTGGTAAACAGCCTTTAATCAAAGACTTTTTCCTTGTTCCCAGGCATGCTAGACACATTGGCCCATTTGGTTGGTGAATCGTGCAGTTGATTACTGCATTGCAAGAGGTCCATAAGCTTTTCTGGGGTGCTATGGGCCTTAACCATGTCTCGCATCTGAGATTGCTGAAAGCTGAACAGTCCCGTAGAATGTGGGCTGCAGTTTGTGAACTAGTACCACATGGGCGTTCGTCCATGCGGGAGATTTTCAGATCGGTTAGAGATGGGAGATAAGTGGACAATGTCCTGTTCTCAGCTGCTAAGAACAAATGAATGTAAAAGTTTGTGAAAAGAAAGACAGCTCTAATCCTTTGATTATTTACTGACCAGTCTTTTCTGATTAAGCAATTTAGACCCACCCACACCACCAAATTATGATATAATCTTACCCTCTCCAAGTCTCACTGTTTATGTGATTGGACAGAGTTTACCAACATTAAAACAAAGTTCACGTTTATTCGTACACGAGAACCGATTCACGCAAAATTATTCGCACCCCACCAAAGGGGAACATTTGAAGGACTCATGGCGAGAAGGTGCAGATAATTTGCCCAGGATTCTCACGCAGAACGATACGTAACGTCACGGCTAAGAAACGCCATTGGGTTTTTTTCCAATTCATACTGCATACAGTACTCCCCGTTTATAGTAAAACTCGGTTATAAGAAATTTCGGTTACAGTAAAGGAAAGCACTGGTTCCCCGCCAAAGGTCTACTGTTTTATTACTAAATAGTCCTCGAATAGTAGCAACTCGGTTATAATTTTAAAAAACCTGCTATAGTAAAGTCACTTTTGGTTCCTCACAGGACTGGCTCCTCGGTTACAATATAATAAAAATGTGTCCTCTTCGCGACCTTTGTAAATACGTCACCAATGTATGCGTCACAGTCTCACCACTCCCTCCACCCACCCATAGTAGCAACTGGGTTATAATTTTGTTTAAACTCCTATAGTAAAGTCATTTGTGGTTCCTCCTCGGTTACAATAAAAAATTTGTCCTCTTCGTGACCTTTGTAAATACGTCATCAGTGTATACGTCACAGTCTCACTATTCCCTCTACCCACCTTCATCAACGAAATTGAAAGGCACTCAAAAACATGTTTCTTTACCCTCATTCTTGTTAGCTGTTGCCAACCTTGAATGTTTGGTAATGTGCCTATGGACTTTCTTTAAAAGAAAAGACGAAACTTATTACCAATTACAAGAGAAAATGTACTAGGTTTGAACCCGCTCTACTGCAGCGCCCTCGCATGGCAGAAATGGCGAACTAAGTCGACCATTTCCGCCCACAATCTTCATTTGCAATTCATTACATACAATTGAGAACTGTCTGGTCATTGGCTGCAATTAAATTTGTATCCGTTTTACTGCAGCGCCCTCACACAGAGGAAAAGGCGAGCTAAGTCGACAATTGAGCCCACACTCTCATTACTTAGTGGAAAAAAAATGAATCGAAAAAAATATATATAGCATCATGAAAATGCGATAATTTATTGCAGGCATGATAATCTATTATTAGGCATAATGTCTGTAGGCATAATGTCCAGTAGGCAAAATGTCTGGTGAGCATGGTGACCATAGGCATAATGTCCGTAGGTGAAGTGTCCGTAGGAGAAATGTCCGCAGGCAAACTGTCCGGTCACGTGTGTTGTGTGTGTGTGTGGGGGGGGGGGGGGGGGTGGGCGTGCACACACGTGCGTGTGCATGCATGAATAGATTCAAAGGCCATTCTGGAAGTTAGAGGTTGTACACTATATGCTTTTACAGCTAGTTTTGTTTTGTGCACAGGGAAATATACCATGTATAAACCCAATCACCTTTTTGGACCTCAAACCATACGAGGAAGGGATGGGATGGGTTTATATTCAGTATTTCGTGTTAGCTTTGACTTTGAAAAACGTCCTCGGATAAGATAAAAAAATATCATCAAAACTTTACTATATCCGAACATCGTTTATAAGAAAAACCTGTTATAGTAAAGGAAAATCCTTGCTCCCCTGAACTTTACTATAAGCGGGGTGTACTGTAATGTGTTTTCTGGTACAGTCCAATGCCTCTGTTAAAATGGGGTGGTAAGGCAATCCGGTGTGGGGGCAAACTGGCCTTTCAGTATCGATAGTGTTGTAAAACCTGAGCCGTCCTCAACGATCTGTAGCTGTAAATCAGACGTTATAATCAACAGGTCTGTACGTTTGTGGTCGTGGTTTTTTTTTTTAAAGAGCTTTTAAACACG
>JAGGCT020004218.1:51520-67924 GCA_017654935.2 Phymorhynchus buccinoides
CTGAACCAAGTACACTGAGCAATGATCGATCCCATTTAGAGGCTACAAGTAATAATCACAGATAATAATGACACATAACACAGTAATAATGATAACACACCACCAAACCAAAAAGCGAAGCAGAATATATGGATGATGAATGAATCAAATAAAGCTTGAACATTCATGGGGGTTGTGGTGGGGGTGGTGGTCGGTAATGGGTGGGGGGTGGGGGGTACACACACATTAATTTTGAGGGAACGATTGCGAACAAACGTTAGACATGTTACGCCCAAAATTTATGAGCAAAATTTGGGCTACTGACAGGTGTATTAGGGCTCCCTCCCACCTTCCCCCCCCCCCCCCCCCCCCACCCCCCCCCCCCCCCCCCCCCTCCCCCCCTTTTCTCCTCCGCCTCACAAATGTTTGCATTGAACATTTTCAGATTTTGAGACTAAGGCTCGTAAGCATGACTAAACTGCATCTTTGCCTAAATTTGAATAAACGTTTCGCTTTGCGTGTGATATAATTTTATTTATGTCGGGACTTAAGGTGGGTTTTGGGCAATAGTTGTTTCTCAGCTTCTATTGCAGCTATCAATATGACATTTGGCACACAGTTTCTTTAGGACAAATGTAGCGTCTATGCCCAGGTTGGAAGCATTCCATGCATTAGCAGAATATTTATGATTTAAAATAAAAACTGTAGCAGGATTAGCCCCCTACCTCTAATTAGATTTTTTTTAAGCAAGAGAGAAGGATCTTTTCAGTGGTTTTATATGATGTCCTTCTCTGCAATTAAACATAAACCAAAGGGGTTGATTAATTGGTGAGGTCTATCATGCAGACTACATTTGTTTTTGTTTTTTGTCTTCGGGGCATGGCAACAAGAAATTGAATGTCACAAAAACTATTCAGCATAGAGCATTTTGGACCCTTTCATTGCACTCTGCAGCCAACTGTACATACGTGTGCCAAATCGGAGATCAATAGCGCTTCTGCAGCCAAAGATTCAAGGGGGCCAAACTCGTTACTTGCATGAAAACACAAAATTCCGGAAAAACGGTTTCAAAGATTATAATTGGTTTCAAAGTGTGTACAACATGATATAACACACCAAATCTGAAAAAAGAATTGTATGTAATGTTCACTGGAAACACACAGGAGTCAAGAAAGGTCTCAGATTACTTTTGAATGTACACAGTGTACCTTCAAAACTCGCCAGCCCCATATGCTAGTCCCTCACGTTTACGCCTTTATTGTTGCTCCCTACGGCGAATGCCTTCCCTTTTCTCTCTCTTTTGTTGCTCCTTCTTGGTGCTGTTTGTGATGGCTTTCTTCACCCTTTTGATGTCCTCCTGCTCTGCATATTCTTTCAGCGCCCCTTCTGTCTGGAACACCCTACCATATGAACTTCGTTCTGCTAAAACTTTCAAATCTTTCAAAACCGCTCTTAAAACTCACCTCTTCCGGCAATACCTCTGATTTCTTCCTTGTCCTGTTTCCTGCCTTAAAACTATGTTCCCCACATTGTGTGTGGGTGTGTGTGCGCGCACGCGCGCGCGCATGTGTTTGTGTGTTACGTGTGTGTGTGTGTTTGTGCGCGCAATGCGCGTTTTTGATGTGTGTGGGGGTGTGAGTGTGTGTGTGCGTGCGTGTTGTGGCTCTATAAATGTGCATGTTTTTGATAGTTAATATCGTAGTAGCTCAAGCATGATTATGATCTATGTATCTATTTAAATAAGGGCGGTGTCAACTGTGAAGCGCCGTGACCTCAAGGAGAGAAAATTGGAGGCGCTCTATCTTCGAAATGTTAGGCCTTTTATTATTATTATTATTATTATGCATCTATTGTTGAATGTGCACCATGACCGTGGGCCTTCAGGACACAAGGTGTGGTTGTGGTTGTCGTCGGTGCTCAGTTTATGGAAGAAGCTGGCCCACACTGCCCACTGCATTATTTCAAAACGTTGCTTGAGGATAAAGGTTTTTGTTCGAGCACTAAGCTTGCTGAGCGAGATGTGTTGTGTGGTGGTGTCAGTTCGTGTCAGCTGATTGCACAGATTTGGCCAGTGTTGTTCTCGGTCTGTTGTGCTGTCCATGCCTTGTTTACATCCCGCAGGCTGCTCCTGGCTAATGACATTGAATCCAACCCTGGACCGGACTCTGCAGGCTCATCAGGCTTTAGATGATGAAGTATTTCCTTTTTCAGTGTAGCTGATTTAATGAACTTCGTGAAAACTATACATTTTTCAGTTCGGAAACGGCAAGGCAAAACAAGCTTTCCGCTTTGCTGATATTTGAAAATGAAAACACAATAAAAGCATTTGCAAAATTCATTTCAGAAGCTCTAAAATTACCAAGCTTTTTAACACGTAAATAAACTGAAATTTCCTTTTCTCATATAACTATTTGTATTGATAAATGCATATGGTATTTCAATTTATAATTTGTCGATGGTCGAGAGTGACTTGATTTTTTTTCTTCACCTTTTTGGTATTTCATTCTGAAATTTCATTGGCTTTTCTAAGCTTATTTGTTATTTAAGCCAAGATTACATGGAGTAGACGGACGCTTTATTATTACTTGAAGTTCAATTTTGTTATATTTGACTTGTCTTGGTTTGGATGAACACAAATGATATTGTCCCCCCCCCCCTTGTCAAAAGACCCCCGGGTAATGACAATAATAAACCAGTCTGAGTCTCTCTCTCTCCTATTATCTCTCTTCCCATCCTCTCTCTCTCTTCTTTGAGGGTGTGTGTTTGTTGAAGTGGTATCACATTACAAGCCCACTGAGAAGGAATTTTTACAGTTGTATGGAATAGATCTATATGATCTTTGGATTAAAAGCCCTTGATGGACTATAACTCTGCTCTCTCGTCACAAAGCCGGGACACGAAAACCACTAGTCGCACGCACACGCACACACATACAACACACACACACACACACACACACTGCATAGGTTTCACACCCAGTTACTGACTCTCAGATTTACCTTCCAATGACCACCATCCTAAGGCAATGGTCCAAGGTAACAGGTCACGCTTGGTCGTCCTCTGTTATAATAATAACACAGTATATACCCATCTCCAAGAGAGACAAAGAAGGCTGCCAAGATTGTAGAATCCAATACAAATATTCAAGTCACTTCACATAGCATTATTATCATTCGCTATCATTAACCCATAGGCAAATGCATGTGAGCAAATGGTGTAAGAATTGGACTATCTCTCATTAACTGTTTACTTTTTATTGTTGGTGTTTAGGCTACACAAGTTTAAAGAACTGCAATTGTTGACATTAGTATTTCAGTTCACTGTTTCAGTTTGTTTGTATCTGTATACGTTAACTGTCTTTCACCACATCTTATGAACTACATTTGTGTTCAAATGTTCTATTTTGTTTTACTTTATTACTAGCGCAACGCCTATGTACTTGCAATTCACCTGTTACCATCCATGGTTAACAAAAAGCCACCGTACTGTTAACGCTGAGTACTGGGGGGTTTTTTTCCACCGCCCCCACCGGGTCCGCGAACATATTATTACTTTTGTCTCTCTCCATCAAGCATCTATTTTCAAGCCTAACAGCAAATTTGAAGCGATTCGGTTAAGGAACGGCAGGGTATTCGTGAAAAGTGAAGCGGAGTGTAGCGCGCGCGTTTCTGAACGATTCGCTTCCGGTTGGCACACCGTAGTCACCGTCCCGGTCATCTACCTACCAAATTGAAGGAAATCTGGTCCGAAATGCTGGAGATACGGGCGCCGAGCGGTCCGGCGGATATGCTTTTGGTGCATTTGCCAAACGCCGCAAATGACACGGCCGCCTCGGTTGCCGTTTGACATCGCCCCGTTGGGCTCACAGCATATTTTAAGCGATTTCGGTCAAAAAAACGGCGGAGTTATAAGGCCCGTTTTGTGTTTCAGACGACAGACAGAAAACACACGGAACTTGGCTTTTTATTAATATGATTCTTTGCACAAGAATGCGGTCACAGTATGTGTGCTGCGACCATTGTTGTTGAAATTGATGCTTTTTTATTTCGCTGCAGATCTGAGCCTGTTTTTTTTTCTTGCTTTTCTGTTGATACATATCGTATGTATCCGTTATTATGATTTTGCAATGGGATAATGCTTTTATCCTATCTCTCAAGACCTTGATATTCATCCCACGAGGTCGAAGACCGAGTGTGATAAACATCAAGGTCTCGAGAGATAAGATAAAAGCAATATCCCATTCCAAAGTCCCTAATAATTGATAATAATATTTGAAGTGTATGGTAGCCAGAGTCTGGCTTACCATACACTTCAAAATATTATTATAAAATATTAGGACTTTGCAATGGATATTGCTTTTATCCTATCTCGAGCAACCTTGATGTTTATCACACTCGGTCTTCGACCTCGTGGGATGAATATCAAGGTCTTGAGAGATAGGATAAAAGCATTATCCCATTGCAAAATCCTAATAACGGATATATACCAATATGTATCAACAGAAAAGCAAGAAAGAAAAACAGGCTCAGACATGCAGAGAAGCAAAGAAGCATCAATTTCAACAAAATGGTCGCAGCACACATACTGGTACACGAATTCTTGGCAAAGAATCAATAATAAAAAGCCACGTGTCGGGTGTGTGTTGGTTCTGTCTCGTCTGAAACACAAAACGGGCCTTATAACTCCGCCTGTTTTTGACCCGAATCGCTTAAAATATTGCTGTGAGCCCTAACGGGGCGATGGCCACGGCAAACCGAGGCGGGCCGTGTCATTTGCGCGGTTTGGCAAAATGCACCAAAACAGCATATCGCGGACTCTGGGCGCCCGTATCTCCGGCATTTATGGGACCGATGCCTCCCATTGGTAGGTAGATGACCCGAGGACGGTGACTACGGGGTGCCAAACCGGAAGCGAAATCGGTTCCGAAACGCGCGAGCTATACGCCGCTTCACCTTTTCACGAATAACTCTGCGTTTTCTATTAACCGAATCCGCTTCAAATTTGCGGTTAGGCTTGAAGAAGATGGAAGGAGGGCAGAGAGACAAAATTCAAATTAATATATTTCGCGGACCCGGCGAAACCAGTACTCAGCGTTACCAGTACGTGGCGTTCCCAGTATTGGACGGTGCATGCCAGTACTAGGCGTTGCGCTCGAAATAAAGTTAAACAAAATAGAACATTTAGAACACAAATGTAGTTCATAAGATGTGGTGAAAGGACAGTTAACGTATACAGCTAAAAACAAACTGAAATAGTGAACTGAAATACTAATGTCAACAATTGCAGTTCTTTCCAAACTTGTGTGGAACACCAAAAATAAAAAGTACACAGTTAATGAGAGATAGTCCAATTATTACACCATTTGCTCACAAGGCATTGCTATGGGGTAATGATAGCAAATGTAAAATGCTATGTGAAGTTAATGATTTTATATCACAATCTTGGCAGCCTTCTTGTCTCTCGTTGAGATGGTAGATACTGTGTTATTATTATAACAGAGGCCGACCCACAGCGTGACCTGTTACCTTGGACCATCGCCTTAGGATGGTGGTCATTGGAAGGTAAATCTGAGAGTCAGTAACTGGGTGTGAAACCTATGCAGTGTGTGTGTTGGTGTGTGGTGTGTGTGTGTGTGTTGCGTGTGTGTGTGCGTGTGTGTGCGCGCGTGTGCGGAGAGAGAGAGTTTATAGTCCATCAAGGGCTTTTAATCCAAAGATATAGATCTATTCCATACAACTGTAAAAATTCCTTCTCAGTGGGCTTGTAATGTGATACCACTTCAACAAACACACACACTCAGAGAGAGAGAGAGAGAGAGAGAAGAGAGAGAGAGAGAGAGAGAGAGACGCCAAGACTGGTTTATTATTGTCATAACCGGGGTCTTTTGACAAAGGGGGGGGGGGAAACAATATCATTTGTGTTCATCCAAACCAAGACAAGTCAAATATAACAAAATTGAACTTCAAGTAATAATAAAGCGTCCGTCTACTCCATGTAATCTTGGCTTAAATAACAAATAAGCTTAGAAAAGCCAATGAAATTTCAGAATGAAATACCAAAAAGGTGAAGAAAAAAAATCAAGTCACACTCGACCATCGACAAATTATAAATTGAAATACCATATGCATTTATCAATACAAATAGTTATATGAGAAAAGGAAATTTCAGTGTATTTACCTGTTAAAAAGCTTGGTAATTTTAGAGTTTCTGAAATGAATTTTGCAAATGCTTTTATTGTGTTTTCATTTTCAAATATCAGCAAAGCGGAAAGCTTGTTTTGCCTTGCCGTTTCCGAACTGAAAAATGTATAGTTTTCACGAAGTTCATTAAATCAGCTACACTGAAAAAGGAAATACTTCATCATCTAAAGCCTGATGAGCCTGCAGAGTCCGGTCCAGGGTTGGATTCAATGTCATTAGCCAGGAGCAGCCTGCGGGATGTAAACAAGGCATGGACAGCACAACAGACTGAGAACAACACTGGCCAAATCTGTGCAATCAGCTGACACGAACTGACACCACCACACAACACATCTCGCTCAGCAAGCTTAGTGCTCGAACAAAAAAAAAAACCTTTACGCTTCAGCCAGCAACGTTTTGAAATAATGCAGTGGGCAGTGTGGGCCAGCTTCTTCCATACACTGAGCACCGACGACAACCACAACCACACCTTGTGTCCTGAAGGCCCACGGTCATGGTGCACATTCAACAGGGCAGGGGCAGACAACTTGACGCCACCCCCACATGACCATCCACTCCCTGCTGACATTGGAGAAGCAATGAAGCCGGTGTACCAAAGGCCTGGGGACCCACAGCTGCTTCGAAGATGTCTGCCAGGGAAAGCACAAAACTCCAATGAAAGTGTTCTTTCTGTCCTTTGGAGTTTATGTCCCAAAGAAAGGTAGGCCAGTTATCGAACAGTTGACACCGCCCTTGCCATTGCAATGCAGAAGGTCAACCAGGGATCCACCGCCTTGCTGAAGATCATGCTTGAGCTGGAACTGCTGCAGATCCCCATAATAATAATAATAATAATAATAATAATAATAATAATTAACATTTAAAGAGCGCCCTTTCTCTCTTGAGCTCACGGCGCTTCACACTGATTTAAATACATACATAGATCATAATCTACTACAATATTAACTATCAAAAACTTGCACATTGCCACAACACGCACACACACACACACACACGTACACACCCACACACATGCGCGCGCGCACACACACCCACACACAATGTGGGGAACATAGGTTTAAAGCAGGAAACTGGACAAGGAAGAAATCAGAGGTATTGCCGGAAGAGGTGAGTTTTAATAGCGGTTTTGTAAGATTGGAAAGATTTAGCAGAGCGAAGTTCATATGGTAGGGTGTTCCAGACAGAAGGGGCACTGAAAGAATATGCAGAGCAGGAGGACATCAAAAGGGTGAAGAAAGCCACCACAAAGAGCACCAAGAAGGAGCACCAAGAGAGAGAAAAAAGGGAAGGCATTCGCCGTAGGGAGCAACAATAAAGGCGTAAACGTGAGGGACTGACATATGGGGCTGGCGAGTTTTGAAGGTACACTGTGTACATTCAAAAGTAATCTGAGACCTTTCTTGACTCCTGTGTGTTTCCAGTGAACATTACATACAATTCTTTTTCGGATTTGGTGTGTTATGTCATGTTATACACACTTTGAAACCAATTATAATCTTTGAAACCGTTTTTCCGGAATTGTGTGTTTTCATGCAAGTAACGAGTTTGGCCCCCTTGACTCTTTGGCTGCAGAAGTGCTATTGATCTCCGATTTGGCACACGTATGTACAGTTGGCTGCTGAGTGCAATGGGTCCAAAATGCTCTATGCTGAATAGTTTTTGTGACATTCAATTTCTTGTTGCCATGCCCCGAAGACAAAAAAACAAAAACAAATGTAGTCTGCATGATAGACCTCACCAATTAATCAACCCCTTTGGTTTATGTTTAATTGCACAGAAGGACATCATATAAAACCACTGAAAAGATCCATCTCTCTTGTTTAAACAAAAATCTAATTCGAGGTAGGGGGCTAATCCCGCTACAGTTTTTATTTTAAATCATAAATATTCTGCTAATGCATGGAATGCTTCCAACCTGGGCATAGACGCTACATTTGTCCTAAAGAAACTGTGTGAAAATTTTCATGTCATATTGATAGCTGCAATAGAAGCTGAGAAACAACTATTGCCCAAAATCCACCCTAAGTCCCGACATAAATAAAATTATATCACACGCAAGGCGAAACGTTTATTCAAATTTAGGCAAAGATGCAGTTTAGTCATGCTTACGAGCCTTAGTCTCAAAATCTGAAAATGTTCAATGCAAACATTTGATGCGGATGGAAAAAAAGGGGGGCGGGGGGGAGCCGGGGGGAAGGTCGGGGGGGGGGGGGGGGGGGGGGGGGGGGGGGGGGGGGGGGGGGGGGGGGGGGGGGGGGGGGGGGGGGGGGGGGAGCCCAAGTGTGAGCTATAAACTACTTCGGGACAGCACCCGAGTAGTTCGTAACACAGCTATAACGTTTTGGGCGTAACATGTCAACGTTTGTTTCGCAATCCGTTTCGCACCAGAAATTAATTTGTGTGTAAACCCGCCCACCCCCCCACCATTTACCACCGCCCACCACAACACACCTAAATGAATGATTCAAGCCTCTTATCTTGCTTCATGTCCTAATACATATTTTAGTGAGCTTTGTTTGTGGCTTCGTAGTGTGTGCCTCATTATACTGTATGTGTTATCATTATTATTGTGATGTCATTAATTTACCTGGTGAATTATTACTTGTAGCCTTCCTAAATGGGATCGGGAATTCCCCCTCCCGATCATTTTGCTCAGTGTGACTCGTTCAGGGTGTGTGTTGTGGTGTGTTTGTGCTGTGATGTGTCGTTGGTGTGTTGTGGTTGTGTTGTGTCTGTGTGTGTGTTTGGGTGTTTTTGATACAACAAAAAAACTTATGTTTTTATGCCCAATGTGGGGGGACCATGTGCTTTTATGTTATTTTTACAAATTGTCTCTTTTTCTTGTTTAGGGTATAAAAACATGTGTTATTTTGTCTTTATTTTATTTCTGTTGCATTGCCGAAAAAAAGGCAAATTTCTTTCACTTGTTTGGAGGGGACGATAAAATTTGTTCACTTGTTTGGAGACCGATTAAAATTGGGGAATTGATTGAATTGCTGAAATTAAAGAGAAAACCGTTAGACCGATTCCCAAAACAATTACAGCTTCATCACTGTATTATAAAAAATAAATTGGAGTTGCTATTTGCTAAACCGGGCTGTTTCCACAAAGGTTCCCCTTCTGCCCCTTTGTTCCGGACTTTCTTCGGACAAACCCCCCCAAAATTTTTGGAAAATCAAATTACATCAAAATAAAAAAAAAAAAACAAAAATTAAAAACAAAAAACCTCCCAGTCTCCTTGTCCCACCAATGGGAAGAGGGGTTCAACGGGACGTAGCTTTAACGCCGGCCCCCCACGCGGGCCCCGGGGGCTGGCCCGGGGGCCATGGGGCTCACCCGTTCCCTCCCGTTTTATTCGTCCCCCCCGGGCCGTCGGTCCGTTCCCCACCTTTTCCCCCCCCCCCAAAAAAAAAAAACAAAAAATAAAAAAGAGGACAAAAAAAAAAAAAGGGAACAGAAAACGAAAGGCTGTTTGATGAAGTAAAGTTAAAGGAAAGAAAAAAGAAAACAGAAAGACATAAGGAAAATGAAAAAAAGGGGGGAAACGAGTTGTTTCATGTTTGAAGTGAAAGAGATGCTAAAATAAGTAAAAAACTTTAGTAAATGATGTGGGGACCATTACAAGAAAGGAAAAAAAAGTCAAGAAACAATATGGGGCACTTTACACCCAACAAATAGGGGAGTTTGGTTGACTTCCCAGGGGATCATTCCCCAACAGCAGAAAGCACTTGAAACCCACTTCCCATGGGGGGGGTGGGGGGGGTGGGAACTATGGCCAACCAAAATGATAAAACATTAATTCCTCTTTCTCTCTGTTGGTTCTGTTTCTAAGCCCCAACATACATACAAAAAAATCAAACAAACAAAATTAATCAAAAATTATTAAATAATAATTAAAAATATAAACACCATACATGCGCTATTCATTAATTTCTAGTGATTCATCATCTTCACATTTCTTTCGACCGTAGGACCCCCCCTCCCCCCCCTTCACCTTTCCCCCTTTCCTTTGGCTTTGGTTTTTTTTACTTTTAGGTCAGTTATTCAGTTGAGGTAATTTTTACCTTGTGTGTGTGTGTGTTGGTGTTAGTGTGTGTGGGTGTGTGTGTGTGTGATGTGTGTGTCTGTCTGTTCCTGTCTGGCTGTCTGTCTGCCCCTTCTCTGTTCGTCCGTTCAAACCCCCAGCTCCCTTTAAACACACACTGACCCAGCAAGATTAAGTCCCTTGCTTGTTTTTCTGGGTAGGTGTGACCCACATACCAAGGTTCCAACCAACACGATCGAAGCTGCTCCTTTAAAAGTGCGCCCCTCAGGCTTTCCTGTATGATTTCGAATTTGTATGGGTTGTCGAGACCTGGTCCAAACAATAATTTCTTTTCAGCTATACGAGGGGAAAACACGTGGAACCGATGATGATTATCACCCACGAAAAAAACCAAAACAAAAAAATCTTCTGGTGGGTCTTCTCTGTAAGGACTTATTCCCCTTTCCCTTAAATTTTGTCCTTAGACTTTCCCCACCCCACCCCCTATCGCTCATTTATCCATTTGGGGAATTGTATTTTATTTAGCTTTTCAAGTAACTCCTTTCTTTTTATTTTGAGCTCTAGTAATTTTTTGGTTGGTCAATTTTGCTTTTATTTATGATACGATCACCCCAACCCAAACCTTGGTGAGTTCAAACTACCATTTCCTTCTCCCGATCATAATCAAAATTCATGATCATATCAGATTCGTATGACTCATTATACACAATCATAACCCAAAGTCACCATACATGCACCATCAAAATTCACATAAATGCCAGTAAGCAATCGACCTATCACGTGAAAAGCTCAGCTCTTCATTTCAAGGCAGAGAACAAGAACATTCCGAGTGAACGAAAATTGTTCAAGTCCGTACAACTGAGTGTCTGGAAAATGCCTACCATCACGTGAGCACAATTAGGATACAATGTCCCCTTATATTAGCATATACAGGGCAGTGAAAGAGCAAAATAATGCAATTCAGAAAATGGAGAATCACGTATCTAAATCCTGTTTTAAGAATATCATCGATTTACATAGTGGAGAGAGGAGTGGGGGAGATAAGTGAGAGAGAGGGGAGAGAGAGAGAGAAAGAGAGGAGAAGAGAGAGAGAGAGAGACGATGAGAGAGAGCAGAGACGAGAGAGAGAGAGAGAAGAGAGAGAGAGAGAGAGAAGGAAGAAACAAGAAGACGAGGATCCATTAAATATGAATATATACTTATATATATATATATATATAATAAATCACGTAAGCACATACTACCCCAAGTTAACCAAATGCATAAATACATACCACACATCAGATGAGGAAATGAATGGCACATAGTATCCACACAAAGCACAAAAACTGAATGCCACTGACCGCCTTAAGACTGCGAAGGGGGAAACCCCGTATTAGACTGCATCTCAATCATCATCAAAACTATTCGCTCTAAACGTTGAATACAGCAGCTGTGGTGATGGAGGTTGGCGGGTGGAGGGAGAAGAGTCATCACAAAAAGTGGGGGTGAAGTGGGGATGTTGGAGAAATGGGGAAAAGGGTGTGTGGAGGGGGCTGGGGGGTGTGGGGGGGGGGCATGGAGGACGTGTGTGAAAGCTCTCATGCACTGTATTACTTACAGGAAGCCCGTGTTTAAAAGCTCTTTAAAAATAAAAACGCGACAAAACCGTTACACCCCCCCCCCCCCCCCCCCCCCTCCCCCCCCCCCCCCACCCCCGACCTGTTGATTTATAACGTTGCTTTACTAGCTACAGATCGTTGAGGACGGCTCAGGTCTTTACAACACTATCGATACTGACAGGCCAGTTTGCCCCCCACACCGGATTGCCTTACCACCCCATTTTAACAGAGGCATGGACTGTACCAGAAAACACATTACAGTACACACCGATTATAGTAAAGTTCAGGGGGAGCAGGGATTTTCCTTTACTATAAACAAGGTTTCTTATAAACGGGATGTTCGGATATAGTAACATTTTGATGATATTTTTTTTTAAATGCTTATCGAGGACGTTTTTCAAAGGTCAAGGGCTAACACCGAAATACTGAATATAAACCCAGCCATCCCTTCCTCGTATGGTTTGAGTCCAAAAAGAGTGATGGGTTTAGAACATGGTATATTCCTGTGCACAAAAAGAAAACTAGCTGTAAAAGCATATAGTGTACAACCTCGAACTCCAGAATGGCCTTTGAATATCATGCATGCACACGCACGTGCTGTGCACGCAACACACACCCCCCCCCCCACACACACGCACACACCGTGAACCGGACAGTTGCATGCGGAAATTCTCTACGGACACTCACCTACGGACATTGTGCCTATGGGTCACCTGCCACCAAACATGTTGCCTACTGGGCCATTTGCCTACAGACATTATTGCCTAATATAAGATTACTGCCTGCAATAAAATCTATTCGCATTTTCATTGATCTCTCTATATATTTTTTTCGATTCATTTTTCCCACTAAGTTATGAGAGTGTGGCTCAATGCGACTTAGCTCGCCTTTTCCTCTGTGTGAGGGCGCTGCGCTTCAGTAAAACGGATACAAATTTAATTGCAGCCAAGACCCAGGACAGTTCTGTTGTATGTAATGATTGCAAATGAAGATTGTGGGCCGAAATGGTTCGACTTAGTTTCGCCATTTCTACCCATGCGAGGGCGCTGCAGTAGATGCGGGTTCAAACCTAGTACATTTTCTCTGTAATTGGTAATAAGTTTCGTTCTTTCTTTAAAGAAAGTCCATAGGCACATACCACACATTCAAGGTTGGCCAACAGCTAACCAAGAATGAGGTAAAGAAAACATTTTTTGAGTGCCTTTCAATTTCGTTGATGAGGTGGGTAGAGGGAAAATAGTGAGACGTTGAGTTATACACTGATGACGTATTTACAAGGGTCACGAAAGAGACCAAATTGTTTATTGAACCGAGAAGGAACCAAAAAGACTTTACTATAGGAGTTTAAACAAAATTTAATAAACCAGTTGCTATATGGGTGGGGTGGAGGGAGTGGTTGAGGACTGTGACGAATACATTTGTGACGTATTTACAACGGTCGCGAAGAGGAACCTTTTTATTATATTGTAACCGAGGAGAGCCAGTCCTGTGAGGAACCAATAAGTGACTTACTATATCAGGTTTTTAAAATTAAACGAGTTGCTACTATCGAGGACTATTAGTAATAACACAGTCGACCTTTGGCGGGGGGGGGAACCAGTGCTTTCCTTTACTGTAACCCGGAAATTGCTTATAAACCGAGCTTACTATAACGGGAGTTACTGTAATGCAGATGAATGGAAAAAAACCAATGGCGTTTCTTAGCCGTGACGTTAGGATCGTTCCTGCGTGAGAATCATGGGCAAATTATAGCACTTCTCGCCTCGAGTCCTTCAAAATGTACCCTTTGGGTTGGGTGCGATAATTTGCGTGAATCCGGTCCTCGTGTACGAAATAAACGGGAAACCTTTCGTTTTAATGTTGGAAACTCTGCCAATCAATTAAACAGTGAGACTTGGAGAGGGTAGATTATATTATAATTTGGTGGGTGGGTGGGGCTTCTAAATTGCTTAATTTCAGAAAGGGATGGTCAGTAAAGAATCAAGGATTAGAGCTGTCTTTCTTTTCACAAAACTTTCACATCTATTTGTTATTGAGCTGAGAACAGGAACATGTACACTATCTCCCATCTCTAACCGAATCTGAAAATCTCCCGCATGGACGAACGGCCCTGTGGACTAGTTCACAAACTGCCAGCCCACATCTACGGGACTGTCAGCTTTCAGCAATCCAGATTTGCGAGACCATGGATTAAGGCCCATAGCACCCCAAGAAAAGCTTATGGACCTCTTGCAATGCAGTAATCAACTGCACGATCACCAACCAAATGGGCCAATGTGTCTAGCATCGCTGGGGAACAAGGAAAAAAAAGTTCTTTTTTCGATTAAAGGCTGTTTTACCACAAGACTTAAAAGCATGGACACCGATCCCAAGTTACATGCCCATTTCCAACAAGAAAAAAAGGAAGGGTTGCTGCCAGTGCCAGAAAGAAGTTGCTGTTTTTGCTCGCTTCCTGGTGTATAGGACAGCAGTGGTTTGAAGCCCACATTCCAGTGAAGCATTGGCGTCGAAAACACTCTGCTGCGGCGGTTCCTGGGGCAGCTCTGTTCAATGCACTGCAGTTGGTTCCCCCCATTGGGGCCTCTATTGTCTCCGCAACAGTGTCCCACTCAAGCGTTTGCGAGGCAGCTTCTCTTACGCTTTTCTGACGGGTTACAAGATCAGAGCCTGGCGTGCAGTGCTGGAGGCTGGATTTCTGAGTGGGGTCCTGTCCAGCCCATATGCACCAGACCACGTTTGTTATCTGCTTATGCCAAGATCTTCCTGGTCTTTTCCAGCCATCCACTGTTGTAGAGCATCTCAGAACGAAATGTCGGAACGTTGTGCGTGTTTGGTGAAAACAATTCCGGCTACAGTGTGTTCCTATTTGTTTTGTGTTCCTACTCAGAGTCTACAATAGAATAAGAAGCAAACAAAAAAAGAAACGAAAATAGGCCTAACCTGAGGAATGTCATCCCATACTGAATTGGGGACATGGGGGATGTGGTATTGCCTCCTGAGTCGTTGTCATGTTGGTTTGACTGTGGTCAGTATGCTGTGCAGATGGGGGGGGTAATTCGTAGCCCAAGTCTCTGTTCCAAACGGGGTGTTCTGGGTCCCATTAATTTTTAGTAGGGGTTGACAAAAAGGCCAGCAGTAAGGTGGACGAACTTACCCCAGGTCTATGTTTGTAGCTTCTGAATAGGAACAAACCAAATATCCTGTGCAGTGCTATTTTATGCCTTCTGTGGAAATTTCACGGTTGTACACAGAATGAAAATGGAAATTGAAGGTGGAGAAGTTACAGTCAGAGCGCTCTACTGAACGGTAGAGCGTTCTGTCCAGGCAATGTGGCCCAGCTGTGACTGGTGTGTCAATAAAGGTAACAAGAGGGGTTTCGTTCAGTTACGTGTGAGCGTTAAGGAAAAAAAAAACCCCTGTCTTTTCAATGTGTGGCAGGTATGAGTCTTTCGGATGAGGACGATAAACCGAGGTCCCGTGTGCCCATTGCATTAGCACACGTTAAAACCAGTGGCAGCGAAAAAGTTGTTCATTGGTCAAAATACCCACCCCCATTTCTTTCCTCATTAGCACCCAAAATTGGCATGGAAAAACCCCCCCAAAACACGGGTGGCGCGCCTCTGGCCGCGACGCGCCTCTCCAGGTGGGAGCAACCCGAATGTCACAGAGACGCCTCGTGACTATTAAAGTACCTAATACCTAAAAAAAAAGAACAAGATGTATTAAACAATGGCATCAGGCTATTAGATATGGATTTAAAAAAAAAGATTAACTACGCAGGCGTACTGGCTGATAGATGTCGATGGAGCATGGTCGTAAAAGGTGTTGGGTGCTGGAATCAGGGAGATGTTCTAAATGGAGGTTTTTACAAGGCCAGTTATTATCTAGTTCCATGCAAAAAATCATAAATATATAAAAATTTAACTGACCATTAACATCCAAAAGAAACATGTACTCCCCCCCCCACCGCCAGTTGATCCTGGCTACTTTAATAAGCCTGGAGGGAGTTCCATTGTGTGGTCGTTTTAAGGAAAAACTAACCCCTGTCTTTCATTGTTGTGGCATCATTTCTCTCTCTAGAAACTGACAAGATGCACTAAATTAGGCTTAGACTATTAGAAATGGATAAACAAACAAAAACATTAACTAAACAGGCGTAGGCTATTGCATGTTGGTCGATGGATAATGGTCGTAAAAGGTTTTGGGATCGTAGAATCAGGGAGATGCACTCAAATGTATTTTTTTTTAAAATGTGCGGAATGTTAATGTGTTCAAGTGAATTCAATTAACGCCTATGTCATCTATACGTTTATTCAAGTTTGACAGGAAGGCTTTCTGTCAAGAGAGATCTGGTTAGGGATCAGGAGATAAAGAAAGACACAGTTCATGTAGTTTGATAAAAGAACAACCTTACACTTTGTACTTATTTAAAAGAGGATCAATATTGTTGTGCTGTTCCGTGTAGCTTCACCTCAAAGTAGATCGCCTATGAACAGATACAGGATTCTGTATACCCAGTCACAATGTCCAAATGCAACAAAAAAAGAAGTGGGTGGAAGACGAAACGGCAATTTTTATA
>JAGGCT020000421.1:0-2500 GCA_017654935.2 Phymorhynchus buccinoides
ACCGCCATAGATGCACTGGGAGGCCCAGTTGAGTTTGCCGGCGAGGCTTTGAAGCTGGCGCTTGGTGGCCTTGCTCTTTGACAGGAAGGACGAAAGCTCCGTGAGCAAGTCCTGCACTTTGCCCTGGGGAAGCTCCATCGTCATGCGAGTAGTGTCCAGCGTGATGCCCAGGAAAGTCAGACGTTGAGTGGGACCTTCCACTTTGGAGTAGTTGATCCATAAGCCCAGTTTCCGCACCAGGCCCATTAGGGTGTCCAGCGCTGCTTTGCATTCGTCATAGGTTCTACCGACCAGGAAACAATCGTCCATATAGGCGACAACCCCGCCATTGTTTTGAGCTTGCATAATATGGCGAACAGCTTGTGACAACTTGTGAAATATTTCAGGAGAGCGGCGCGCGCCAAAGGGCAGACGTGTGTTTACCATATAAGTCTCTCTGCTGTCTCCTTCAAAGGTCCAGGCAAGTCCAGTGGCGTGGTGGTTTGAAGGGTGAATTTTCACACTCCTGTAAGCGTTTGACAAATCCAGTTTTGCCATATAGCACCCGGGAGTGATTAACTCAATGGCATCATGGAGATTTTGAAATTTAAAGTGTGAACTGTATGCGTAGTCGTTCAATGAACTACCAGCTGGTCGACTGCAGTCATGGATTATGCGAATTTTCTCACTATTTTTCTTGGGAATGGCGCCTAATGAAGACACGATAGTTGGCTTGCTTTCCACTATTTTATAATGACCATGCTCTATCTCTGTAAGAATTTGAGTCTCTACCTTCCCTCTGGCCTCTGGGCACGTAACTGATTTGTAATTACGTTGATGGACTGAAGACATGACATTAGAGCTGTCCAAGATGTGGAAGCCGTCTTGAATTCCCTGCAGAATAAACGCACGATCAGGATAGTCCATGGGGAGCAATGCATTCCACTCATCGTAGTTGAGTGAAGCTTCTTTGACGGGCTCGGTTATGCCCGGGGTGGGCCGTTTTTTGATGGTTGGTTGGCGCTTGGGTGTCCCTCCTGGTCATTTCTGTGCCATTGCGGAAGTTGTGACGGAGGTGTGTGGTGTCGCCCCGCATTCTGCACGTGTCGATATTTGCAGTTGGCTCCGAAAGTGCAGCTGCCTCTCGCTTTGAACATCTTGCACTCAGGAACGTAGTTGCTGCCTTGACTGTTTCTGTGTAGCTGGGACTGGGGCTTGTTGACTTTGGGGGTAAGCCGGTATTCCATGTTGGGGGGGTATGTTCCTGCATTTCTCTGTATAGGAAGTCAAATTGAAGAATGGACTCCCACTCGAACCCGTCTACATAGTCCATGATGTTGGCGGTGTGTGCTAGATAGTACTCGACGTCTGGTCGTTGAAGGTCGCCAGTGGCGAGAAGATGATTCAGCAGCCTGCAGTTGGCAGCCGCCCATTCAGACACGTGTATCCCTGCGTATGGGTGATCGTCCGAGGGTTGAATAACCAGCTCTTCTTTAGCACCACTATCATTTGTAGTGAGAACAAACTGCTTTTTTCGGGACTGGCTCCTTTTCTTTGTGCGTTCATGCAGAAAGTCTGTGATGTGCACAGCTTTTTTTGCGCGTGCTTTTACTGTGAGAGTCAAACGAGGGTCAAACCACATGGACCGAGAGTGATTTGTGGACAGATTGTTTTCTCGTGAAGCGGACGATTGGTCCGAAAGAAGATTGTGCAAACTCTTACCCGAGTCACTGAGCGCTGAAGACTGTTTTCGTAGGTCGGCGAGTGTAACAGGTGGCCCGGCACTGGAGGGGGGTGGGGCTTGGGCGCTGGAATGCAGCGTTGCTAGCAGAGCGTTGAAGTCGCTGTGCTTTCCCGACTCAGTTGATTAAGTTTTCTGGGGGTGACAGAGATCTTCCACTGCTAGCTGCAGCAATTTACGCTGGCCGAGTGACAGGCCCAGATCTACAATATCTTCTGTTGTCAGTGCTGACAACGCTCGGTTGGATACTAGTTCTTCCTTCTTCAAATGTTGTAAAGTTTTAGCTGAGAGGCCATTGTCCTTTGTCCATTTTTCAAAGACAAAGCTTTCGTTTTCATTTGTTTCGTCGACTTCTGCCATGCTGCTCTACAATATCTTCCAACCGAGAAAAAAAGAATTGCTGCTGTTGTATGCACTGCACTGCGACGAACTGAAAAGTGGCGAGCTTACGATTTGAATTGGCAAGGAGTGAACAGGTGCGATTTGCACGTGCTGACAAACAACCAATGACATAGCGGGTATTCTTTTCTTTTATTTTTTATTTTTTTGTTTTGTTGTTTGGAACGAGGAACGCGCGAGCTTTGACATCACCCTAAAATTCATTTAATACATTCTTCATTAACAGGGACAGATTTCGGCCAGATATTGTGCTTAGTTACCTGCCTGGAATTTCCGCATTACGAACTGTCACTGAGAAGCAACATTCTGCTATATTTTAGGAAAGGGATAGGGTTAGGATCAGCTTGGGGTTATTCTCATAAAACTGAAAGAAGCGGACTT
>JAGGCT020000421.1:7500-25000 GCA_017654935.2 Phymorhynchus buccinoides
GTTATAAGTGTAAGGTAAGACGGGGTAAAAAGCCCATGGGCGGGTAAGAAGCCCATGCCAATTATCTCATGAAATAAAACAAATTTGAGTAAAAGTCACCTTTTTCCCATGAGACGAGTGTTATTTTTTACTCAAATTTGCTTTATTTCATGAGATAATTGGCATGGGCTTCTTACCCGCCCATGGGCTTTTTACCCCGTCTTCCCCTACTAGTGCTAGAGTTTTACGGAATGCAGTAAAAAGAGTTTTAAGCATGTGACCTTTCAAGACTACTACTACTACTACTACTACTACTACTACTACTACTACTACTACTACTACTACTACTACTACTACTACTACTACTACTACCACTACTACTACTACTACTACTACTACTACTACTACTACTACTACTACTACTACTACTACTACTACTACTACTACTACTACTACTACTACTACTACTACTACTACTACTACTACTACTACTACTACTACTACTACTACTACTACTACTACTACTACGGAAGTTGTACTGTTAATGTGCAAGCATATGATTGTATTTGATTGACAACATCTAGGCCAGGTTCGAAGATGAAAGTCGCTGGTCATAAAAGGTCAAGATTACTGGAGCCGAAAATGCTGCAGCGCCGCTGCTTGATCTAGCGTTTTCACGCTCTAAGTTTTTGTTTTTCCAACATTGCGTTTATTATGTTGTTTTAACAGGGTCTCTGGACTGTGACAAATACGGCCTGGGCATCTGGGGGGACGAGGATTCCTGTGTCCACTTCAACCTGTGCGTACACACGGCTACTGGGGGTCTGAGGGCCTTGCGCATGCTGTGCCCTGAAGGCACCAAGTTCGACTGGGGGCTGAAAATCTGCAACTTCGAATACTCCGTCGACTGTTAGCCCTGGGTGTCTCTGGGCCTACTGACTGGTCTTGGATTGGAGGACAGTGTTTGATAGTTTTGTGAATGCTATATTATACGTAAATGATTGGTAGGCCTATTTTTTTTTATAGGCCTATGTTTGTGTTTAATATTTTCCGATGAGGTGTGTGTGTGTGCGTGTGCGTGTGCGTGTGCGTGTGCGTGTGCGTGTGTGAGTGTTTGCGTGTGTTTGTGTGTGCACGCACACACGCATACACGCACACACAGTCGCAAACCAAATTATTATATAATATCCTATTTGAATTGTATGCAAACATGTTTTTGTTTCACCATGGCTTAGCGATGTTAAAAACATTTTAATTGAAACTGGCTTTGATTGTGTTCGGGAATCCCAATCATTCATAAGCAAAACTAAATTATGCAAGTGTGTTAAAAAAGGAATTGCAAGATAACTATGTTCGTGATTAGCGTAACTATCTTGAGAACAGTAACAGGTGTTTATTCTAATTCTATAAAACCAAAACTGAAGACTGATTTTAGAAGGGAACATTACATTTCAGCCTTACCTGATGTTGGCAGTGGATTGATCATGAAGCCTGATGAAGCATTGTAATAAATACGAAAGCTTGCAATTAACAGTGTTGCATTTTGGGTAATCATCTTAAATTACCAGATGTTTAATGTAAATCTTTATTTAAATTCAGATGCAGTAATAATCACAAATTGCCAATTGATGTTGGAAGACAACATAATGTTCCAAGATAATTGCGTGTTTGTCGTAACTGCGAAAAGGGTGAAATTGGAGATGAATTTCATTGTATAATGGAATGTCCAAAGTATAATGAACTTAGTGAAAAAGTCATTTCGAAGAAATATTTGAAACCAAAATCTGTTTTTAATTTTTGTAACTTATTTTGAAAAGGACGACGCATTTGTTTGAATATTAGTACATTTCTAAAAGTGGGGAAGATATACCTTTGACATACATAGTTTAAGAAAAGCATTTATTTTACAGCTCACCAAAAATCAACATTTCGCTAATTACGTTTGCACTTTGATTTTATTGATTTAACAAAAAAATATTGTGTGTTAAAATTGTATCCCCCATGTCCCAGAAGAGGTCAAAGGATTACAAATCTTGATTCGTGATCTTTGATTCAATATATTTGAGTTTGCATAAAAGTGCGAAGTACACTTTTATGCTCTTATGTTCGCGTGCATGTCTGTGTATGCGCGACTGTGTGTGCGTGCATGCGTGCGTGCGTACGCGCGCGCGTGTTTGTGTGTGCGTGAGTGTATGTGTGTACGTGAGTGTGTGTGTGGTGTGTGTGTGTGGTGTGTGTGTGTTCGTGTGTGTGTGTGTGTGTGTGTGTGTGTTGTTTGTGAGTTCAGTGTGCGTGGTGTAATGAACTCTTACTCCATTGTGACTAATTTGTATTAATATCTGTACATTTACATTGGGACATCCCAAACAGTATGGCCTACATTGCTGTATATATATGCTGAGAATAAAATAGACGGTGTGTATGCTGTTGTTGGTTTTTCTGTAAAAACAAAATGTCAATCGAATTTTTGTAATTTCTACCGATTTAGCAAGCATTAACATTGTTATACTCTTCACATTGTTTGATAATTGTTTGGTTCAAGCAGTCACGTGCCTTAATTAACGAACCCTGTTGTCTACAATTAGCAGTCTAAATGAGCCTAGTTTTTGTATGGCAAGTCCAATGTAATGGGGTTTGACCATGTAATATATCCTGAGGAAAACAAAACCACATCCTGCTAAAGGCACTATGACTGTATGTTGCGGAATACTAATAGAAATTAAGCAAATTTGGTAAAAAGAAATCCGAAAAAAAAGTGAAAGGATCAGTGTTTGCTCTTTTTGATCGTGTTCATGTGTGTCTTTGTATAATGATCCTATCATTGCATTCGATTACATTCTTCAGAAAAAGAGTTTCTTACCGATACCCATACCCCCATTATTATTATTATTATTAGAACATTTAGGACGCCTAATCAATTTAATGCCCTAGGCGTTTACAATATAAAAATATAATATACACATATAACACCACATATAATAATATTTAACATATAGCATAAAGAATGGGAAATGAAAATTACACAAACACCCAAAGACGGTCAGACAAACAAACAGACATAGAATTACACACGCGTGCGCGCAAGCGCACGCACACCACACACCCACACACGCGGACACCCACACACACAAATAATTATGCGCTCACCAAGAACAGACGTTCACTCTCACACATTCACACACCAAGTCATGAAGGAAGGGATTAGTAGTTATTTAGGAAACAGATGAGTTTTGAGATGGCGTTTGAATGTGGGCAGAGAGGATGAGTATCTGAGAGAGCGAGACATCACCACGAAGCCCTCCCCACTCACCTCCTCGCCCACCACCCCTCCCTCCCCCCCAACCCAATCCCCCACCCCCCTTCTCTGCTCCTCGACCCATTATCCTCTCTTTCGCTGAACATCTATGCATTTGTGTCTGTGGTAGAGACAAAGGATAAAATGTAAGTAAATGCACGTGTTTTGCTTAGTTAGCGCCATTGATTTCCTTTGCTTTATTTACATGAGAAACAACACTTAAAGACACACTGACGCACCACGATTAAGTCACTTGTTGTTTTTTTCTGGGTAGCTGTGACCCACATATACATGTCCCCAACTTCAAATTGAGGCTGCTCTTTAAAATGATGTTTCGTTTAAATTTGGGGGCATTTGTATGGGAGTGAGACCTGGTCAAAACAAGATTTCTGTCCAGCTATAAGAGGGAAAAAACGTGATTTTGACACGTGATCTGGTGGGCCTTTAAAGACCCTCCGCGTCACGTTTTACATTCCCTCTTATACTAGGAATATTTCTTAAAGACCCACCAAATCGCGTGTCAAAATCACGGGTTTTACGTGTTTTCCCTCTTATAGCTGGTAAGAAATCTTGTTTTGACCAGGTTTGACTCCCATACAAATGCCCCCAAATTCCAAACGAAACATCATTTTAAAGAGCAGCCTCAATTTGAAGTCGGGGGCATTTGTATGTGGGTCACAGTTACTCAGAAAAAAAACCAAGGGACTTAATCGTGGTGGGTCAGTGCAGCTATAAGAGGGAAAACACGTGGAAACCGCGCTTTAAAAATTCTGATCGCTTCTCGGCCTTTTGGCTAAGACAGTGATTCAGGAACATACATTTTTGTTTATACCCTGGTTGGTTTGTTCAGCCCGTCGTACATGGCGAAAGCCGATACGCGACGTTAAACTGAACTTCCATCCAAACCGCGCGTGCTTTTGACACGTGACGTGATGGGCCTTTAACATCCTGGAATGCCATGTCTCCATGTTTTGTTGAGCTTTTTATTTGTCCCTACTTGAAATGAAGTCTACGAACAATTGAAATTTGTGTTGTTGTTGTTGTTGTAGTTGTTGTTTTATACCGATGTCTGTCTGTTTATATTGCCCTAGCTCTTAAGCCGGCGACAGACTATGTGACTGCCTCATGTGACTCGATCAGGTCGTGACGTTTCACCTCATTTGCATACCATGCTGCTCGATCAGTCTGACTCAGTCGGGCCCAGTCAGGTGACAGGGCCGACCAGGGCGGGTTCTAAATTTCACTGATCGAGTCTGATCGAGTCAGATGGCTTGTAACCTCTTCTGTGCGGGAAACAAAATTTGGTCAACGTCACGACCTGATCGAGTCATATGAGGCAGTCGCATAGTCTGTCTCCAGCTTAAAACGTTGTCTGCTGCAACTGATCCGTTCTTTGCTTTGGTCAGAGTTGACAGACGTCTCTACTTGGCGACCTTTGCATTCTTGTTTTAGGGTTCATAGCAGCTGGGAAAGTTTGGGAAGGTTTGGGGAAAATAGACTTCATTTTCAAGGCCCATGAAAGTTTGTGAAAAATGAAAAAAACAAGAGTAGTGTCTTTGAAAGTTTGTGAATTTTGAGCTACTGTCAAATCATCAATCTGCCCCCCAAATCGCCCAGGACCATAATTTTGAATCAATAAAAATTATGAAATAAAATCAATATTTTGATGCATACGATCGGTGCGACTTACTTTTGATTTTTAACCAGAATTGACGCGAGTTGCTTCCCTTTAAATACATCCGGGTCTTTACGCGTACCGCGCAAAATGCCAGGCAAATGTGTCTTCAGTGAGCTTTGGCTCGAAAATGTTGCATATAATTATAAAGTATGGCTGCGAAAGGATGCAACCAACAAGCGCTCAGCATATTGTGCGGCTTGCCAAAAAACCTTTGATGTGAGAAAACCCTAAAGTTGGGCTTTGAAAGTTTGTGAAAATTAGGATGCTGTTTGGTTATGAACCCTGTGTTTTGATGTAGGCTATGTTTAGGTACGGTGTTGCATTATATTGTGTTCAATAGCTGCCAACTTGTGCCCAAGAGTACATACTTGTGGTTGTGGTTGTTGTTGTCGTCCCCTGACTTAAAGACTCCAGGGATCATCCCAAACAGCCGAAGCAATGGAACACTATGGTAGCCTACAAATGCGCCAGCTAGGGATGAGAACATTTACGTGTGTGGCCGTTTTTGATTACCCCGCCACGTGGGCAGTCACACTCCGACTTAGGAGGATTTTGGACTGATTATGTTACGCTAGGAGCTTCCCACGGCTAAAAAGACAATCCCCTGCATAAATATGCAGAACATAACAACATTTTTTGAGTGATCGATTTAATTTAAAGTCTGTTCACACAATGGTGATATTAGACTATTAAAACATTTTTTAATGTAGCCCTGGTGTTCTAGCTGATGGGAATTGGTCTGACCCAGCGATATGCCAAGGCGATCTAATTATACTTGCAATCTCGTCCGAAAGGACTTCAGGAGAGCTGACGTTGGGAAGGTCCCCAAAGGCCAACTAATGCCTTTGGCAGCTGCATTATGAACCGGTGCATATACCTCCTCGTCAGAGTTTCACAGTCGTTCACAAAAGACACTCGCCTTGGCACGAGGCTGTGTCAGACGAGTTGACATAAACTAGAGCACCAAGGCTACATCACAAATTTTTTATGTTCTGCATGGTTGTGCGGGGAATTGTCTTAAGCCATGACAAGCTCCTAGCATAACATCATCAGTCTAAAATCCTCCGAAATCGGAGTGTCGCTGCCCACGTGGCGGGGTAATCAAAAACGGTCACACCTACGTAATGTTCTCATCCGTTGGTGGTGCATCTGTGCCAAAGCGTTCAAGCGCGTCGGCTGTTGGGATGATCCCTGGAGTCTTTAAGCCAGGGTAAGACAACAACAACAACAACTAACAACAAAAGACACAAGCTGAGCTGTATAGCTCATGTTCCATGGTTGTAGAAAATCAGTTTTGTACCAAGCCCTCTCTTTTCTGGTGGCCCCACTAATTCAGGCTAGCGACAACCAATGATAACATCTTTAACCCTTTCACCGCCAATGTTGCATTTTAGCACCACAATGGTTTTACACCCATGTTACTAAAAGGCATCAAATCAGGGCCTGTTTTCCAAAGACCCTATTTCTTAATTTTGGGAGATAAGGATAGGCCTAATGTTATATATGTCACAGAGGAATTCGCAATATTGCAGAGAATGTTTTTTTCTGTAGCTAGTTAAGCTAAATGGTATTTTATTTGCTAAAAAATGGCTGGCGGCGAAAGGGTTAATGTCATTAAAGGGTCTAGCGTGTACATATCGCGCACGTGAAAATGCAAACCGTCATTTCAACATGACAGAGAAGTATTGAGCGCAATGACATATATAATTGTACTATGTTTGTAAGGTAGGTATGTGGCTCTCTTTGTTTCATTGTATAAAAACATATTAAACTGACAAATGAATGTAAAAAAGTGCAGGTGAACTGAGGCGTGAAGAGAGAGAGAGAGAGAGAGAGAGAGAGAGAGAGAGAGAGAGAGAGAGAGAGAGAGAGAGAGAGAGAGAGAGAGAGAGAGAGAGAGAGAGAGAGAGGGGGGGGAGGGAGAGAGGGAGAGAGAGAGAGATATATATATAGAGAGAGAGGGAGAGATAGAGAGAGAGAGAGGGAGAGAGAGAGGGAGAGAGAGAGAGACAGAGAGAGGGACTGAAAGAGAGAGAGAGAGAGAGAGAGAGAGAGAGAGAGAGAGAGAGAGAGAGGGAGACAGAGAGAGGGACTGAAAGAGAGAGGGGGGGGGGAGAGAAGAGAGGGAGGGAGGGAAAGAAAGAGAGAGAGAGAGAGAGAGAGAGAGAGAGAGAGAGAGAGAGAGAGAGACGAAACGAAACGAAACGAAAAATGATCTAACCAAGAAACATGTTTCCCCACCCAGCCCTGGGGAAAAAAATTGAAAAATAAATTCAAATAGTAGTTACCTAACAATACACAAACGTGGGGTGAGGGGTGGAAAAGTGAAAAGATATGGCGGGAGGCACTTGAACACTATGGTACACGTGCACCAGCTAGGGATGAGACCATTACGTGTGTGACCATTTTCGATTACCCCGCAACGTGGGCAACCACACTCCGACTTCGGAGGATTTTGGAGAGTGATGATGTTACGCTAGGAGTTTGTCACGGCTAAGAACAATACCCGCATAACTATGCAGAGCATAGCAACATTTTGATGTAGCCTTGGTGTTCTAGCCTATTATGAATTGGTCTGACACTTAAACCAAGGCGCAAATGATTTTTTTTTTAAACCCATTGATTGACATTGTCCTTAAAGACCCCCCACGTCACGTGTCACATTCCCTCTTATGCTAGGAATATTTCTTAACATTTCTTACCAGCTATAAGAGGGACAACATTTGAAAACCGTGATTTTGACATGTGACGTGATGGGTCTTTAAAGCTGGGGCTAATAATACAGTGAAAGTGAGAGGATCCTTATTACCAACGACTTTTACACCAGAAATGGAGATATCTACATATTACTCCTTTGTGAAAAGCACATAATATGTGCATGAAAAAGCGGAAAATCTGCAAAATAAAATCTGGAAGTCAGAAATATGACGGAGTGTGCACATTACACGCGGAATCTCATGCGCAATCCCATCCGCTTATTTCCTAATTTAAATAAGCGCATGGGGTTTCCGTGCGGAAGCTGCGGATTGAGGGTGCAATGTGCACAGACCCTAACACTTTAAAGAGGCTCCACACACACACACACACACACACGCACGCACGCACTGCACGCACGTATAGCAGAATTAGGTTTAGACGGAAGTGTTTCGCGTGAATCTCGTCACAATCGCATCGCATTGAGATCAGATCGTGTGTAGTGTAGCAGGCCATTAGGAGGGTATGTTTGCAGGGTAAAGTGGAAATACGTTAGGCACCCCCCACAATGGTTTACCACCCATGTCACTAAAATGCATCAAATCAGGGCCCTGTTATCCAAATACCCTATTTTCTTAATTTTGGGAGGTAATGATAGGCCTAATGTTATTATTATGTCACAGGGGAATTCGCAATATTGCAGACTTTGTTTTCTCTACCCAGTTAAGTTTAACCCTTTCACCGCCAAAGTCGCATTTTAGCACCACAATGATTTAACACCCATGTCACTAAAAGGCATCAAATTGGGGTCTATTATCCAAAGACCCTATTGTCTTAGTTTTGGGAAGTAAGGATAGACTTTATTTTATATGTGCCACAGAAGGATCCCCAATACTGCAAATAAATGTTGTTCTCTACCCAGGTAAATTTAATGGAATTTTTGGGCTGAAATTAGGCTGGCGGTGAAAGGGTTGGTCGTATTTTTGGGCTAAAAAAATGGCTGGCGGCGAAAGGGTTAAGGGCCTTCTACACTACATACGATCTGATGTCAATGCGATGCGATTGTGACGAGATTCACGCGAAATAAAATTCAACAGTTTTGTTGTTGTTGTTTATTTAGGATAGTAGATCTACTCAAGTTGCCTCATCTGCTATTTTGAGGTACGGTTCCGATACGAGAGTCGAAAGGCGCGCGAGCGTGTACGCACGCATACATATACACAAGCGCGTGCGATTATGCACGGCACATACGCACGCACGCACACTTGGAAGTAGGCTAGTGATGCTTTTTGCAAGTGATCTGACTCATTGGATATCCTTGACCGTTGCAGATTAGCAGCTGCTGATACGTTCTGTTTGATTTAGTTATCGAGTTCCACCTTTTGTTGTATTTTTCCATTGATATTTCAAAAACAGACGCTCCTGGTTTGTCTGCTGTTTGAATGAAGAAGTCAGACCGTTTGCAGAAGGTAGGCCTAGCGCTAGCCTGTTTTCAAGTGTGTGTGTGTGTGTGTGTGTGTGTGTGTGCGTGCGTGCGTGCGTGCGTGTGCGCGTGTGTGTGTGTGTGTGTGTGTGTGTGTGTGACACACTTTAAACAAAACTTATCGATGGATTTTGATGAAATGTAAATGTTAAACGTCAAAACTCCATTTCCCTTTTTTCCCCTCCATAATCCTGACTGACCCCGACCTTTAAAACGTATTATTTGTGTTGTGGATCTAGAGTACTAAGGGGGGGAGTACACTTAATATATTGTAATATGACGTCAGTAAATTCAGATGTTACCTTCTAACTCCATGAGAGTTGGTCTCTTTCGTTTGAAAAATGAAATCTGGAAGAAATAATCGTCATTGGAATAAATGACGCAATCATGACGAGATTTCTTTACAAGCTCTACGATTTCAAGGGGTGGTACGCACGGGCCTAACCAACGCACATACCTGTTAGTACTCTATATTTCCACTCTCTGCTGTTATCAAATTTGACAAGTTTGGTATAATGGTTAAAGGTGAGACGGGTTGTTGTGTTACAAATTAATACGTCTGTAGCCTTGGTCTTTGATCTGATAGGCCTACATGCCTTGGCCATATCTGTCAATCTTTCTGCAAGTCCTGAAATGTATTACCTTGGTGGATTAATTCAAGTCTTACCCTCTGCTAAGTATTGATGACCATGCATAACCTTGGACATTTGACTATCTTGGGAACTGCATCATTCCATCACTTCAGATTTTGAGGGTGCTACACCAGGGTCGTCAGATGTGATCTGTGAAGGTCAATCTGTAACTAACCTAAATGATAAGCGTCCCCTCGGTCAGAAGGTAATGCGAGCTAGGACGTATGATCTAAGCATATTTATTGGGGGCAGCGCATGGATGCCTCGTGTTCCCCTTCCATACGGGAAAGTCAATCTGGACTAAATGATAAGCGTCCCCTCGGTCAGAAGGTAATGCACGAGCATATTTATTGAGGGCTGCCTCCCATACGGGAAGCTGGACGACCCTGCCCCTCCACGAGTTTCTCCCCATGGGGATACCGGGTGGTGGGGTGTCTTTCGTACAAATAGCTCCCCCACCTTCTGGAAGTTCTGTGCTTGTAACTTCCTCTAGTATGTCACTCTCTTTGACTATTTGTTTCCCTTTTACTTTCTGTCATCTATCTTTCTGAGTTATTGATCCATTATCCCGCCCTGTCCTTTCACAGGCCTTCTAAAGTAAAAAATATGAGAGAGAAAAAAATCCTACTACTTTAGAAGGACTGCCAAGATATCATGATAATAAGTCTCATATTATCCCAATGTGAATTATACAGGCCCTGGTCTCTATTTCCTGTACCTGAAAAGACGGCAGATGGACAAACACAACAAACGTCAGGCCCGAGTCCACTTTTCAATCGGGGTTTGTTCCATTTTCTACAAACTGGATGAGCTGCCTTCCGGGATAGTTATAGAGGAAACGTTGTGTCTCTCAGAATCTGAACAAACGTGCCAGTCCACAATAACGAGTATATTGTTTTGGTGTCGATGCATGTTTGGGTGTGTGGGTGTGGATGTGTTCCATTACATCCACGTCATAAACTGTGAGCCGTACAGCAAAATCCAAAACCTCGTGATAGCTTGCACGTGCTTAGCGCGTGAGTGGGTGTCTGTATGCTGATTCATCGACCAATCAAAGCTCCTGTCACTAAACGCCACATCTGTTTCGCTGGCATCACACCCACACCCACCCACCCGCTACACACATACCCACGAAAATGGACACGTATAAATAGACGCTGCAACCCCGTTATTCCATCGCACTCTTTTCATGCCTCTCATGTCCCATCATCGCTTTCATTGATTCCAAAGCTGCCCGTCATCGCCATTTTAACATAATCATTTTCTTCCTTTGTACAAACCCAACCACAAACTCAGCCATGACTTCTTCTTATTCTGCAATGAACGGGGATGGACGATCCGAGCAGAATGGACACGCCGGCCGGGAAGAGAGACTGCAGCAAGCGAACGGATCGTCGTCGCACGGGGGTCCCCAAAGTATCAAAGAAAAATCACGTGGCGAGGCGGATCGTCTGAACGCCCCGCTGACGATCGCGAGGACAGTGGACCTCGTCCGGAGCCCTTCCACTGAGTCTGAGCTGGTCCAGGACATGGCCAGGCACTATGTGAACATTCTCAAGGACGTGGGCGAGAACACGCAAAGGGAGGGGCTGCTCAAGACGCCCGAGAGGGCTGCCAAGGCGCTCATGTTCTTCACCAAGGGCTACCAGGAGAGCATTGAAGGTGAGTACGTTGTCAACATTATTTGGTTTAGAGGTGTCTTTTTATTTTGGTATTTGGTGCTTCATAGTCACAGAGGTGTCTCTGTGAATTTCGGGTTACTCCCACCCGGAGAGCGCGTGGCAACCAGAGGCGCGCCACCCATTTTATTATTTATGACAGACACGCAACAGATCGCCTATTGATTTTATATATTATAATGATCTGTTGGTTAGATAGATGATCTGTTGGGAGTCTATCAGTTCTGTCTGTCTGTTTGCGTCTATCGCCTATGATTCTCCGTATTGATTCCACCCACCCACCACCATCCTCTCTCTTTTTCTTTCTCTGTTCTTTCTCTAGCTTTCTGTTTCTTTCTCGTGTTACTATTTTTGTTTTGCTCTCTGTCTCTGTCCCATCTCTTTCTGTCCCATCTCTCTCTCTCTGTCTTCTCTCTCTCTCTCTCTCTCTCTCTCTCTCTCTCTCTCTCTCTCTCTCTCTCTCCTCTCTCTCTGTCTATCTCTCTCTCTCTCCCTCTCTCTCTCTCTCTCTCTCTCTCTCTCTCTCTCTCTCTCTCTCTCTCTCTCTCTCTCTCTCTCTCTCTCTCTCTCTCTCTCTCTCTCTCTCTCTCTCTCTCTCTCTCTCTCTCTCTCTCTCTCTCTCTCTCTCTCTCTCTCTCCTTTTAATTAATACTTGTGTGTCCCTGACCTACAACCATGAATATATTTCATTTCATTTTTAAACCAGATCATATAGAATAATGTGTCTTAAGTGTAGAGATGAAGGAGGGGGGGAGAGAGAAAAAGAAAGTATGAATGGTTCAGACGCTCCCTCTCCTCCTCTTCCCCCCTCCCTCTTCCTTCCCCCATCTCTGCTTTCTTTTAATTCCCTAAAACAAAAGTTGTTTGAGCTATCTTGTACTTCCCCCCCCCCCCCCCCCCCCCCCCCCCCCGTGTTAACGACTCTCAATGTCAAAGTCTGCTTCTTTCAGGCTTATGAAAATAATCCTAGGCTGATATCTAACCCTATTCCTTCCAACAAACAAACACTACGACAAGTGCAAAGTGACGTTATTTTATTCACAAGAGACAAAACAAAACTACTGGATATTTCGGCGAATGCGCCTTTATCAACACAGACAAACAATTAAACAGCAAACAGCAAATATAGCAAAAGGAGCAAAAAGCAGGCAACAGAAGGAGCAAAAAACCATCAAGATCAAAATAAAAACAATACTTCCCCTCTACAGTCCAACGCGTAAATGATACAACAAAGTTGAAACCAAAGAGCAAGGCTGTGAACACAAATCAAGGGGGGGGGGGGGGGGGGGGGGGGGGGGGGGGTGAAGTGAGAGAGGTTGGGGACAGTGAGTACGCAATCATAGATGGTAGAAGTTGGAAACAAGGGTCAGTTGTGTTTAAGGGGTGGGGAGGGGGAGGTTTGGTGAAGAGAACAAATCTCTATTCCTTCCCCAAACAACAACAGAGTGTTGCTTCTTCGTTAAAAGTTTCAATACGAAAATGTGAGAGGGGCTGACTACATTGCAAGATTGCCAGTTGTATGTTTTGTTTTGTTTTGTTTTTGTGTTGTTGTTGGTTTGTTTTATCCCTTTCTCTCGTGATCTCTTTGATTAGCTATTGATTATGGCTGGTGGTGCAAACGTGGGGTTGACTTTCCAGTTCGTTGCACCCATGAATATCAAGGAGGCAGGGTGGGGTTTTCAGAGCCAGACTGACTGCAGACTGTAGATCCCCTTCCTGGCATTGCAGGCCAGTCGACGACGATGGCTAAGATTGCAGCTGTCTAGCATTGCCCAACAATAACTAAACAAGAGGGCTAGGGAAACATCAAAACAGTGGAAGACCTCGGCAATCTTGTACTTTAAATCAGCCTGTCGTGTTTACGGCCCTCAATCGCAAATACTGCTTCTTTCAGTTTATGTAAGCAATCCTAGGCTGATCCTAACCCTATTCTTTCCCCCCAAAATGACATAATGACAAACATATACATGCCTTACTGGATTTGAACAGACATACGAAGGTTAGTTATTTGGTTTTATGCTGTTCCAGTGCGTCTCAATTGCGCCTATTTTAATTATTCCTATATTCAATTGCGTGTTTGTCAATGGCGCCCATCGTAGTCATCAATTGCGCATTGCAGTCATCAATTGCGCCCGTTGGAATGGTTGAAATGGATCGTGAGAAAACCGGACATAATGGACGTCTTGCATGAATTCAGATTTTGTTTCAGAAGATAGCGCTAACGTTCCTTATAAAGATACAGACAACAGAATTTCAACAGCTTTTCTCGTTTTTATTTTATGGTCATCTAAACTTTCACGTCTAAGATACGTCAGTGGCGGAAACCAGGCGCAATTGACCACGGCCGGATCTGCGCCAGTGAGTAGTTTTCAAATAGGCGCAATTGAGTGGTAACCCTTGCTGTTCCATGTGCTGTTCCAGATGTGCTGAACGACGCTGTCTTTGACGAGGACCACGACGAGATGGTGATCGTGAAGAACATCGAGATGTTCTCCCTGTGCGAGCACCACCTCGTGCCCTTCATGGGCAAGGTACGTGCCTGTCTCAGGGCAATGCGGGGTCTACTGCGGTGAGGTGTCTTTGGACACTCATTGTGTGGAGTGTGTTGCGTGTCATTGTTTGTTGTTGTTGTTGTTGTTAGTCTTATGTATTTCACACAGAGTGCTAGTGGCAAAGTGTAACTCATCAGAAGTTTGAAAAAACCCAAATTGATTCGTAATCTTACTTGCTGTAGTCTTTCTCTGTTTCTTTTTTTCTTCAGTTCTTTTCTAATCTTTATTAAAGACGAGCTTTCTTCATTTTATTATTTTCTTGCTTGTGTCCTTCTTAACCTCCGCCGAGGAAGTTATGTTTGGTCTCTACCTCTTTGTTTACCTATCTGCGTTTTGGTGAGAATTATCCTAATCTGGATTCTCATGAAGAAACAGGAATTCGTAATCTATATCTAAAGACTGCGTGGTTTGAACAACCCGAATCTAAGTTACAAGTCTTTTTGCAAGAGTTTGCACTATTTCAGTACTTTCTTGTCGTCATTTTCTGCGCTTGTTTATTTTTAAAAAAAAAGTTTTTATTTGGCTTTTTATCGGGGTTGAGATTGAAAAGACAATTATATATATGTGTGCATCTTTACGGTCTTTATGATAATTGACATGGATATTAATTAAGAATATTACTGGTTTTGACAAGAACTGCATCTGTCCCTGTCACTGCTGGTTTTCCACGTCCCACCTGCAATCGCATGCACGGTTCTAATGGCACGGACTTATCGTGAAAAACTAAACGTGCAGTGACATTGGATGCCTTGTCGCGGAACTGTGTCGTATATTTTGTTTCGGTTTCTTTCTGTTTATTCACCCATTGCTTAGATGGCTATTGTAGCTGAAAGCAATACAAAATACTTTGTCATTTGTCATCTGCATGTGCGCTTCTGAGTTTGGTCACCGAAGCCACACGCGCATCCACCGATGAAGGCACAGCGAGTTAAGTGTGTCCCTCGGGCCCGAGGGACAGCATGATGATGGTGTTCATCCTTTAGTATGAAACGATAGCCTGGATCTGTCAACATATATAATATAGCACTATTAACCCTTTCACCGCCAGCCATATTTCAGCCAAACATGTCCATTAAATTTACCTGGGTAGAGAACAAAATCCATCTGCAGTATTGGGGATTCTTCTGTGACATATATAAAATAAGGTCTATCCTTACTTCCCAAACCAAAGACAATAGGGTCTTTGGGTAATAGACCCCAATGTGATGCCTTTTAATGACATACTAGGTGTTAAATCACTGTGGTGCTAAAATGCGACTTTGGCGATGAAAGGGTTAATGTTGTGGCCTACTCCTGTGCAGGTGTCTATCGGTTACCTACCAAACAAACGTATCCTGGGCCTGAGCAAATTGGCAAGGTGAGTAGGATAGAAGTTGATGTTGGACGTATCAGCCCAACAATAATGGGCCTACTCGTGTTTGTGTGTTTAGGATAATCGTCTTGTATCACGTATTGCTTTTCCTGTTCTTGTTTTATTAAAGTAAACCAGTGGTAGTTGGAGGGTGAGAGAAAGAGCATGGGGTTGGCATAACGGTCAACGGTTTTTCATAAGAAGGAAAGGTTGCAAGCTGCGTATATACATGGTTACAAGCCCGTTCCTTCTGCTTTATGTTTGCCTTGCAACTTTTCTTACAATCATAGTACTTACTGTAAGTTAACATTGCACTTACTGACAAACGTCAAGATTCACCATTTCTGACAAAAGATGTCGAAACTACTGTTCTAATTTAAGCAGTCTGCATACCTGTTTTTGGAGGTGTGGAATAATATGTTGCTCAAAAGAATTTAAGGGCCACTCTTACATTTGGCATGCTTTTAAAAAAATCAAATTGGTGTCACAAATACAAGCATTTTTGACTAAATTTCACTTGAAACTGTGTTAAATAAAAGTGAAACAGACTCCAACGTCATTGAACAAAGTACCTTACAAACAAATACACAACAAGTGCAAAGTGACGTTATTGTATTGACGAAACAAAACAAAATTTGTGATATTTCAGCAAATGTCTTGTTTAAACAACACAGCAAACAAACCAATACTTCTCCTCTTCACAGTAAAGCATCCTCCGAATATTTGAGACTGCTTGACTTTGATGAGGGGAAGTATTGTTTCAATATCTTGGAGACTGCTTGAATGTGATGAGGGGAAGTATTGTTTCAATATCTTGGAGACTCCTTGAATGTGATGAGGCGAAGTATTGTTTCAATATCTTGGAGACTGCTTAAATGTGATGAGGGGAAGTATTGTTACAATATCTTGGAGACTGCTTGAATGTGATGAGGGGAAGTATTGTTTCAATATCTTGGAGACTCCTTGAATGTGATGAGGCGAAGTATTGCTACAATATCTTGGAGACTGCTTGAATGTGATGAGGGGAAGTATTGTTTCAATATCTTGGAGACTGCTTAAATGTGATGAGGGGAAGTATTGTTACAATATCTTGGAGACTGCTTGAATGTGATGAGGGGAAGTATTGTTTCAATATCTTGGAGACTCCTTGAATGTGATGAGGCGAAGTATTGCTACAATATCTTGGAGACTGCTTGAATGTGATGAGGGGAAGTATTGTTACAATATCTTGGAGACTGCTTGAATGTGATGAGGGGAAGTATTGTTACAATATCTTGGAGACTGCTTGAATGTGATGAGGGGAAGTATTGTTACAATATCTTGGAGACTGCTTGAATGTGATGAGGGGAAGTATTGTTACAATATTTTGGAGACTGCTTGAATGCGTGCCCTAAACGAAATATGTTTGTTATATACTCCTGTCTTTTTTGCTCTTTAATTTAAGTGACAAGTGCGTCTCCTCATCAGTTCTTTTTGTTGTTGTTGGTCCTCATATCAAACATGACAAAGGAAAGTTCGAGTTCATTAAACAACCTAGGCTAAATTTAGTTTATAGAAAAAAAGTAAGAAAATGTTTATCCTTTCATTTATTTTTTTACGCAAAGTGCAGGGAGAGGGAGGGGAGTATGTGGGTCATAATGGTTATGACAGGGTTCTGAACTGTCACTCACACACTCATACTACAACCACACACGTGCGCAAGACATCTAAGAACTTTGTCAGTAATTAATGTCCGTGCTGTACTTTGTTTTTTCCCTCGGGCTGTAAACAGACCGTTGCACGATAGGCAGTTTCAATTAGGGGCGGCTTGGTGATGAAAACTGGATAATCAGATAGTTATTCAATTTGGTTGTGGTGTTGAACATAACAGGACCCAACAGGTTTATGGACGTTTGAGATTGAAGCTTGCAGACCAACACCTGTTCAGTTTTAAAAAAAGACATGTTGGAACGGTCAAACAACTTTGGACCATTGCATTAAGTGTTACGACAGAATAGTAAGGGTGTGTGTGTGTGTGACATATTTCATGGACCTTTGTACTATAGTTGCCCTAGGTCCTGACAAGCAGTTGCCGTAGAATTCGGTGTTAATGGCCTGTCAAAAATGACATAACCCACACTAGGAAGGGACACGTGTTCGAGGGCCTCTGATACTATT
>JAGGCT020004219.1:12500-27132 GCA_017654935.2 Phymorhynchus buccinoides
GAGGAGAGGGTGGGTGAGAATGAGGAGGGAGTGAAGGAAGAGAGGGAGGGTGAGGGAAAGGAGGAAAACACAGACAGAAGGGAGAAGGAGAAAGAGAGAAGAGAAAGGGGGAGGGGGGAGAAGAAGAGAGAGAGAGGGAAAGAGGGGAAGAAGGAAAGGAGAAAGAGAGGAGAGACGAGAAAATGAAGGGGGGAGGGAAAAAAAAAGAAAGGGAACACAGAGGGAAAAGAGGTAGAGAAAAAGAGAGAGAAAGAAAGGAGGAAGGAAGGAAGAGAGAGGTTTTTTTTTTGTTTCTTTTTTTTTTTTCTGTTTTTGCAGGGGGAAAAAAAAGAAGAGGGCGTTTTTTGCCAAAAGAGAAAAAGGAGGAGGAAGAAAAAAAGAAGGCAAGGAGTGCAGGAGCGGAGGGAGGAGGGGGGGGGAGGGGGGGGAGGGGGGGGGGGGAGGGTTCTGACACAAAGCGGAGGGAGCGGACGGGGGGAGAGAGAGAGAAAAAAAAAAAAAAGGGTGAGAGAAGGGAAAAAAAAAAAAAAGAAGGAGAGAGGAGAAGGAAGAGGATGGGAAGGAGAGGAGAAAAAGGAGGGGTGAAAAAAGGGAGAAGAAGAAGAAGAGGGGAAGGAGAGACAAAGAAGGAGGAAAGGAAGAAAGAAGGGAGAAAGACAAGGGGAAACTGTTTGGAATAGGGGGGAGGAACAAAGGGAAGGGGTGAAAGGGAAGGAGAAAGAGGATTGTTTTTTTGGGGAGAGGAAAAGGAAGAAAGAAAAAGGGAGTGAACCAGAAATTTGCTTTTTTTGGAGGAAGAAAAAGAAGAGAAAGAAAGAATGTGAAAGTTAAAGAGAAAAAAGTTTTGCATGCTTTGGGAAGAGAAGGAGGGAATTTTGAAAAAGAGGAGGAGAGGAAAAGAGTGGTAAAAAAAGAGAGGGAAAGAAGAGGGAAAACGGTTTTTTGGGGAAGGGGGGAAAAAGGGAGAGAAAACGGAAGGAAAGGGGGGGGAAGGGGAAGGGAAAAATTGGAGGAAACGACGAAAGAGAAGGAGGAAAGGAAAGGAGGGAGGGGACAGATGGAGGGGAGAAGAGGGAGACACAGGGGGGAAGAAAAAACAAGGATGGGAAGAGGAGGAGAAAGAAGGGAAGGGGAGGGAGGGAACAGGAAAGGAGGGGGGAAAAGGGGGGGGAGGAAAGGGGAAGGGGGGAAAGGGGGAGAGAAGGGTAGGAAAGGAAGGGGGAAAAGGGTGAGGCAAAGAAGAGAAAAGGGGGAGAAAAGAAAAACAGTGGAAGTTGAGAAGAGGGAGGGAGGAGAAGGGGGGAAAGGGGCAAAGGTGGCGAGAAGGGGGGGTGGAAGGGGAGGGGAAGGGGGGAGGGGGAGGGTAAGGCAGAAGGGAAAAAACGGGAAGTGGGAAAAAGAGGGAGAAGGGATGAGAGGGAGGCAAAAGGAGAAAGGGGGAAAGGAAAGAAAGGTGTTGGGACGAGAACCAAGGAGAGGGGGGGGAGGAAGGGGGGGAGGGGAAAGGAAGGAGGAAACCAAAGGGGAGAAGGGGAGGAAGAGAGGGGGGAAGGTGGGGGGGGGAAGGAGAAGGAAAGAAAGGAAGAGGGTGGAAGGAAAAAGGGGGGTGGAGGGGGGGGGGAAAGAAGGAAGAGGGGGAGGGAGAAGGGGGGGGGGGAAGAGAAGGGGGAGAAAAGGGGGGGGAGAAGGGGGAAAGAAGGGTGGAAAGGGTGGGAAAGGAGGGGAGGTAAAGAAGAACCAATTGGGATACAAAACGGTGATGAAGGAACAGTTAAGACAGAAGCAGGGGCGAGGGAAGAGGAAGGAAGGGGGGAGAGGAAAAACCCAAGAGGAAGGGGGAGGGGGGGAAGGGCAAGAAGGGGGGGAGGGGAGGGGAAAGGGGGAGGATGCAGAAGGAAGAGGAAGAGGAAAAGGGAGAGGGGGGAGAAAAGAGAGAAGGAAGGGGAAAGAGAAAGAGGAAGGGGGGGGAGGGGGACGGAAAGGAAAGGGGCGAAGGGGGGTGTGGGAAAAAAGTGAGAGGGAAGGAGAGAAGGAAAGGGAGAGAAAAAGGCAGAAAAGAAGGGATCGTTAAAAAACACCCCCCCAAGAGGGGAACAGAAAGAGGGGGGGGAGGGGGGAAGGAGAGAAGAGGGAAAAGGGGGTGGAGGAGGAAACAGGGGAGAGGGAGAAGAGAGGAAAGGGAGGGAAGAGGAAAAGGAAATGGGGGGTAGAGGGGAAGAATAGGGGTATGAGGGGGGGGTGGAACAAACAGGAGAAAGAGGGGAGGGGGGAGAGTGGGGGAAGGGGAGGGAGGGCGAAAAAGAGGGGGGAAAGGGGTAAGGAAGAAGACACACCAAGAGAAAAACGGGGAGAAGGAGAAAAAGGTTGAAGGGCCATGAGAAGGAGGGACAGGAGAGAGGGCAAGAAAAAAAAGAGGGAAGGGGTAAGAGGAACAGCGGTTTAGGGAAAGGAAGAGAGGGAAAAAAGGAGGGAAGAGAACGGGGGAAGGGGACAAAAAAAAGGGGGGAGGAACAAAGGAAGGGAAGAAGGGGGGGGAGAAAGGGGGAAGAAGGGAGAGGAAAGGAGGGGGGACAAAAAGAAAAAAAAAAGTTAAAGGAACGGGGAAAAAGGGGGGGAAGCAGGGAGAGGACAAGAGGGGGTGGTTGGAAAAACGGAAAAGAAGAAGGGGAAGAGGGAGAGGGAAAGGGGGGGGAACAGGGGGGGAAGAGAAAAGAAAAGGGGGGAAGGAGGGGGACAGAGGTAGAAGGAAAAGACAGAAGAAGGAAGAAAGAAAGGGGCGAAAGAAAAGAAGGGAGAGGGGGGAGGAAGAGGAGGAGGGGGGAGGGAAAAAACAAAAGGGAAAACGGGGGGAGGGGAAGGGGAAGGAACAGGAAAGGGAAAGGGGGCGAGGGAGGGGGAAGGGAGGGGGGAAGGGGAAGGGGGTTTTGGACTAAAAAAAGATGAAGAGAAAAGGAAGGGAGGTGGAGGAAAGAGGAAGAGACGGGGAACCAAGGAGGAAAGAATGGAAGTGTTTGAGAGGGGAAGAGAGCAAGAAAGGGGGAGGGGGAAAAAAGCGGGGAAAAGGAAAAGGGGAAAGGGAAAAAGGAAGAGGAAGAGAAGGGGGGAGAGAAAACGAGGGGGGCAGAGGGGAAAAACGAGGAAAGAGGAAAAAGTGAGAAAAGGGTTTAAAAGAGGGGGTAAAGGGGAAGGAGCGAAAGCCCCCCATTTGAGGAAGAAAGCAGAGGAAGAGGGGAAAGAAGAGGTTTTTGAACATTTGAGACAAGAGAAGGAGAAAACAGGTTATTTGGGACACGGAAGGGGAAAGAGGAAGGGCCAAGCAGGGACGGAAAGAGGGGGGGGAGTATTGAAGGGGAGATTGGGAAGAAAAGGGGGAAAAAGGGGGGGGGAGAAAGGGAGGCGAGGGGGGAAGAAGGAAAAAGGAGGGGGAAAGGAAGAAACCAGGGGAAGGAAAGGGACAGGAGCAGGGAAGTGACTGGAGAGGGAAAAAAAGGGAAGAGGGGGGAAGAGAAGGGGTGAGAAAGCGCGGAAGAAAGGAGGTTGAGGAAGGTGAAGGGGAGAAAAGGGGGGGAAAAAGAAGGAATAAAGGGGGGGGGGGAAGGCCAACAGAAAGAAAGGGAAAGGTGGGGGGAAAGAAAAGGGGGGGAGAGGGGTGAAAAAGAGGAAAGGTTTTTTTTGGATAGACAGGAGGACAAGAGGAGAAGAAAAGGAGGGAATAGCGGGGGGAAAAGGAGGGGGGGAAAGCGGGAGCAGGAGGGGAAAGGGGAGGACCACCAAAAGGAAGGGGAGAAGAGAGGAGGGTGGAGGGGAGGGAACGGGGGGAGAAGTGGGGAAACCACCAAGGGAAGAAGGAGAAAAGTGGGGGGAAGGGAAAAAAGGGAAAAGAAGCCCAGCAAAGGGGGAATTGGGGGGACAAAGAAAAGGGAGAGGGAGGAAAGGGAGAGAAGAGGGGAAGGGAGGGAAGGGAAAGAAGAGAGAGAGAAGAGTTGTTAAGGGAGGGAGAGAGGGGGAGAAGGTAACGGGTGAAGGAAAACGAGGGGGAAGGAGGAAAAGGAAGAAAGAAAGGGGGGGGGGGCGAGGGGAAGGAGGTGGGGGGGGGAGGAGAGAAGAAGGGGAAATGAAAGAGGGTGTTTTGGAGGAAGAGGGAAACCCAGAAAGAAGGAAGGGGGAGAAGGGGGGGAGAGTGGGAAAAAGCGAGGAAGAAGAGAGGGAGGGGGGGAAGGGGGAAGGGGGGAAAAAGGAGAGAGGAAGAAAAAGGGAGGGGGAGGGAGGGGGGGGGGAGGGGGAGTGGAAGGAAGGGGAAGGGGGGGAGAAAGGGAAAGGAAAAGAAAGAGGGGGAGGAGAAGGGATGAGGCGGGAAGGGGAGAAAAGGTGAGAAGGGGGGAAGGGAAACAGAAGGGGGTGAAGCAGCGGACGAGGGAAAAGGGGGAAAGTGGGAGGAGGAGGGGGCACAGGAAGAGAAGGGAGGGCAAAGAGGGGAAGGGGGAAGAAGGAAGTGGAGCCAGGAGGGAGGAGGAAAGGTGGAAGGAACCGTTAGAGAGGGGAAGGGAGGAGGTGGAGTAGGGGGGAAAAGGGAAGGGAAGGTGGAGGGAGAGGAAAGACAAGAAAGGGAACAAGAAGGGGGGGGAGGGAAGGGGGGGCAAGGAAAAATGAGGGGGGGGGAAAGGGGAGGGGAAAAGAGACAGAGAGAAAGGGAAAGAGGAGAAAAGAGTGGAGGGAGGCGAAGAAAAGAGGAAGAGGAGTGGAAAGACGAGGTAGGAGGGAAAGGAGGGGAGAGGAAAAAGGGATAAAGGGAAGGAAAAAAAAGAAGAGGAAGATAAGGTTTTTTTTGAGAAGAGAATAGAGAGAGCAGAAGGGCCACGGGTGGGGGGAAGGGGGGGGGGGGGAAAGGGGGGGGGGGGGGGGGATGAGGGGGAGGGAGAGAAAGAGAGGGAAAAGAAGAAGGGGGGCGGAGGGAAAAAAAAGGGGAAGAGGGGAGGGAAAAAAAGGAAATGGTGAAGGGAAAACGAGAGGTTGGAAAAGGGGTGAGGAGGTGGAAGGGACGCTGAGGAGGGAAGTGAAAGGAAGGGGACAACGGAATGGGGGTGTGGGGACAAGAAAAGGGGGAAAAGACAAAACAAAAAAGAGACAGGAGAAGGGGAGAGAGGAGAAGTAGAGAGGGAAAAGAAAGGAAGGGGGAGGGAAGGGAGGGTAGGGAGAGGAAGAAGAGTGAAAGAGGGGGAAGGTGTCGCCAGGGGCAACAAAGGGTGAGGACTGGTAGAGCAGAAGAAAGGCTATTAAGGTTTAGGGGGGGGCAGGGGAGAACGAATAGGGACGTTAGGGGGGTGACAGGGTAGGCAGTCGCTTCACGGGGTTATGTATAGAAAAAGACCCAAGGGGGAAAGGGAAAGGGGGGGGAAAGGGGAGGGGGGGGGGTCAGGGGAGGAGGGGGGACAGTGGGAGGGGGGGGGGGGGGGGGGATTTGGGGGGAAAAAGGGGGGGGGGGAGGGAGGGGGGGGGAGGGAGGGGCTGAGGAGGAGTGGGGGGACAAAGGGAGGGGGGAGAGGGGAGACAAGGGGGGGGGGGGGGGGGGGGGGGGTGGGGGGGGGGGGGGGTGAGAGGGGGGGGAAAGATAAATAGGGGGGGGGTTTTTGCGAGGGGGGGGGAGAAGGGTCTCTTTATTTTCTAAGGTTTGTCTTGGGAAAGGGGGGAAGGGCGGGGGTGCTGGGGGGAGGGGGAGGTGGGGGGGAAAGGGGGGAAAGAGGGGGGAGGTTTAGAGGAGAAAAGGAAGGGGGGGAAAAGCAGGGCTTAGGGGGAAAAGATGGGGGGGGGAGGCGTTGGCTTAAAGGGAACTGGGGGGGGGAGGGGGGGAAAAGGGGGACGGGGGGAGGCAAGGGGGAGTCCGGGGGGGGGGGGAAAAGGAAGGGGGGGGGGAAAAGAACGGGGAAAGGTGGTGGGGGGTGAGCAAGGGGAAGGGGGGAGGGGGGGGGGGGGGTGGGGGGGGGGTGGGGGGGGGGGGGGGGGAGGGGGGGAAAGCCGAAAAGGGGGGGGAAAGGAGGGGGGGTAAGGAAAAAACAGGGAGGGGGGAGGGAGAGGGAAAGGGGGGGGGGGGGGGGGGTTCGTTGGGAAAAAAAGGAAAGGGACAGGGAAGGGGGGGGGGGGGGGGGAGGTGGGGGAGGGGTGGAGGGGGGGGGGGGGAGGGAAGGAAAAAGGGTAGGAGAAAGGGGGGGGGGGGTGGTGGGGTTAATTGAGGTGGGGGGGGGGGGAAGAAGGGGGGGGGGAGGGGGGGGGGGGGGGGGAAGGGGAAGGGGGGGGGGGGAAGGAATGTTGGAAGGGGGGGGGAGGGGGGGAGGGGGGGGGGGTATAGGGGGGGTAAAGGGAAAAGGTGAGGGGGGGGGGGGGGGGGAAAAAAGGGGGAGGGGGGTGGAGGGGGGGAGGAAACTGGGGGGGTTGGGGTGGGGGGGGGGGGTGGGGGGGGGGGGAGCGGGGGGGGGTGGGGAGGGGAGGAAGGAAGGGGAGAGGGGGGGGTGGGGGGAAGGGGGGGGGGGGGGAAGGGGGGAGGAAGGGGGAGGGGGGTCGTCGGGGGGGGGGGAAAACGGGGGGGGGAGGGGAGGGGGGGGGGGGGGGGTGGAAGGGGGGAGGGGGGGGCTGAAGTTGGGGAGGGGGGGGGAAAAGGGGGGGGGGAGGAAAAGGTAAAGGAGGGGGGAAAAGGGGGGGGGGAGGGGGGGGTGGGGGAGGGGGGGGGGAAGGGGGGGGGGGGGGGGAGGAAAGGGGGCCAGTAAGGGGGGGGTGTTTCTTTTTTTCTTTTTGGGGGAAAGGAGGAAAAAACCCCAGTTAAGGGGGTGGGCACTTTTGGGGGGGGGAGTGGCTCTTTTGGGGGAAACCCCCACAAAGGGAGGGGGGGGAGGGTGGGGGGGTGGGGATAGGGGGAAAACAGGGGGGAAAGGGGGAAGGGGGGGGGGGAAAGTAACCGAAGGAGGGGGAAGGGGGGGGAAGGAAAAAAGGGGGGGAAGGGGGGGGGGGAAGGGGGGGGAAAAAGGGGGAGATGGGGGGACAGGGGGAGGGGGGAAAGGGGGGGGGGGAAAAGGGAAGGGGGGGAAGGGGGGAAGGGGGGGGGGGAGGGGGAGGGGGGGAAAAGGAGAGGAGGGAGGGGGGGAAGGGGAAGGGGGGGAAAAGGGGAATGGGGGCCAAGAGGAGGGAGGAAGGGAAGGGGGGGGAAGGGGGGAGGTGGGGGGGGGGGGGATGGGGAAAGCAAGGGGGGGGAGGGAAAGGGAAAAAGGAAAAGGGGGGAAAAGGTGGGGGGGGGGGGGGGAAAAGGGTGGAGGAAGAGGGGGGTAGAAGGAGGGGGGGGGGGGGGGGGGTGGGGGGGGGGGGAGGGGGGACAGGGGGAGGGGGGAGGGGAAAGGGGGAAGGGAAGGGGGGAAGAGGAGGAAAGGAAGGGGGGGAGGGGGGGGGGTAGGGGGAAGGATCAGGGAGGGGGGGGGGGGGGAGGAGGGGGGAGAAATAAAGGGGGGGGGTGGGGGGGGAAAGAAGGGGGGAAGGGGGGGGGGGGAAAGAAAAAAAAAGAAAAGGGGGGGGGGGTCCATGGGGGGGGGGAGAGGGTGGATGGAAGCGCAATTAGGGAAGGGGGGGGTGGGGAAAGGGGGGGGGGGGGGGGGGGAAAGAGAAAAGGGAAAATCCGGGGAGAGAGGGGGGGGGGACCAAAAGGAGAATGAGAAAGGAAGAAGAGGGGGAAAAGGTGAAGAGAGGGGAAGAAGGGGGGAGGAGGGGGGGGACGGGGGGGTGGGGGGCGGGGGGGGCGGAGGAAGGGGCGGGGGGGGGGGAGGGGGGGGGGGGGGAAGAAGGTCAAGGGGGGGGGGGAGAGAAAGGGGGGAAGGGAGGGAGGGGATTGGGGGGGGAAAAGCGGGATGGAGGGGGGGAAGAAAGGGGGGGGGGGAAAAGGGGGGAGGGGGGGGGGGGGGGGAAGAAGTGGGGGGAAAGGGAGGGGGAAAGAAAAGGGGGGGAAGGGGGGGCCAAGGGGGGGAGAGGGAAGAAAGAAGGGGGGGGGGGGGGGGGGGGGGAACAGGGGAGAAAAGGGGGGGGAGGGGGGGGAAAGGGAAGGGGGGGGGGGAATGAGGGAAAAAAGAACACAAAGGGAAGGGGAAAGTGGAGTCGGGTGAAAAAGGGGTGCTGGGAGAGGGGAGGGGGTGGGGGGGGGAAAAGGGGAAAAGAATGAATTTAAGAAGGGGAAATAGGGGGGGGGAAGGAAATGGTGGGGGGAAAGGGGGGAAGGGGTAAAGGGGATAAGAAATCAGGGGGGGGGGGGGGGAAAAGGGGGGGGGGGAAAGGAGGGAGGGGAAGGAGGAACCGGGGGGAGGGGGGGGGAAAGGAGGGGGGGCAAAAGAGAAAGAGGGAAGGGGAGGGGGGGGGGGGAAAGGAAAGGGGGGGGAAAAAAAGGGGAAGGGGGGGGGGGGGGGGGGGAGGGGGGGGGGGAGGGGGGGGTAAGGGGGGGAAGGGGGAAGGGAAAAAAAGGGGGGGAGGAAAGGAAAAGGGGGGGGGAGGGGGGGGGGGGGGGGGGGAGAGGGGGGGGGGGAAGGGGGGGGGAAGGAGGAAAGGGGGGGAAGGGGGGGGGGGAAAGGGGGGGGGGGGGGGGGGGGGGGGGGGGGGGGGGGGGGGGTAGGGGGGAATGGGGGGGGGGAAAGAAAGGGGGGAAAAGGGGGGGGGGAAAGGGGGGGGGGGGGGGGAAGAAAAAGGGGGGGGGAAAAAAAGGAGGGGGGGGTGGGGGGGGGGGGGGGGAGGGGGGGAAGGGGAGGGGGGGGGGGGGGGGAAATGGGAAGGAGAAGGGGGGGGGGGGGGGAAGGGGGGGGGGGGGGGAAAGGGGGAAGGGAGGGGGGGGGAGAGGGGGGGGGGGAAAAAAGGGAAAGGGGGAGGGGGGGGGGGGGGGGGGGGGAGGGAAGTGGGGGGAGGGCAGGGGGGGGGGGGGGGGGGGGGGGGAGGGGGGGGGAAGGGGGGGGGGGGGGGGGGGAGGGGGGGGAAAGGAAGGGGTGGGGGGGGGGGGGGGGGGGAGGGGGGGGGGGGAAGGGGGGGGGGGGAGGGGGGGGGGGGGGGGGGGAGGGGGGGGGGGGGGGGGAGGGGGGAAAGGGGGGGGGGGGGGGGGGGGGGGGGGGGGGGGGGAAAAGGGGGGGGGGGGGGGGGGGGGGGGGGGAGGGGGGGGGGGGGGGGGAAAGGGGGGGGGGGGGATGGGGGGGGGGGGGGGGGGGGGGGGGGGGGGGGGGGGGGAGGGGGGGGGAAAAGGGGGGGGGGTGGGGGGGGGGAGAGGGGGAGGGGGGGGGGGGGGGGGGGGAGGGGGGGGAAAGGGGGGGGGAAGGGGGGGGGGAAAAAGGGGGGGGGGGGGGGAAGGGGGGGGAGGGGGAAAGGGGGAGGGGAAGGGGAGGGGGGGGGAGGGGGGGAAAGGAAAGGGGGGAAGGGGGGGAAGGGGAGGGGGGAAAGGGGAAAAGGGGGGGGGGAGGGAGGGGGGGGGGGGGGGGGGGGGGGGAGGGGGGGGGAAGGGAGGGGGGGGGAAGGGGGGGGAAAAGGGGGGGGGGGGGGGAAGGGGGGGGGGGGGGAAGGGGAAGGGGGGGGGGGGGGGGGGGGGGGGGGGGGGGAGGGGAGCAGGGGGGGGGGGGGGAAAGGGGAGGGAGGGGGGGAAAAAAATTGGGGGGGGGGGGAAGGAAGGGGGGAAAGGGGGGAGGGGGGGGGGGGGGGGGAGGGAAGGGGGGGGGGGGGGGGGGAAAGGGGGGGGGTGAAAGGAGGGGGGGGGGGGAGGGGAAGGGGGGGAAAGGGGGGGGGGGGGGGGGAGGGGAGGGGGGGGGGGAGGGGGAGACCAAAAAAAGGAAGGGGGGAAAAGGTAGGGGAGAGGGGGAAAGGCGGGGGGAGGGGGGGGAGGAGAGGGGGGGGAGAGGGGGGAGAGGGGGAAAGGGGGGGGAAATGGAAGGGAGAAGGGGGAAGAAGGAAGCAAGGGGGGGGGGGGGGGGGGGGGAAAAGGGGGGGGGGGAGGGGGGGGGGAGGGGGGGGGGGGGGGGGGGGAAAGGAGGGAAAAAAGGGGAAGGGGGGGTGGGGGGGCCAGGGGGGAGGGATAAAGGGGAAAGGGGGGGTGGGGGGAGAAGGAAACGGAAAAGGGAGGGAAAGGGAAAGGAGGGGGGGGGGGGGGGGGGGGGGGGGGAAAAAAGGGGGGGGGTGAAATCAGGGAAAGGGGGAAGGGGGGGGGGGAGGGGGGTGGGGGGGGGAAAAGTGAGGGGGGGGACGAAGGGGAAAGGGGAAGGGGGGGGAAAAGAGGAATGGAAAGAAGGGGGGGGGGAGGGGGGGGGGGGGGGAGAGGGGAAGGGGGGGGGGTACAAGGGGGGGAGGAGGGGGGAGGGGTGGGCCTAAGGGGGGGGGGGGAGGGGGGATAAGGGGTGGAGGGGGAGGTTTTTTGGGAACAAAGGAAAAAAAAAAAAGGGGAGGGGGGGGGGGAATAGTGGAAAAGGATCTGCCAAAAAAGGGGGGGGGGGACTGGGGGACAACAGGGGGGGGGGGGGGGGGACAGGAGGGGGGGAGGGGGGGGTGAGGGGGGGGGGGCGGGAAAAAAAGGGAGTGGGCGAGTGAACAGGGGGGGAAGGGTGGGGGGGAAAGGGGAAAGGTTGAGGGGGCAACGACGGCACGGGGGAATTTTCAGGTTTAATTGTTTTTGGGGAAAGGGGGGTGGAGGTTTTTAATTTTTTTTTGTTGTAAGGAAGGACACATGGTGGGAAGGGAAGTGGGTATTCTCAGGGGGGGGGAAAAACAGAGAAACAAGGGGAGGGGGGTTATTTTTTTTTTTTTCCTCTTCTTTTTTTTGGAGGCACGGGGGGAGTTGGGGTGGGGGGAAAATGGAAAAAGGGGGAGGGGGGCTTTTTTTTCTTTTTTTTTTTTTTTTTTTTTTTTTTTTTTTTTATTTTGGAGGAGGGGAAGGGTGGGGGAAGGAGGATGGGCGGGGGGGGGGGGGGGCTTTTAGGGGGGGGGGGTGGGGGAAAGGGGGGGGGGGGGGGGGGGGGGCAATAAACAGGGGATCGAGGGGTTTTTTTTGGGGCATTTTCCTGGGGGGGGGGGAACCGGGGGGGGGGGGGGTGGGGGCTTTTTTTTTTTTTTTTTCCAAAAAGGGGGGGCAGGGGTTTATTTTTCTTTTTGCGGCGAGGGGTGGGAGGGGGGGGGGTAGAGGGCCCGGGGACACACCACCCTTGGGGGGGGGGGAAGGAGGCAGGGGGGGGGACAGGGGAAGGGGGGGGGGGGAAGGGGGGCCGAGCGCAATCGGGGGGGGGGAAGGGGGGGTAGGGGATTTTTCACCCATATGGGGACATCGGGGGGGGGGGGGTGGGATACCCCCCAAAGGGGGGGGGGGGGGGTGGGGCGCTGAGGGGGGGGGGGGGGGGGCCTGGGTGGGGGGGGGGGGGGGGGGAGAAAGGTAAGGGGGTCGTAGGGGGGGGAACAGGTAGGAAGGGGGGGGGGAGGACGGGGTGAGGGGGGGTGGGGGGGGGGGGTGGACAGGGGGGGGGTGACCGGGGGTCGCGGGGGGGGGGCGGGGGGAGGGGGGGGAAAGGGGGGGGGGGGGGGGGGGGGGGGGGGGGGGGAGGGAGGGGAAACACCAGGAGGGAAGGGAGGGGGGGGGGGGGAGGGGGGGGGGAGGTGGGGGGGGGGGGGGGGGGGGGGGGGGGGGTGGGGGGGTGGGGGGTGGAGGGACGGGGGGGGAGGAGGGGGGACGGGGGGGGAGGGGGGGAGGGGGGGGGGGACAAGGGGGGGGGGGGGGGGGGGGGGCAGTGGGGGAGGGGGGGGGGGGGGGGGGGTGTGGGGAGGGGGGGGGTGGGGGGGGGGGGGAAAGACCCATGGGGGCGGGGGGGGAGGGGGGGGGGGGATAAATGGGGGGGGGGGGGGCAGGGGAGGATGGGGGGGGGGGGGGGGGGGGGGGGGGGGGGGGGGGGGGTGGGGGGACAAGGGCGGGGAGGGGGGAAATAAAAAAAGGGGAAGGGGGGGGGGGGATGGGGGGGAATGGGGGGGGGAAGGAGAGGGGGGGGGGGGGGGGGGGTTACAGGGGGGGGGGGGGGGGGGGAAGGGGGGGGGGGGGAGGAGGGGGCCCAAGGGGGGCGGGGGGGGGAGGGGGGGGGGGGGGGGGGGGGGGGGGGGGGGGGGGGGGGGAAAAAAAATGGGGGGGGGGGGGTGGGGGGGGGGGGGGGGGGGGGGGGGGACGGGGGGGGGGGGAGGCACCAAAAGGGGGAAAGGAGGGAGATTGGGGGGGGGGGGGGGGGGGGGGGGGGGGAGGTAGGGGCAGGAAAAGGGGGGGGGGGGGGGGGGGCGGGGGGGGGGGAGGGGCGGGGGGGGGGGGGGGGGGAACCAGAGGGGGGGAGAGGGGGGGGGGGGGGAAGGCACAACCCACGGGGGGGGAGGGGGGGGGGGGGTCACGGAAGGGGGGCACATAGGGGGCCCATTTGAGGGGGAGGGGTGGGTGGAGGTGCGGGGGGTTTGAAGGGGGGAGGGGACATTTATTCAGGGGGGCGTGCAGGTTGGGGGATACAAAGGGGGAGAAACAGGGGACACAACAAAGGGCGGGGGGAAGGGGGGGAAGGAAAAGGGTGGGGGGAAAGGGCACGGGGGGGGGGAACCCGACCTTTTGGTGGGTGGGAGCGGAAAGGGGGGGTTCGTCCAAGGACGCAGTGGGGGAGGGCGGGAAATTCACACCCGGGGGGCGGGCAGGGCAGACGCACAAAGGGGCCACCCCAGGGGGAGAGCGCGTTTCGGAGGTCCTGTTTTGCCCCCACGCACAGGGCACCAATGTTCACCCGAGGGCCGAGGGGGCAAGTAGGGGGGCCGGGGCAGTGGCACGGGCATTGTCGGGGGAACGGGGATGGGGGGAGTTCCAGGGGGCAACCCACACAAAGGAGGGCGACACAATTTTTTCATGGGTTTTTCAGGGGGGAGGGGTTTTCCCTGACCACGGGTTCTTTTTTTGTGCACTTTCGGGGTTTCACGACCATTTGCGGAGGCCCTTTTAAGGGCACTCGATTCCCTCAACAGCCAGGGGGCGGGAGACCTTTTTTTTTTTTCCCGCATCACAATGAGTCGAGGGTGAGGGCGAGGCGAAGGCCACACACACTTCCTTATGGGAGCCCCAGGGCACGCCATCCGGGGCGGTGGGGGGCGGGGAGGAAGCATCTTCCCTCTCCTCCTTCTTTTCTCATCCCTTCACACCTGACTGGGGGCTTTCTGCGGAAGGTTATTTACTAACGGGAAACAAAAACATACCGATATCCGGCACGGCAGATTGCTAAACAAGGGGGTTTCTGGACACGTTAGGATAAAACTGGAGAGGCATGTGGAAGTCATTTATTTCCACACGGGGGGGAGAGGGTCAGTTGCGCATTTATTGTAAAGATGATGGGGATGACCCCTGTGCTTTGGCAGAGGAATGTATATCTGTATGTTTGTATGGTTCACGCTAAAGTACGAAGGTATGTAAATTGATAAGGGGTCTTGGTTTTTTTAGTGATAGTCCTCGCGCGGGCACGAGAGAAGGGGTTACAAACGTGAGGGGGTTGGGGGGGAGCAACTGGGAATAAGGGGCGGGGGGCACACATGGGTACGACACACAGGGCACACAGGATCACACGGTAGACAGGCATAGGATACACAGGGGCGAAACGGGGCAGAGCGGGAGGGCATGGTACACACAGCATCACATGCGGGACATCAAACAATGGGGGGTCAGGGAGACACACTTAGGACCATCCTCCGGGGGGGCTGGATGGCGGCACAAGGGGGGGGGAGGGTGGGTCGATGAGGGCGTTGTACAAACTTCCCCATTTCAAGTCTGGGGTGTTGTATGGGCTTGTGGTTTTGGTACGGAAAGGATACGATACAGAGGGGAAGTAAAACAAGTAAAATGGCCAAGTGAGAGTCGGGGAGGGGAGAGAGTGGTTGAAGAGAGAGGGAGAAGGAGCAGGAGTGGGGGGGAGGGATGGGGAGAGGTGTTGAAGGGAGACAGTGAGGGGGGGGTGTGTGGGTGTGGATTGTTTTTTGTGTGTGTGTGTGTGTGTGAAATGACAGAAGTGGTAGTGGAGGGGGGGTGGGAGGAGGGGGATGGACGACACTGTCGCACAGGGGTGGGGGAGGTTTTGTGGGTAAAACATTTGGGGCCTTGACATTTAGGTCGGGGACCCGGGTGGTGTTTCAAACCTATCGTTAAACGGGAGGGTGAAGAGCAGAGAGGGGGGGGAAGAAGCAGTGGGGAAGCCGGTGGGTCTTTTTTGCGGGAGAAACCCCCACGGGGAGGGAAGGGGGGGGGGAAAGAAAAGGGAAAATGGAGGGGGGGGGGGGGAGTTTTTTGTGGGAGGGAGAAGGGGAGGGGGAGGTGGGGTGGGGGGAGGGGAGGGTGGGGAAAAAAAGGGAACTTATGGGGGTGGAAGGGTGTGGGAGAACGGGGGGGGGGGGGGGGTGGGGGGTGAAGGGGGGGGGGGGGAGAACAACAGGCCCGGGGGAACAAAAGAAAAGGGGGGGTGGGGGGGGGGGGGTGGGGTGTGGGGGGGGGGGAAGAAAGACAAAGAAGAGAGCGCCAAGAGCCAGCGACGGTGGGAGAGACGAAAACGAAGAAGAAGAATTACTGAAATATTAGATCAGTCACGAGAGTAAGAGA
>JAGGCT020004219.1:27632-35132 GCA_017654935.2 Phymorhynchus buccinoides
GCACAAACCGAAAGCATCAAGCAGGCATGAATGATTTCTTGACATTTCAGTGGTTCCTTTACAATGTTAGTGTAAATCAACCAATCGCATTCATCTTGTTTTACCGACAAGAAGTTGCGAGAGTCGTACCCGCCATGTTGAATTTTCTTCAAATTGAAGCAGACACTGGCTCTTCGACTTTGATTTTTGTGGCAGCAAAGTAAAAATAATAAATCCTCTGCCAAACGAGTGTGCGTAAGATGTTGCAGAAACAGCTACTGCATCAACAGTCTCGGACAAGCAGCCCAAAGAACGTCACTAGTGCGAAGGAACACCGGTTCCAAGACGAGTGGCTGAAGAAGTGGTCATGGCTAGCGAAGATTGAATCGGCCTCCTCTCCCTCCCCCCTTTCCCCTCATATTAATTGGACCTGCCACCCCCCCCCCCCCCCCCCCCCCCCCCCTTTTTTCATTCTTAGGGGGGAACGCCCCCACTTTTTCAAAATCCTAGAATCAGCTCTGCAAGGTCTTTGAAAAAGTCTTTGAAAGTTTGTAAATGTTGATATGAAGCATCTGTATGAACCGTGTCAATGTGTCCACGTGCAACAGTCCTCCCAGTAGTGTCTGTGTGTTGTTGCAGGTCGCACTGGGAGAGCGGGGGTCCCTGGAAGAGCAGTCACTTTTTTCACCTGTGAGGATGTCACCCACCTCAGAAGGTGAGGCAAGGCACAGACGTCACACAAATGAACTACAGTGGAACCTTCCTTATAAGACACACACACACACACACACCCTCCCTTTATAAGACTCCCTCCCACTTGAGACCTACTTCTCTGAGACATTGCCCTTCTTTGTAAGTATTAAAATTACCTCCCTTATGCAACTCCCTACCCACTTAAGACCTTATTTTGGATGATTTTTCGAGGTCTTAAAAGGGAGGTTCCACTATATGTATTGTTCATCAGTATCACTCAACTCAGCCAAAACGAAAGTGTCGGGGCCGCGAAAAGATCGTCATTCTGTAAAAAAAAATATACCGAAATCAAGGTGATTTGTTTGTCATCAACAGTGAACAAGGCCACAGATCAAAGCTCTGAATCAAGGATGCCACTGAGTTGAGTTCGCTTTCACTTTCAGTAACGTTTAGGCCGCGGCACAGTACTAGCCGAAGGGGGGGTATAAAAAAAATGTGCGGCTTATAGTCCGCAAATTATGGCAATTTGGCAGTCCTTGATTTCCGCCACTTTGACAGGGCCTACCATCCTACCTCTCAAGTGCTCTCCAAACTTACGCTCCTTCTCACTCTCTCCGCCAAACTGTTGAAAGTTCTTCAAGTGAATTTAAAGTCTTTTGGACAACGCAGTTTTAGTTTTTGAACCCCCACTATCTGTCACAATTCAGCACTTCCCGCTTTCAAAACCCAATTAAAAACTCACTTGTTTCAAAGCGCTTTCTCTCTCTAACTTTTCACATTAACCCTTTCACCGCCAATGTCGCATTTTAGCACCACAATGATTTAACATCCATGTCATGTAAAGGCCTCAAACCAGGGTCTGTTATCCAAAGAGCCTATTTTCATAATTTTGGGAGGTAAGGATAGGCCTTACTTTATACGTGTCACAGAGGAATCCCCAATATTGCAGATGATTTTTTTTCTCTACCCAGGTAAGATTAATGGAAAACTATTGTTGAAAAATGGCTGGCGGCGAAAGGGTTAATTAGATGATGATCGAATGAATGTGTATGTTAGCCCAATTGCGTGTGAATCAGTGAATGTGAGCACCTTGAGTTTAATTCTAAAGAAAGGCGCTATATAATAAATGCTATGTATTATTATTACTTGCTGTGTGCAGCATTGCTAACGTCATAAAGGAGTCTGGCTGTGAGGTGCCAGCCTTCATGCTGAAGCTAAAGAAACCCTCCAAGTGAGTCTGATCTGTGATCGTTACTCTCCATCTCTTATTTACGCTGCTCCTCTGTGTATGTGTAGTCACGTCCTTTGTCCATTCTCTTTCTCTATTCACATCTTCTCTCTCTCTCAATCTCTTCCTCTCTCTCACAAGTCATAAGTTTCTTTATTGTCCATTGGCATTGTACAACGCACATGGAAACTTGTCTTCCACCGTGTAAGATAAAAACATTAAATAAAAGTATGAAATATAAATTTACATTAACAAATATGTCACTCTCACACCACACCCAATCATTCATCCGCTCTCCGCTATCTTGCTCTCTCATCACGCAACCCGCCACCATTTCCGCCTTCATTTTTAACCCTTTCTTTTCTTTTTTCTTCCTTTCCTCCTTTTTTCCTTGTTCCTTTTCTCTTTTTTTTCCCCTCCCCCCCTCCTTTTTTCCTACCCCTTTTTTATTATTTTTAGGTAGGCTTTTCCCCGCTCTCTTTCATCCTATTGTCTGTGTGGCTGACTAAGATGGACATTTCCAAGAGCCTTAAGTGTTGCTATTTGATACAAAATTGTCTGGGTTTCTGTGTGACCTAGTGTTTGGTGTACTGACACATTCATACTTTAAATCCATTCTATAAATTGTTTGTGGGTGCAGTCGACCGTAATGCCAGACAAATTTTGTAATAAAGCGTAAGCACTTGCACAATAATGTCCAGTGTTTGGTTCTGTTCTATCATCTTGAAAGATCTAATTTGTTTCAAAGTTATTTTTGTCTGAACCAAAAATAATTATATTATATTCCTGTAAAGACATTGTTTACAGTTTTTTGAATGTTGTGTGTAATTGTATGTTTGATAAGAAGAGTAGCGGTTTACACCATTCATTCCTCTGCTTCACTTCTGATCAAAATAGAAAGGTGGCAGAGTGGTTAAGACGTTTGCCTGCAAAATGTAATGTGTGACTGCAACGTGAGTGACCCGGGTTCGAATCCCGGCCTCACCCTTTCTTTCTAGTTTCAGAGTTGCATCTAGGGAACGCTTTTTGAAAATCCCGCAAATGTGAAAAAGCCATGCGGGACCGCACGCGCAAAAAAAAGTCCATGCCCGCCTTTCAAACATGCGATATGCGCAATTGTTTTTTCCGCAAAGAAAGTCATCCTGAGCATGGCCTCAACTTCTCCAAACAGCGCAAATAAAAAGCAATTTCATTGGTCAGTACTGTCAATTGTAAACGTGATCGGCCAATGAATGCGCGTTTAACTTTGTGGGCTTCCAAGTAAAATGGCGACCAAACGGAAGAGTGCTACGCTGTTCTATTTTTCTTTTAAAAAACCACGTACTTCCACTCCCACTTCGACAGCCAAAACCTGTGCTACAGAAGAAGAAAGTCCAGCACTAGCAGCTTCGTGTCCAGCAAAAACTAGTGAAGCAGTGAATGTGATTGCTGCCGAAACTGGCGCCGATGGTGCAAGTGGTGGTGATACCAGACCTGCCTACCCCTACGGATTTTCCGTAGTTGCTACGGAATTTGACTATAAACTACGGAACTACGGTTGATAACCAAATTCTACGATTTTCTGTTACTGCAAAGTACGTTTTCTAGCACGGTTCGTTTGAGGCCCGCTTGCCTGTGTATAGGTTCGTCTGAAGTTCGTAGGCGCGCGTCAAGTAGGGCTCTCGCGCATGCGCCGTCCAACATTAGCGTGAACAAAATAGCGGCGAGAGAAAGCCTTCAGTTGGGTGACAGTGATTCAGTTTGCGAAGTTATTTCATGGAAAAAAATATCAAAAAAGATCGAACAAGAAGAGAATCAATATTTTCTCAAGCATACTGTGCACAATACACAGAGAGTTTTCTGTCGTGCGGATAGGCAGAACGCGATATCGCGTGCACTGTGTGCTGATGTGATTTCTCAAGTTGGGGGCCGACGACGGGGGACTCGAATTCTCGATGATTGACAGCGGCATGTTGAATCAAACAACACGCATTGCAATCGGCGTTAGCTAGCTGCACCGAAAAACACCCAGAACATAACAAATGTCTTCGCTACAAACAATGACACCGAGCTGGGTGTCAAAGTTTTGACTCGGGCAGGACAACGTTTAGGCCTAAGTCAGTAAGTGTCGATCACTCGCACGGCCACGGTCACCGTGACGGTGTTCGGCCAGACACACGGAGGTATTCGAACTCGAAGTGAAACTAAAGTAGGCCAGATCTTTTCCCATTATCTCTCTCTCGCTTGCTAAATGAGTAAATCTCTCTCTCTCTCTCTCTCTCTCTCTCTCTCTCTCTCTCTCTCTCTCTCTCTCTCTCTCTCTCTCTCTCTCTCTCTCTCTCTCTCTCTCTCTCTCTCTCTCACTCTCTCTCAAGCTCTCTCTGTGATTTACTATTGGTCTTTTTCTTTGTTTTTCTTTTTCTTTTGTTGCTGTTGTATTGTTTTTATATTCATGACTCATTGACTGTCTCCTATAGATCAAATATCATTTCTTGTTATACCCCCTCCCTACCTTCCCTCTGTGTTTCTCTTTCTCTTTGATCTCTATCCCCCCCCCCCCTTTCTTTTTTTTTCCGCTCACTCTCAGGTGTGATAGTGATACTACTGATACTGATAGTCACATTTTTTTAAATGAAAATGAATCAACAATGCATTCATACTGATGCATACTTTAAATATAAATATAATATTTTCTATTTTATTCTTGTTTCTCTGACTTCAGACCTGACAGAAATAGTGCCATAAAAATCAAATTGTTGATTGTGGGCACTTAACCGGAAGAAGGAGAACACACAGACAGACACACGCACATGCAATGAATGACATGCACACAGTGACACAAAGAGACACACAGACACAGTGATACACACAATATCACACAAGCATTGGGTCATAAGAAAATACTGCAAACTTCATATTCAGTTTCTTAATGCATGCAAAGCGAAATGTTACGGCCATGCTTTGCATATGAAGTGATTTCGCGCCGCGCGACATGACTACTGAAAAACCTCTCAAAACTACTGAATATTGAACTATTTCCGAGTTAAAACTACTGACAAGCATTTTAGGGGTAGGCAGCTCTGTGATACTGACAGTGACAAAGAAATTTTACCGGACACAGAAGGTGAGGCCGCTAGGCCTACTGCCAAAAGTGGGAAACCGAGTAGATTAGAATGGGTCAAAACATGGCCTTGGGTGCAAAATGCAGAAGATGGCTTGCGCTGTCAATTGTGTTTGAAACACTAAAAGAACAATGCATTCACAGAGTTGGGAAAATATCTTCAACCTGATGAAGTTGGCTGATTGACCTGAAGAAGAAGAAGAAGAAGAAGAAAGCTGTGCAGAAACGTGAAATTGTTGAACATGGTGTGTGTACACATAGCTAATTTTTTCATTTTATTGTACTTTTTTTTTTGCTGCCCCCCCCCCCCCCCCCTTTCTGTATCAGAATCCCCCCTTTTTTTCAAGGTGAGGGGGGGCTACCCCCACTTATTTCAAATCCTAGATGCAACTCTAAGTTTGAAAAGAAAATCGAACTGAACGTCCAGTCCTTCGGATGGGGACTTAAAGCTAGTCTGAACCGTGCGCTTTACGCACGTAAAAATCCCACAGCAGTTGAAAGTCAGTAAGCACAGGGAAAAATCCTGTTACCTGGTATGGCCAAATTGATAGCTAGGTTTTCCAAGTGTGCCCACACCCCCTCCTCGCCCTGCACCCCCACGCACACACACCCAAAAATATTTTTAATTGGGTAGGTACTGCACTTGCGGCGATGCGCTCTCCAGGGGAGAGCAGCCCGAATTTCACAGTGATAAATCTGTGTGACTAGAATATACCAAATACCAAATACCTGCTCATTTTCAGTGAATACAAGCATATATTCCAATTGATGGTTCTAATGAATAGCACAACACATTTGACACCAAGGCCACACATTTCAGCTATCCAAACCACTCATGGTTTGCGTAGAAAGGGAACAAGGTCTGTTTACCCATACAGGGTTCATAGAGGCCTTACCAGTCCTTATAAGTCTTGACCAATTGAAATCTCCAAGTAAGGCCTTACAAGTGCTTGCATTCACTTCAAGGTCCTTACAAGTCCTGACAGCTGCCAAAAACTGCCCTGAGCAGCAAGACCATACTCAAAATAGATCGCAGAAGCAGCACTTTTACACTTGAGAAACATCGCTCAGCACCTACTTCACCTTACCCAGCTCCCCCACCTTCCTGTTTCAACTGACCACTTAGCAGACTAACGGTGCACCGCGAGTTGTCAAGAGAAATTGGACTGAAATCTCGTTCTTTATCCTGGTGTCGTTTTGCACGAAAACACGTATATCTGTGTCAGCCATAGTTTTTCTGTCTGCTTAGACATTGTTCACAATGCTGCGAAAGTGTTCCTTTCAAGATCGTTGGCTAAAAGATGCAGATTATCCTTAGGCCTACAGGTCCTTACAAGGTCCTTACTTGGGGATAGCTGAAAGCCCTGGGAACCCTGCCATAAGATTTCACCATATTTTGTACACATATCTAACAAAAATATGATAAATATGGAACATGGGGAAAATATGGTGAAATGGTGAAAACAATCTGACTATCATTTCTGTATATTGCCTTGTAAATAATGGATGACACTTCTGACATTGTATTTCTATGAGTTGTTATGAAAATGTATGCATGTTTGCACTCAGGTTTTTTTTAACTTTCCTTTTGGAGTACAGACAAACCCCTATTTTATGACCCTCTGTTAAGCGACCACCTCTCATTTGAGACCGGATTTGTTGGCACGAATGCATTTTACTATGTAAACGACCTCTCTTAAACGACTTCCTCTAAAACGCGACTTACGACCGCCATTTTGTTGGTTTTTACGACTGTTGCTGCCGTCTGCATAGACTTCGAGCAAAGGGAAACAACCACGGTCAAGGGCCTGAAAGCGGAGTCGCTTCCCTTGTTGTAGAAAAGATGGCGGAGAGCGTAGGAAAAGCACGAAAACCACTGACTTTGAAAAAGAAAACCACTGACTTTGGACGAGAGTGGAGGTGATTAACAGAAGTCGGCGAAGTGAAACTGTAATACATCGATTGCACAATCCTATGGAGTTGGAAAGAAAATCCAGTTTTAATATGTCATTGTATGTGTGCATGAAGAAGAGAGTATGAACTGTGCTGAACTTTTTCTTTCTACGGCTGCCAGTGAAAACCTCCGTCATACGACCCCTCCAATTTACGACCGATTTTTCGGGACATTTTGAAAGTCTTAAAATAGAGGTCTGTCTGTACTCCTATTTTGTGAAAAATACACTTATTTTGGATTTTGAATACACAAAGCCCGATTTCAGGGTGTGGCTATTTTGTTCTCTGTGTGGTGTTTACGCCATTCTCTTTGTCTCTGTGTGTGCACACGACTATTACGTGCATGCTTTTGCAGGAGAGACAAGAAGAATAATATCCCTGTGAAGAGGAAGCGCATCTCCACCAGACCACCCAAGGACGTCAGTCAAGCCAAACGGTGGGTGCATTTCATTAACTCATTCGCATCGCAACGGTTTTGAGTTGCAATGGAACCTCCCTTATAAGACTCCAGGGCACAGAACTCCTTCATCCCTAGATCCATCCACCT
>JAGGCT020004219.1:40132-45132 GCA_017654935.2 Phymorhynchus buccinoides
CACACAAAAAATCACAGAAACACACACACACACACACATACTTCTTCTTCTGCGTTCCCTGGCCATAATGGGTAAGGTACGTATGTGTATGGTTTTCAGTTTTCACTGGTCTCCCCGCTGCATACAGCCGACGCATTCCGGAGATAAATTATTTGGAGAATTTTTATTAAAATAAGGCAGGAGAATGGGCCAATAAGTCAGAAAGATAGTAGATGATAGAAAGCAAAGGGAAAAGGCAGAGTCAAAGAGAGTGGCAGATTAGAGGAAGTTACAAGCACAGAACTTCCAGAAGGTGGGGGAACTATTTTTACAAAAGACCCCCGGTATCCCCACGGAGAAACACACATACAAATCATGTAAAGGATCGTATATATACACATTTTCAACTAAAACCACAGACCACCTTCTCCCCCAAACTTATAAAGCTTACAAGTCATAAATGAAAAATCAACACAGAAAAATTAAGAAGAAAAAAAAGACACTTTAAAAAATATGTTGACACACTGATAGATGAAAACCTAGCTATCAATTTGGTCATTCCAGGCAGCAGGATTATCCCCTGCCCTTAACGATTTTCAACTGCCGTGGGATTTTTACGTCCATAAAGCGCACGGGTCAGACTCGCTTTAAGTCTACAGCCGAAGGACTCGGCGTTCAGTTGGATTGTCCCGACGAACTGGAAAGGAAGGGTGAAGCCAGGATTCGAACTCGGGTCACTCACACATTGAAATTGGCAGGCAAATGTCTTAACCACTCTGCCACCTTCCTTCCGATTGTTGGACGCTACGCCATGTTTATCCCAAGATGGCAGCCGGGCCCACCGAAATAAAAAGATTATTGGCTGGGCCCTTCTTGAAAAAGGAAAATGGCCACAACTGATGTCCTGCCATTGGAACCTCCGGAAGAAATTCTGTTTAACGTCCTCCGGTCTGGAACAGACACATATGGGACATTAGTAGATATAAAGACGGTGGGAACGATCCTGGAGGTAATGCCCGGAGGCAGTGCAACACCAGGAAAGTCCCGAATTTTTAACAATACAGATGTAAGTATCAGATGCAAGTAAAACCCGAGGAGTTCAGGGTTTTATGTTCTATTTCTGTGTCTGTTTCTCTGTCTGCCTGTTTCTCTGTGTCTGTTTAGGGACCACGTTGCTCCAAGACTTGTCTCCAAAACAGACGGCTTTTGGTCACATTTTTGCGAAAAGGGAAGGGGGTAGCGTGGAGGGAAGGTAGAGCTTATCCTAGGTGTGATTAATAATTGTTCTAATTAATGAAGGTGTCTTATTCGTTTCTTTATTGCAATTATGTACTCTGCATCTCATTGCGAGTCTCGGAGTGTGAGCTCTAATCGGTTGATCTGCCACCAAAGTCTTAAGAAGATCAGGGGTTTTGAAAGGTATTTTGTAGTCCCTAATGATGGACCCCGGATTAACCCCAGTCATCGATATACCCCACTACTTCGTAGCTCGAGATTACCTCCCTGTAATCGAGACCACCTTTGTCTTCAGCCCCTGAAGAATGGCTGCCCAAAGTCGTCTGTCCCACAGCATTTGATTTACGACAACTGCGATATTGGAGTTCATAGTGTTACAGTGAGGGGTCATAAGTAACAAAGGGCAGTACTGTATTGAAGTAGGCTACTATAAATCTTGCATGGTGATGTTCGTGGTGGACATAACACGGACTTTTTTCTTCATTTCTTGGACTAGCCCAATGAAAAATTGATGGTTATAAAGACACACTGACCCAACACGATTAAGTCCCTTGCTTTTTCCTGGGTAGCTGTGACCCACATACACATATTTCCCCAACTTCAAATTGAGACTACTCTTTAAAATGATGTTTCGTTTTCAATTTGGGGGCATTTGTATTGGAGTCAAACCTGGTCAGAACAAGATTTATTACCAGCTATAAGAGGGAAAACACGTGAAACCCGTGATTTTGACACGTGATCTGGTGGGTCTTTAAAGAAAGGAGAAGAAGAAATATGTAACTAGGGGAAGACGGGGTAAAAAGCGCATGGTCGGGTAAGAAGCCCACCCCAATTATTTCATGAAATAAAGAAAATTTCAGTCAAATTTGCCCATGAGACGAATGCTAGACATTAACGCTCGTCTCATGGGCAAAATGAAACTGAAATTTGCTTCATTTCATGAGATAATTGGGGTGGGCTTCTTACCCGCCCATGCGCTTTTTACCCCGTCTTCCCCTACGTGTATGCCAGTATGTAAACCTTTTTTTTTTTTACTTAGGCAATATGCAAACTCTACCCAGTATAGAAAGGGGTCACAGATACTAACTGTACCAGTGACGGGGCAGTGCATTTAAGGGGGTGCTAAATCTTGCGATCGCAGGAAATATATGCAGTGGAGAACTGATAGGGGAAGACGGGGTAAAAATCCCACCCCAATTATCTCATGAAATGAAGCAAATTTCAGTCTCATTTTGCCCATGAGACGAGCGTTAATGTCTAGCATTCGTCTCATGGGCAAATTTGACTGAAATTTTCTTTATTTCATGAGATAATTGGGGTGGGCTTCTTACCCGCCCATGCGCTTTTTACCCCGTCTTCCCCTAACTCAAAAACACTGGATGACTCACAATAATTTTTGGGTCCAAGTATAATAATCTCTATGTTGAAGAGTCTTTTTAACTCAAAGTATTAATAAAATGTCAGTCCCTTCAATTCTGAGTTAAGCGATTTTTACTGCATAATGAAATTTATGGTTGCATGGTTGACACTTGCATCTTGCGTAAAACTCAGTATCGAAATAAGTCTACTCCTGGTGCAGAAGGCTACAGCAGGGCCATGTGAACGCGAATCGCACGTACTGTATACCCAATCCATACCGTCTTGTCACAGAGACGGGGACACACAGAGACGAAATTCGGGACACAGAGAGACTGGGACACAATGCTACGTAAGCCATTCAGTTGCACTCGCATATCACTCAGTTCATGTGCGTGATTGTGAGTGTATGTGTGTCTCAGGACCGACCTGGAGCACACTTCCTCTTCAGTCCCTCCGTCAGCGACCAACCCTCTCTCCTTTCAAATCTAACCTCAAAACCCACCTGTTCCCTCGTCATTGAAGCTCCGCTCTCTTTCTCTTCTCTTTCTTGTCTTTAGGTCTGTTTCTGCTGTATTCCATTTATGCTGTGCGCGTGAGTCCGCTTGGTATTGCGTTTTTGTTTGAATGCTAACGTGTGTGTGCACTTCGCTTTGATTTCTATGAAGATTCAGCGCCGTATGAATACTTTATATTGTTGTATGTGTGTGTTAGCTGTGTATCTGTTTGCGTGAGTGCAAAAAGTTTTGAATGCGCAGTTTTTCTGTGATCTTGCCAGGATACATCTGAGCACACAGCTATACATGTATATTGCTGAAACCGAATCAAAAAGGGGTCAGGAAAGAACTATCATTTCTCTGGCACCAACCGGCTGAACACTGGGAAGTCCTTTTGGGCAATGGTTATCAAGAGAAAATTTACTCAAGGAGTAAAAAAGAAACTTTCCCTGCGACAAAATGAAAGAGCTTTTGTCATGACAATAAAAGTGACAAAAGCACTTGAGCCGGGTCAGATCGAAACAAGGTGAACTGCTGGCAGAGCACAAATGTAGGGGTAGACGGGGTAAAAAGCGCATGGGCGGGTAAGAAGCCCACCCCAATTATCTCATGAAATAAAGAAAATGTGAGTCAAATTTGCCCATGAGACGAATGCTAGACATTAACGCTCGTCTCATGGGCAAAATGAGACTGAAATTTGCTTCATTTCATGAGATAATTGGGGTGGGCTTCTTACCCGCCCATGCGCTTTTTACCCCGTCTTCCCCTAACAGCCCCTAAACTTATCGAATATTTTATAGTGTTGACACAGTGTCATCAAGATTGGCCCCTCAGTCAGTTTTAGGCCGAGAATATGTAACCAGTACCTACAAGTCCAGCTGATCACACAGCCTCAGCTAAGCTATAGGGGAAGACGGGGTAAAAAGCGCATGAGCGGGTAAGAAGCCCACCCCAATTATCTCATGAAATAAAGAAAATTTCAGTCAAATTTGCCCATGAGACGAATGCTAGACATTAACGCTCGTCTCATGGGCAAAATGAGACTGAAATTTGATGAGATAATTTGGGTGGGCTTCTTACCCGCCCATGCGCTTTTTACCCCGTCTTCCCCTATATGTTAATGTACAAGTTGTGTGCGCGCGTGTGTATGTGTATGTGTGAGGGTGCGTTCTTCGATTTAGCATCCTTCCACTAAAAGTGATTCACAGCCAGGGAAAACAAAACAAATACGTGTAGGGGGAAGACGGGGTAAAAAGCGCATGGGCGGGTAAGAAGCCCACCCCAATTATCTCACGAAATGAAGTAAATTTCAGTCTCATTTTGCCCATGAGACGAGCGTTAATGTCTAGCATTCGTCTCATGGGCAAATTTGACTGAAATTTTCTTTATTTCATGAGATATTTGGGGTGGGCTTCTTACCCGCCCATGCGCTTTTTACCCCGTCTTCCCCTAAGCGTAAGCTTTCAAACATAATCAGAGATAAACAAATTATAATATAGTCTGTGACATAATCAACGATTTTCAGCATTATGCCTACTGATTTTATTACCCAGCCAGAGGCCGGGGTTTTGCATTTCACTAGGTTGCAAAGAATGATTCCGTGTAGACCTATGAGGCTTGTAGTGCACACACAAATAAATATATTATATTGTTTACCTATTATGATGGTAGGCGGCCTGTTTGTGTTAAGACCTAATCTTAATAAAACTTGAAATTGAGTTCGTGTGTGTACGTCAGTGACGGAGAGGGAGTTTACATAATCACTTTTATGAAAGTGTCTTCCCGTTTTGTTTTTTGTTTTTATTCCAAACGCGTTTACTCCCAAAAATGTTCACCCAACAGTGGAACTGATTTTTTGTTCATGGATTGAAAGCATGTGTCTGTCTGTATATGCTCGCGCGTGCGCACGCGGCTACACACATACACCACACA
>JAGGCT020004219.1:62632-67632 GCA_017654935.2 Phymorhynchus buccinoides
GCATGCTTGGGACAGAGGTGGATTTCCGGAAACCAGGACCCACCCCTAGATCCGGGCCTGAACTCCCTTTGTCATGCCATATGTGTTAAATTCTCTTACTTTGTTTCTCTCTCTCTCTCTCTCTCTCTCTCTCTCTCTCTCTCTCTCTCTCTCTCTCTCTCTCTCTCTCTCTCTCTCTCTCTCTCTCTCTCTCTCTCTCTCTCTCTCTCTCTCTCTCTCTCTCTCTCTCTCTCTCTCTCTCTCTTGACAAGAGGTCAAGTCTTTTCCTGGTCAGTCAACAACTGTCCTTCTCTTTCTCCTTTGTCTCTCGTCTCGTGCTGTTGACACAAGGGGGTACTGTGAGCAATGGTGCCGAACAGATCGGTCACACCTGAGCAACTATTAGCATTGTTTGGGTACTTCTCGGGTGCACAGGGGAAGACGGGGTAAAAAGCGCATGAGCGGGTAAGAAGCCCACCCCAATTATCTCATGAAATGAACAAATTTCAGTCTCATTTTGCCCATGAGACGAGCGTTAATGTCTAGCATTCGTCTCATGGGCAAATGTGACTGAAATTTTCTTTATTTCATGAGATAATTGGGGTGGGCTTCTTACCCGCCCATGCGCTTTTTACCCCATCTTCCCCTACACAGTTTCCCTTTGCTTGCTGTCATTTTCTTCTTCTTCTTCTTCTGCGTTCCCAGGCCATATGGCCATAATGGGTAAGGTAGGGTAAGACGGGGTAAAAAGCCCATGGGCGGGCATTAGCATTCGTCTCATGGGCAAATTTGACTGACATTTGCTTTATTTCATGAGATAATTGGCATGGGCTTCTTACCCGCCCATGGGCTTTTTGCCCCGTCTTCACCTACATATGATGATGAAAATGATGTTTTACGTCCTCTCGGTCATAGACACATATGGGACGTTTGTAAATACAAAAAATGGTGGGAGCAATACTGGCTGCAATGCCCGGAGGCAGTGCAACACCAGTAAAGTCCCGAGTTTTTAGCAATATAGATAGGTGTAGCGGTAACCACGCCTCGGATAAACCTCATCGGCTATGGTACTGCCACATCATCCCCTACATAATTATGTGTCTGGTTTTCAGTTTTCACTGGTCTCCCCGCTAACGTACAGCCGACACATTCCGATTTTTGAAGGACCTCAAAGGAGAAAAATTTATATGAAAGATTTTTTGGGGAAAAAAGGCAGGAGGAGAATGGGCCAATAAGTCAGAAAGATAGTAGATGACAGAAAGCAAAAGGAAAAGACAGAGTCAAAGAGAGTGGCAGATTAGAGGAAGTTACAAGCATAGAACTTCCAGAAGGTGTGGGAACTATTTTTTACGAAAGCCCCCCCCCCCCCGGTATCCCCACGGGGAAGGTGTCATCTAAATTACTATCTTTCTGCCTTACCTACCGTTCCATTTTCCTTGCCTTTTTTCTTTTTTTCAAGAAACGCTTTGGAAAAGATTTCCTCCAGCCGATCGGCGAAGTCGGAGGACTTGCTGGGCCTTTTTTTTATTTTTAGTTAGGCGCATAACGGCAGCATGACGCATCTGCGCTCATAATTGACAGGAAACTGTCTGAGCCGGATCGAAGAAGAAGAAGTACAAACAATGACGCTACATTTTAATATACTGTTCTTGGTACAAATGTCCACGATGTAGGCCTATGTTCTAGTTTCTTCTTTCCTTCCTGTCTTCCAAATGGTTTTGTCGGTGTGTGTTTTGGGGGTGTTTGTGTGTGTGTGTGTGTGTGTGTGTGTGTGTGTGTGTGTGTGTGTGTGTGTGTGTGTGTGTGTTGTTGTTGTTGTTTTTGTGGGGTTTTTGGGGGGGACTATTGTCTTTTTGGTTGTTGCTGTTGTTGTTTTTTCTTCTTATTTAACCATTCATACAATCCATTGATTCGTCTCAGTGTATTTTTTTTTTCTTGGCCATTTCAGTGATTCCAGATTGTAGGCCTATCGGGAAATGTGATAGTAACGTGTGAATGGGTTTCACTGAATGAAAATCCGTTTAACGTTCTCCGGTCTCAAACAGACACATATGGGACATTAGCAGATATAAAGATGGTGGGAACGATCCTGGAGGCAATGCCCGGAGGCAGTACAACTCCAGGAAAGTCCCGAATTTGTAACGATACAGATGTATATAGTATGTCAGCCGGGGTTTCACTATGATGATTTAAGATGATGTAGGTGAAGGAAGGCCTACCAACTCAGTCATGAATGCATGCCTACCATTTTGCGTAACTTCAAAAACTTCAAAAGAAAAATGAAGACTAGACACATTATTTCCAAAGAAAAAACCCAACGAAGTTGAAATGCATGCTTTGCGGCTATCTGTTCTAAGGGGAGGGGGGCGCATCTTTACCTTTACCCTGTTCTTTATTTCATTAATTAAAGGGAGCCGAGGTAAGGAAAGGAGGGAAGGCAAAAGTGCAAACCATACGAAAGATTGTGGACTGGTTTTAGACTCTCACACATAATCGCGCGTGCACAGAGAGAGAGAGAGAGAGAGAGAGAGAGAGAGAGAGAGAGAGAGAGAGAGAGAGAGGAGAGAGAGAGAGAGAGAGAGAGAGAGAGAGAGAGAGAGAGAGAGAGAGGGACTGACTGGGGGGGGGGGGGGGGGGGGTCTTCTTCTTCGGCGATCGCTCAGACAGTTTCCTGTCAAATATGAGCGCAGATGCGTCATGCTGCTGTTAAGCGCCTACCTAAGAAATAGTTAGGCCCAGCATGTCCGTCTTCGGCTGGAGAGAATCTTTAAAAGAGTTCCTAGAAAAGAAGGCAGGAGAATGGACCAGTAAGGCAGAAAGATAGTAGATGACAGTAAGCAAAGAGAAAAGGCAGAGTCAAAGAGAGTGACTGATTAGAGGAAGTTACAAGCACAACACTTCCAGAAGATGGGTGAACTATTTATGCAAAAGACCCCCGGTTCCACACGGGGAAGAGAGGGAAAGTGACTTTGGGGGGGGGGGGGGGGGGGGGGGGGGGGGGGGGAGGGGGGTGGGGGGGGGGGGGGGGAGCAACAGACATACAAAGACTTTGAAAAATTGTGTCTAGGTACATAACATTGTGTTAGAGAGGGACAGAGGGGGGGGGGGGGGGGGGGGGGGGGGGGGGGGGGGGGGGGGGGGGGGGGGGGGGGGGGTTGGGGGGGATCCCAACCAATGGAGACAACTCAGGGCTAGTTTTATAATATGCTTGCCGTTAAATAAAACAGAATTATTTCCCTTAAGAGTAAATCAGTAAGTCTTGTCTTGTGTAAGCCTTGGTTTTGGTCTTGGTTTAAAAAAAATAAAAAAAAGATATGATTCGAGTCCGGTGTATCGTGACTTTAAGTTTCTATACAGTGGATTTATCTATAAAGACTTTCACCATACCGACATTCTTTTCACGGGCAAAACAACTAAGACAAAATCATAACTAAGACAAAAAACCCTCATTTACCTCATTTATGGATTGGATTGTAGAGGGGAAGTGTTGTTTGCTTCTTTTGCTATATCTCTGTGCTGTTTTCTTGCGTGTTTTATGTTTACAAATGAAGGCGAATCCGGCGAAATACCCAGATGTTTTGTTGTGTCTCTTGTCACAGTGACTAATAAAGATAACGTCACTCCACACTGGTTGTGTGCTTGTTTGTTTGTTGTATGTTCCAGTTTGTTTGTGTGTTTGCCGTCTTACCCTGGCTTAAAGACTCCAGGGATCATCCCAACAGCCGAAGCATTTGAACACTATGGTACAAAATTTATGCACCAGCTAGGGATGAGAACATTACGTGTGTTACCATTTTTGATTGCCCCGCCACGTAGGCAGCCACACTCCGACTTCGGAGGATTGTATGTTCCAGTGACATTGCAGTCTGTTTCAGGTTTTTTAACCCTTTCGCCGCCAGCCATTTTTCAGCAACAAAATTCCATTAAACTTACCTGGATAGAGACAAAATCTGTCTGTTATATTCGGTATTCCTCTGTGACATGTATAACATTAGGCCTATCCTTGCCTCCCAAAACTAAGAAAATAGGGTCTTCGGATAACAGGCCCTGATTTGATGCTTTTTAGTGACATGGGTGTTAAGCCATTGTGGTGCAAAGATGCGACATTGGCGGCGAAAGGGTTAAAGACAAAACTCGTAAATCTGACGATGACATTCTCCTCGCAATCGATGATTTTGGGGAAGATTTAGGTCTCATCACCTACAAAACCTCTTGACAACTAAGACAAATTGGACAGGGGGAAAAGCCTAACTCGTACCAAAAGAAACAAAACTGTTTTGTTTTTAGTCATTGGTGAAAACCTGTTTAACATCCTCCGGTCTGGAACAGACACATACGGAACACTACAGTACATATAAAAGATGGTGGAAACGATCCTGGAGGCAATGCCCGGAGGCAGTGCAACACCAGTAAAGTCCCGAATTTTTAGCAGATATTTATTTTTTGGCTTTTCTACATACTATGTCTCTGTCTTGTTGTGTTGTTTTGTTGATTGTTTTATCGCTGTAATGAAAGAATGTCCTGTAAAATGGACAATAAAAAGATTGATTGATTGATGTATGTCTAATTTCAGTCATTGATCAGACAGGGAAGGGCCATCTGTATTGACTGCGTGGACTACTCTTAGTTGACTTCGATCACTGAGGCATACGTATATTATAGTTTATACAGTGCGTTGCAGCTTTAGGCCGGGTTCACATTAGACGCGTAAGTTCCGTACGGAAACCCCTAAATAGGTGGAAGAAAGAGGGATAAAAGTGTACGCATATAGGGGAAATTCGGACACGTGCGCAAATATTTTCCCTTCTTTGTTTCACTTATTTATGGATTGCGCACGGGTTTCCGCATGGAATATCCGCTTATGTGTGTACACGGCCTAACTGCATAGTTTGTACAGCGTGTTGGCCCTCGGGGGTTGTTGTACTGGTTGAACGACGTTGTACTGCTTCTGTGTGACATTGTCACTTACCATGTGGAGTGCTACAGGGGAATTCCTGCTGAGCAGAGACTAAAAAGAATGC
>JAGGCT020004219.1:80132-82632 GCA_017654935.2 Phymorhynchus buccinoides
TCCAACGTGTAACACTTTCAGGTGGAAATCGTATTGTAGTAGTAGTAGTAGTGTTAATGGGTGTGGCTTTGAAGAATTTCCTTTTTGATAGTAGCTGTTTTATTGACGTTGATGGTTTGGCTTAACGTCCTATTAGGCGTTGCCTCCTAAGGACAATGTTCGTGAAGACTTGGTCTTCCTGTAGATGAAGATGAAGATGATGACGACGAGACAGAAGTCGAGACGTAGCAGCCGTCGTGGATGATTCCGGAAACATTGCGGACCCTTGAACATAGGGGTTCGCCGTCTCAGTGTTGCAGGATCAATTGGCCAACGCCCCTTAGGAAAAGTTCTCGAAAAAAAATCAGTCTTCTCTTCCTAACGGTAATAACAATAAATATTCTCCATCTGGGTCTTGCTTGGGTCCAGAAAACGATTTCTGTCCAGGTTTCACGATGGTGTTGAAGATTCTGATCTCGGCATTAGGCCTGTTTATCACTGTTGATGCTTATCAAGTGGGGTTTGTTTTTCAGCTGAAAAGGGAAAGCCACCCTTGTCTGACTGCCAACCTCGTGTCTCTTAACCCTTTCACCGCCAAAGTCACATTTTAGCACCACAGTGATTTAACACCTATGTCACTAAAAGGTATCAAATTGGGGTCTATTATCCAAAGACCCTATTGTCTTAGTTTTGGGAAGTAAGGATAGACCTTATTTCATATCTGTCACAGAAGAATCCCCAATACTGCAGATGGATTTTGTTCTCTACCCAGGTAAATTTAATGGAAATATTTGGCTGAAATATGGCTGGCGGTGAAAGGGTTAAAGCCCGTAATTGGTATCACCATCGTTTCCGACAGATTCGTTTGTTTTTAGCCTGATATGTGTTGAGTTTGTTTTGGCTGTATATCATAATAATGCTGATGCTGAGAGGCGGCGGACCATAGCGATTAGCGGCAAAGCGTGTGCTTCTACACAGCACAGAGCGGATGAAAGCAGGCAGAAAAAAACCGTACATTATAATAGAGTCCGTGGCCAATAGACAGAACAGATCGATGGGGTGTGCATCAGCCATGAATTACACAGCCATTCCCCCACAGCCTAGCACTCTGTGGGTGGTCAACAAACAAAAGGTCGATGGGGAAATGAACAAAGCACACCATTGATAGATGTGGTCCATCAAATTAGGTACTTTGGCTCGCCGTTCCAGTTAGGCTATGCTATGTTTTATATTAGAACCTCTCTTACTAAAGCGATTAGTCTGCGCTTGAGACGGATTTGTGTTACTTTCAATATGAATCAGTTGATATTTGAAAAAACCCATTATTTTACATTAAGGCTTAAAATCGTTAACAGCATAATTAAGTGTGAAGAGTATTTTCCCTTCTTTTTTTCTGAAACATCGACATGCAGATGATAGTCAAGCTTTAAACCGAAGGGTATTTGCCAAAAGGCACTATCAGCCTTCTTTAGTCAATGTGTGATAGTAGTACCTTTTGGGCAGATACCCCTCCGTTTGTTCCATAAACCCATTCCTTCATTTGGAGAGAGAGAGAGAGAGAGAGAGAGAGAGAGAGAGAGAGAGAGAGAGAGAGAGAGAGAGAGAGAGAGGAGAGAGAGAGAGAGAGAGAGACACAGAGAGAGAGAGAGAGAGAGAGAGAGAGAGAGAGGGGGAGAGAGAGAGAGAGAGAGGGGAGAGAGAGAGAGAGAGGGGGGAGAGAGAGAGAGGAGGGGAGAGAGAGAGAGAGAGGAGAGAGAGAGAGAGAGAGGTAGAGAGAGAGAGGAGAGAGAGAGAGAGAGAGAGAGAGAGAGAGAGGAGAGAGAGGAGAGAGAGGGAGGAGAGAGAGAGGGGAGAGAGAGAGGGGGGAGAGAGAGAGAGGGGGGAGAGAGGGAGGGAGAGAGAGAGGGGGGGAGAGAGAGAGGGGAGAGAGAGGGGGAGAGAGAGAGAGAGGGAGGAGAGAGAGAGAGAGAGAGGGAGAGGAGAGAGAGAGAGAGAGAGAGAGAGAGAGAGAGAGAGAGAGAGTAGTGCAGGAACCACAAGTGAAGGGAAGAAATTCTGTTTCTTGTACCCAAAAAAAAGAACTGAAATAAAATGTCCCTTTCCATATTTAACAACAACAACAGCAATAACGACGACGACAACAAAGCTGTTTGGAACGATTCTCCAAGAAAGCATGCATAATTGATTAATCAAAAGCCTGAGCCCGAAGCGCTCTGTGTTGGCATTGTGCATCTGTGGAGAGCCATTGTCATTGTGATCCTATTTGGGAGACATTTCTTTACAATTAATTAATAATGGCGCGCGGTACTCCTGTTCGGAAAGCCCCAGGACTGTGTATTGATCAGCCCAACAGGTGATTGTTTGCTGACGGAGATTTTGTATTGACTGCAAGGTAGGGGATTGTTTCGCCTTTTGTCCTTATTCTTTCAACCTCACAACTCTTCCCGTACCCACTCTCCAGCCTTCATTCTTTTCATTTTACGTGGGGGGGTTTCCCCAGTTATAGTGAAATAAATCGAAG
>JAGGCT020004219.1:90132-92632 GCA_017654935.2 Phymorhynchus buccinoides
ATTAATATCACACACACACACATACACACACACACACACACACACACGGGGCGGGGGGGGGGGGGGGGGGGGGACAAACCAAAACAACAAACCCACCCGTGTATTGTTTTGGTGGTGTGTAAATCTGCAGTGATGGTTTTGGCTGGAAAATTTAAGAGCATTTTGTGGAGATTACCCATTGGAAAATTCATTATACCTTTTTTAGTTTATTTCTTTTTGTGTTTTGGGGTTTTTTGTTGTTGTTTTTGTTATGTTATTTTACGGATTTGGGATTTTTTAAGCAACAAAACATACAGTTTGGGGATAAAAACATTTTTAACACGTTGCTCCAGTAAACTACACATTTTTTTAATTCTCACGGAATCTGCCTTGTAAATCTGAACAGTTTCCAGTTCAGAAAGAAACCTTATAAAACTAAACAGTAATCATTGTAGAGGTCTGACTCGAGAATTCCTTTTGACGAAAGCGTGCACAAATGAGCTCTTCTGGTGGGCCGACGGGAGATCACTCCGGTGGCGATTTTATTTCCCTTGATCAAGATAAATGAATGGAAGGCATATGTCTGTTTTTTCCGCAAGGAGTCAAGGGCCAAGGACCCTAACTCCCCCATCCCCACCCCCTTTAAACAGCTCATTGAATGCTTCTGATATCTTTTTTTTCTTTTATGCATTTAAAGACACACCGACGCACCATGATTAAGTCCCTTGTTTTTTTTTACAATCCCTCATACCCATTTTCTCGATACAAATGTCCCCAACTTAATATTGAGGCTGCTCTTTAAAATGATGTTTCGTTTTGAATTTGGGGACATTGGTATCGAAACCAAACCTGGTCAAAACAAGATTTCGTACCAGCCATAACAGGGAAAACGTAAACACGTGAAACCCGTGATTTTGACACGTGATCTGGTGGGTCTTTAAAAACCGTATCACGTTCAGATTAACCTCTAACATCTCTTCCTGACCCAAAGTTATTATGGTGCTTTTTTGCATACAGATCTGCCCACGAGCCCGGAGAGCTGAGCACGCTGAACGCGGTCATCGTGAACGTGCGCTTATTAACCTCTAAGATCTCTTCCTGACCCAAAGTTATTATGTTGATTGCTGCATACAGATCTGGCCACGAGCCCGGAGCGTGAGCTGAGCACGCTGAACGCGGCCATCGTGAACGTGCGCCTATTAACCTCTAAGATCTCTTCCTGACCTAAAGTTATGGTGATTGTTGCATACAGATCTGGCCACGAGCCCGGAGCGTGAGCTGAGCACGCTGAACGCGGCCATCGTGAACGTGCGCCTATTAACCTCTAAGATCTTTTCCTGACCCAAAGTTATGGTGATTGTTGCATACAGATCTGGCCACGAGCCCGGAGCGTGAGCTGAGCACGCTGAACGCGGCCATCGTGAACGTGCGCAAGTGGCTGAAGAAGAAGCACCAGTGCCTCCAGTCCCTGCAGCAGCAGGTGTCTGGGACTGGTCCTGGTTCTGGTCCTGGTTCTCCCCCACCAGGGGGTCAGTGTTCGCCCGGAGGGGGCCGCAACAAGACTCCCCCCTCAGCGGTGATATCTGACGCTGGGTGTGGACCCCAGGCTTTGCTGGAGGTAAGACTCTATTATTGTGTTAAAGTTAGGTTTCTGTGTTTTCTTCACTTTCTGTGTGGTTGTGGGTTTTTTAGTCTTCCGTCTCCCACCAGGGGGGGGGGGGGGGAGGGGGGGGGGGTTTGATTTCGCTACAATCCCGCATACCCATTTTCAAGAAAATTGGGTAAAAAGAAATATAAAAAAAAGACACAGACGAATGCAAATAGGGGTTGCAATACAACAACAACAACAACAACAACAAAAACTCTCCGTCTCCACCAGGAGCGGGGGGGATTTTCATTTCGTTACAATCCCTCATACCCATTTTCAAGGAAATTGGGTAAAAAATAAAGAAAAAAAAGACACAGACGATTGCAAATAGGGGTTGCAATACAACAACAACAACAAAAACAACTCTCTATTCTACTTTATTTCTTGTTATTAAAACTTGCTGTTTTTTCTGAAAACCCACTGCATAGAATCACTTCAACATTTGGGGCAATGTTGTACTTTAGCCCCCCCCCCCCCCCCCCCCCCCCCACCACCACCACCACCACCACCACCCCCCCTCTTCCCTCTTCGTTTCTCGGCTCTTTCTGCCTTTTTCAGTCTTGCCTTTATTAGCGAACATTGAGCTAACATAATTTACACGGCTGTTCCACCAACCTCCCCCTATTTTGTTATATTTGTTACGCTTTTTGTTTTTGTTTATTTAAATGGATGAAAATTAACACTAATTGCCAGGAACGATAGAGGTTTACATGCTCAATCTACAATAAGAAAGGTAAGATTTGTAAAAACAATTCCGGGAGAGCCGATAAATGACTGGGATGCAGGGCGCGCGCGCGCGCGCGCGCGCGCTCGCGCGCGCGTGTGTGTGTGTGTGTGTGTGTGTGTGTGTGTGTGTGTGTGTGTGTGTGTGTG
>JAGGCT020004219.1:95132-132632 GCA_017654935.2 Phymorhynchus buccinoides
CCTAAAAGTGGTAGTTTGAAGAAAAGGTGTTGGAGAGTGGTTGTGGTGACAGTGCAAATAATCGTAATATTATTCATAGGCATTAATACAGATATTTTGGCGAGCACTTGTATGTCCGTTTAATAGGAAGTTCGCCATAATTATGCTTTGTTATTATTTCCGCCAAGGCAAAGTTTATTGTTTGTTTGGTTGTTGGGGTTTTTGGTCTGTAAGTAGTTTGTTAGTTGTTCTGTTTGTCTGTCATCTTTGCCAGTCTGTGAACTCCTTTTGTTAAAAATGACATAAAAGGTGTGAACTGATTTCAATGATTTTTTAAAAGAGATTTATGACAACTAACCCACAGACGTTCAGTTAAATTATATCAGATAAATAATGTTGTTCCTGTCTAATTATCAAATTATAACAATTTTCAGCTTGCTTGAAACAGTGTTTTCTCGCTATGCAGCCACAAAACATTAATTGGTCGAACAGACCATAATTATGCATCTTGAACCAGAGGAAGTCTATGGTTTGATATCAGTGTGCTTGTAGCTTCCTCTCATGTCACTCTCTTTGACTCTGCCTTTTCCCTTTGCTTACTGTCATCTACTTTCTTTCTGCCTTACCGGTCCATTCTCCTGCCTTTTTTCAAGAAACACTTTCAAAAACATTTCTTCCAGCCGAAGTCGGACTTGCTGGGCCTAACTATTTCTTAGTTAGGCGCATAACGGCAGCATGACGCATCTGCGCTCATAATTGACAGGAAACTCTGAGCGATCGAAGAAGAAGAAGAAGATATCAGTTGTTGCCATTTTCCTTTTTCAAGAGGGTCGAGACGCCATCTTGGAATAAAGATGGCGTAGCATCCAAATGGTTCTTATTAGTCAGATTTATCCCAAGATGGCGGTTGTAGCAAAAGCTGATATCCAGCCGTAGAACACCTGCAGCAGTGCAGCGTGGTGAGATAATGCACCGTCACGGACCTGTGTGTTTACGGTCAGGTTATTTTAGGACGTTGCATGACGTGCGTGCGGTTGTCACCATCCATTTGCGCTTATTGAAGCGAACATCAAATGACCAAAGAGACCCTTATCAGGGAAACTGAATTCTCCCCTTAGGCTGTTGCACCATAACAAATAATGTTATGGCAAAGTTGTACTTTAGTCTTCTCTCTCTCTCTCTCTCTCTCTCTCTCTCTCTCTCTCTCTCTCTCTCTCTCTCTCTCTCTCTCTCTCTCTCTCTCTCTCTCTCTCTCTCTCTCTCTCCCTCTCTCTTTAGCCATGACAAGCTCACAGCATAACATCATCAGTCTAAAATGCTCCAAAATCGGAGTGTGGCTGCTCATGTGGCGGGGTAATCAAAAACGGTCACATACATACATAATGTTCTCTAGCTGGTGCATTTGTACCATAGTGTTCAAGTGCTTCGACTGTTGGGATGATCCCTGGAGTCTTTTAGCCAGGGTAGGCCAACAACAAACAACAGCACTAAGTACCTAACGGTTTCATGCTGTAAGAGCCTCTTGCCCACTGCCGCGGCTGCGACCAGTAGATAAAGTCCAGTTGACTCCATTCTAAATGCTCAATGACCGTGTTGTTTTCAGTTTGGTCGATAGGGGAGATGTGTCATGTTCAGTTGGGTCACGTCGATAGGGGAGATGTGGTCATTTTCCGCTGGGTCGATAGGGGAGATTAGGGCGTGTGGAGAAGGGGGGGGGGGGGGGGGGGGGGGGGGATAGCGCGGAGAAGGCGATTAGGAGTCACGGCCCCTGTCACAGCTGGTGTCGCCCCCTGCCAGTTTTTGGTGACATCGGACACTGTGTCGCCTGTACCCACTGCTGTGCCTGTCTGCAGGGAGGATGACTTTCATGATCATCGCTCTTATCTTTCTGGGTTTGTCTGTCTGTCACTCACTGTCTGTCTTATCTGTTTCTGTCAGAGTGTCTGTCTTTGAGTGTATCATCTGTCTGTGTTGGTATGGCTTTGTTGTTTGTGTATGTCAGTCAGTCTCTCCGCCTGTCTTTTTTTTTCTGTATATGTATCCCTCATACCCCCCTCTCTTTCTCTCTCTCTACCTCTTCTGTTAGTGTCTCTGATTTGTTCCTACAATACACCCTCTGAGTCATCCAGCCCCCCCCCCCCCCCCCCCCTCTCTCCATCCTCTATCTGTCTCTCTACCTTTCTTCCTACACCCCCCTCTCTCTCTCTCTCTCTCTCTGTCTCTCTGTCTCTCTCTCCCTCTCCACTCTCTTATTTTAAACCTTTTCTTTCTAAGCCGTACTCTTTCCATGCTCTTGATCACACTTTATTTTCCACCCAAAACAAATGGACACAGTGACAGTGTAATAGATGACCACACCATAATAAAGCCTAATACTTACCAATGCGACAGAATAGTCAAAAGTTAATGTGGGAGGAAGGACGAGGCAGTGAAGCGGTCAGCTTATGGTCAAGCAAGTGCAGCAATAAAGAAAGGACAGTGTCCACCTGTGCGAGTGGACGTCGGACCAAGCGAATGCACTGATAGGCCAATTAACCTTTAAAGAGACTAATTATGGCCTCTTAATCGCTACAAAAAGACTAATCAGAAGACTGTTCTTGAGAGTGTTTCAACTCGACTCATCGAATCAACCTAGACATTAGATATGCATGTGGTATTTGTTGTACGGTTCAGTGGTGTGATAAGAGAATTTTGATCGGTAATTACGCAGTTGAGGTAGGTAGGAGTGCAAGGAGGTGGGGGTGGGGTATATTTTGTAGTGAAAACTTAATTATATGTATAGTTTATCTCCAAATGGCGGTGTTCCCAGTAGGCCTATCCTCATCGGTCTGTCTCTGTGTGTCTGTGTCGGACTGTCTCTCTGTGTGTAAGTGTGTTTACCTCTTAATCTAGCAGATTTACGACTCTCTCTGCCGTGTCCCTCTTGATTTATTTATGCTGTAGCATAGTATTACTAGGGAAGGTCAAGAGGGGGGGGGGGGGGGGGGGGGGGGGGATTAGTTTCTGACTACATTTTCTAAATAATGCCCTTACGCTAAACTGAAAGAAACCATCTTTCTGTCTCTGTGTATGCCTCTGTCTAGGTCTGTCTATCTGTCCGTCTTTATGTCTGTTTGTCTGTCTGTCTCTCTCTCTCTAGGAAGAATAGGCTTGGCCTAAAATCTTAATCCTTATGTAATACAGATTTTCAGTCTTCACATACTCTCTCTCTCTCTCTCTCTCTCTCTCTCTCTCTCTCTCTCTCTCTCTCTCTCTCTCTCTCTCTCTCCCATCACCCCCCCCCCCCCCCATTCAAACAGGTGTTTTCCACAGTCTGCTGGTCACGGTGGTTACGGGCCGTGGTTTCAAAGCATTGCTGTGCTACTGGCCAGAAAACAACAAAAGAGACGGGTGTATTTGGCTATAATAGCAAGGGATAGAGGGTCACATGTCCAGTGATAGGGTTTTTTAGGCCCGTTGGTCAAGGCAGAGAAAGATAATCTCTGCATTAATGCTTGACCACCATTCCCCTCTCCACCACCACGGACCCATCATTTTCGCAACTAATGTCCAAAAACTGGTCATTAAAACGGTGTCACTGAGGTAAATATGACTGTCGATGGTGATGAGATTAACGTCCAATCGGTCAGAGACCCTTAGGGACGGTCAAAATGCTGACCTTGCTTTAGTAATGTCTCATAATCACAACATTTTAAAAAGCCCCCATGTATTTTAATGGATAGTAAGGAAATACAGCTTTGTGCCACGAGATCCGGTAAGAATAGTTTCTTGTTTTTGTGTCTGTCGACACGATGTGTGTGTGTGTGTGTGTGTGTGTGTGTGTGTGTGTGTGTGTGTGTGTGTGTGTGTGTGTGTGTGTGCGTGTGTGTGTGTGTGTGAGAGTGTGTGTGTGTGTATGTGTGTGTGTGTGTGCGTGCGTGCGCGCACGCGCGTGTGTGTGTGTGTAGTGTGTGTGTGTATGTGTGTGTGTGTGCGCTTGCAGTTAAAGCCAAGACTAGACCATTATGATCACTTTTTTTTTTAATCTGAAGATGTCGATTTTAAAGTGGTAAAAAGTCACAGAAATTCCTGATTCTTCACCCACACCCACCCTTTTCTAAAAACACTGATGAAACTATGCTTAACGTCCTCCTGTCTGGAACAGACACATATGGGACATTAGTAGATGTAAAGATGGTGGGAACGATCCTGGAGGCAATGCCCGGGAGTCCCGAATTTTTAACAGTGCAACATAGTCCAGAGGCGTCTCTGTGAAAGAGTCCCGAATTTGTTACTTTTTTTTGTGGGCAATACAGATGTGTATTAAAATTTTAAAAGCGCTGTTTCTTTCCAACCTTTTATACCTTAACTCCAACACCAGCCATCTTATCTTTCATCCCTAGAAAGGAAAGTCGTTCTTAAAGTCATTTTCATAATCCTACAAACAAAGCAATTAAAAGCATTAATCTCAATGTCCGCGTTCTAAAGCAGAAGTTAATTAACGGTAATAATCCAAGGCGGCCATAATACACAGTGACTATTATGTATTGATTCCAGGTACCAGTATATGTATATATTACGCCCAATCCATGAAATTGTCCATTTCATGAAATGGGCAACATGGTTGGCCCAGTTCGTGAAATAGCCAATTTATAACTTGCAATTGAGAAAAGCAATATAAATGAAAAATACTTTTCGTTCATTAGCACACGTAGATCAAGAATTGGTTCAAACGAATGAGAAATCTCATCTGTAGATGAGTTAAAATTATTTTATTCAGACGTTATTTGATGAAACGTTTGATTCAACATGTGGCTCAGGCATGCCCCAGCTTAGCATCTGGTCGAGTTGGGGGGCAGGATAGGGGTGCAAATACAACGTAGAAAAGTGTAATTCCATTAAATCAATCTTAGCCAATACCTGTGTGGATGGGGATTCAAAAATGTGATATACATTGTCCATTTCATAAATTGGGCAAAGCATTTTGCCCATTTCACGGATTGGGCGTAACATATACAGGTATTCAAAATCAAGGGCTATAGTTAGAAGACGTAATGGGATTAACACTCCTTGAGGAGAGCAAGGGTTCTTATAAGCTGTTTTAGCATACCACATGTGCCCTGTATAATCTATGAGCATGTGACGTAAGTGTCCCGCGCGACCCCTCTTTCTTTATCTACTACCCCCCCCCCCCTCTCCTTTTCTTTTCTCTATCCGGCCGCCACGTTAATTGCCACCCACCATCTAAAGAATGCCCGATTAAGGGATTGGTCCCTTTCAAGTTCGATTTGTCTCCCCGGTCGGCACGTACCACCTACCGAGGTTATCTCCCTTCACCCCCCCCCCCCCTCTTATCTACCGTCTCATCACGAGATAGTGATATCAACAGTCGGCTCCCTTTGTAAGACACCGCGTCCTTACCCATCACAAGAAAGTGACAACCACGGTTATCTCCCTTTGAAGACGGTTTTGCTTTTCCGAGCACGAGAAGGATTTTGAATGTCGGCATGTGATAAGGATGTAATAGGCGCGTGATTGTTCGGTACAACTCTTGAACATCATCTTGTGACGTGTGGACTGTAATAAACCAATAGCAGGCTTTCATTGTTTGAAAGTGAAGCCTATAATTGGCGTAGTGAGAAAAAGTTTTTCACACAAGACGCTGAAACTGACTAGAGCAACACCTCTCCCAGCCAGAATAGCCCACCTAGTAAGTCTTATTGATGACTGGTGATTGAGACTGGTTGTTTGTTTGACTCTAGTTTTGATCTAGATCCTATGTTCAATGATGAATAAGGAGTAGATAGATATGTTATAGAAAAGAAGTGGTAAACATTCTATTCTATTTATGTGCACTGATTATTTGTGTGTGTGTGTGTTTTTGACTTGAACACTTTTGGTACCAGAACTGGAGTTTATGCCTACTAACCCTTTTGTCTATTTTTAGTAGGAAACCTGTGGGCCGCAATCTTGCACTTTATGATACCCTTCCTTTCCAGGTGTTGGATGGAGAGTGATGATGGATTGATCACCTTTTATGTTTTACTGATCTCAGTTTGTTAACTGAAATTCAGTTTATTTATTAACAACATGTAGTGCTATTGTACAAGGGAAGCCTTCTAGCCGGTTGGGATTCACTAATTCCCTGCCGGCTGAAGCCCCTTGTCTCTAAGCCATAGAGATCTACATCCACCTTCTCCTGTGATTATCAGCAGGGCATCGTGGGCCGGACGATCATCCCGGACTCCAACCAAGATCACCAAGACGGGTCCGTCGCCAAGACGACCCGCACCCAGAATCCGTGAGGAGACCACGCCTGAACCGTGCCATCCCGCGAAGCCGTAACCGGAACGACTGGGAGCTACTCTCATCTGACGAGCAAGCCCAGCCACCCAGCACTCGCCGATCACTACGGAGGAACTTGACAACAGCTAAGTCCACAGGACCGCGCCAATCATTTGAACTTTCCTACGGACATTGAAGATAATTAGTAACCCTTCCGGCATGGGGCGAACCTTATAGAAAGACAAAAGTCTTGTAAATCCTTTCGGATTTCATTGTTTTTTTATCCATATTTTGTTTTGGCGCCATTGAGCTGCTTTATTATTATTGTTGCATAATCTTATGCAGATTTTGTGAGTAAATAAAATACAAGTGTCAAATAATCCTGAACCCTTTGGTCAGACTGATGAGAGTGGGAGTCTTGTAATTTCATGTAAAACCCTACTTCTCTCTGTCTGCCATTTAGAGCAATTCAACCACTTGTATTTCTTACAACCATACGAGCCAGAACCCGGGCACAAATATAAATTTATTAGATGAAAAGGGGCCGGGAAAGTTGCTCATCTCCCATACCCTAGAGAAGTGGGCTAAAGGCAAATTTTCTAAAGTCTTCCCTAGGGACTTAGCCTTTTAACCCATTACCTCGTCACATCTAATTGGGGGCTCGCGTCCGGGATATTTTTTTTCATAAAAGTCTAACAAATTTCAATTCAAACGTAGTTCCTTTTCAAAACTTATCTTGTGTCCACTGGGAAAGTTTGCTTGTGATTTGGTTCACTGTGTTTTGATTTGATTTGTTTGAATGCTATTTATTTTCTCATGACTCTACTTTATTTTGATGTGCATGCTATTTATGTTTATGTTGAAATAGTTAAGTGTTGTTTGATACATTCAACTCAGCAGACTTTGTTTTTATTTTGAATAGTTGTATTTACAACCATGGCTGAGATTGTTAAACTTAGGCGGGAGCTTAAAGAATGGGGAGAATCTCTAGGATTGTCAGGCCAAGAGTTAGCTAATTTTGTCATATCTGAATATGACAAAGAGAAAGCTCGCGAGGTAGCTGAGAAAGACAAACACTCGCGAGGCTCAAGAGGCTGACAAAGCTCGGGAGGCTCAAGAGGCTGATAAAGTCCGCGCAGGAGGCTCAGAAGGACAAACAGAGAGCTCATGAGGCTCAACCGAGCTGATAAAGCTCGGGAGGCTCAAGAAACGACAAGATAAAGAGAGCTCATGAGGCTCAAGAGGCAGATAAAGATCGTGACGCTCAAGAGCAAATCCGTACTCATGAGTTTAGGCAGAGGCAACTAGTGCAGGATGCAAAAAATAAAGAACTCGATCTTGAGGCCACTGAGCGAGAAAAAGCGCGAGACCATGAGCTAGCTATGAAGCAGCTTGAAAACTCAGCAGACTCTGAGACTGCTGCCCCTCAAAATTTTCCCCCTCCCATTCATACCTCCGCCATGACCTTCACATTGGAGGCATTCAATGAGGCAACAGAGTCTATCGATGCATTCCTCGATAGAGTTTGAAAGACTGGCCCAGGAATTTGAGCTTGCTCCGGAAAAGTACAACCTCAAGCTTGTCCAAAGTCTCAGGGGTGTGGCTTATGAGGTGTACAGCAAACTTCCGTCAAGCCAAATTACCGACTACCCAGCTTTGAAAGAAGCCCTGCTCAACAGATACCAGTTGACAGCGGACGCCTACCGGAAAAAGTTCCGGTCAACCCAAGAAAAGGTAGGGGAGAGTCCTATGCCCAATTTTCAGATAGACTGGGGAACTATCTGACAAAATTGGTGTCCCTTTCTGCCAAAACTGAGTCCTATGAGGATCTCCGGGAACTGATGGTTGGCGAGCAGGTTTTGTGCGCGAAACCATGTCCCCAGAGTTACGCACCTTTACTGCCGAACAAGGTGCCACAACTCTGGCTGACCTCATCCATCTAAGTGATAGGTACACTCTAGCCCATGATGAACCTAGCGCCCCTAAAAGGCCAAAACTACAGCAAGTTGTTGGGTCCATTGCTTCACAGCAGAGCAGGGGTAACCCCAACTCCACCAGTGGGCCAAACAGTTCTACCCATGAACGACAACCACTGGGACAACCCATTATTCTGCTCATACTGCAAGTCGAACACCCAACAATCGGGATGACTGCAGGAAACTTGCTTACAAGCGGCAAAATGTTGCAACTATGCAAGTCGTCTCGACTTCGCAGAATTGCACCAACCCCTCCCCAGTCCAGTGTCCAGGCACACCGTCAGTCGTCTGACAGGCGACTGTCAACAACATCCCTGTTCAGTGTCTCTATGACACTGGACTGTCATGCGACGCAATTGTCTGCGGATCCTTGGTCCCCACGTCAGCATACACGGGAGACTTCATCTCTCTGCAAGGCCCTGATGCTTCAATCCCCCCTTCCACTTTGCCAGTCGCCATAATCAATGTCGACACCAGATATGTTAAAGGGACCCATCAAGGCAGTGCTCATGGACAGTCCTGTCTATGACCTCATACTGGGATCACAGTATATGTTTTTAGGGCACCCCTCTCAGCCTGCCCTAGTTTCAGCAGCATTCCCTTCTCCCCAAACCACAAACCAACTCCCTCCCTCCTTCCCAAAGAGCAAATCTCCCTCAGCAGGGAAGAAACCTCTCAACGCGGCAAACCAAATTGCCGCGCGAGCAAATTCAGATTGTCCCAAGTCCCCAAGTCCGCCACAACTTGGAAAATCTTTCCCAAGGAATGTCCGCCTAATGACCCAAGACCACTCGCCACAGGTACCTCAGGTGAAAGGCAGCACTGTACCCGCAAACACCCACCGAAGGTACTGTCGGGACAGGCCGCCGCACGTCTCAGCCGTCACCTACCCCTCCCTTTCAGCGAGTGGCAGTCGACTTGGTCGGGCCTCTACCTCAATGGAAGAAGAAATTCCGGTACATAGTCACCGTGGTCGACATATGTACCATGAGGTGCGATGCCGCCCCAATCTCCTCACTTGATGCTAGTCAGGTAGCCGCGGCACTCAAAGCCATTTTCGCCTGAATCGGCCTACCAAACCACATCATCAGCAATGATGAATCCAGGCTAAAGGGGAAACTCAGGCAAGAGGTGTTTGCTATTCTGCAATCAACTTTGGGACAACTCAACACAGGATTGCCGCACCAACCTCAGTCGGAATCCATTCCACTGATCTCTAACCCACCTGCTCCTTTGAACTCTGTGTTGCGACCAGATGTTCCACCATTCCAGCCGACCCAGTCTCCCCACTGTAATTTTGTCCCTGTCGCCCAAGTCGAAAGTGGAGTCGGCGTTCCACAGGAAGATTCCGGTACCAGAATCTTTTCTTCGGGGGGCCTCTGTGACGTAGAGTGTCTAGCCGCGCGACCCCTATTTCTTATCTATCTACACCCCCCCCCCCCTACTCTCCTTTTCATCTCTCTGTCCGGATCGCCACGTTAATTGCCACCCACCATCTAAAGAAATTGCCGATTAAGGAGATGTGGTCTCTTTGAAGTCCGATTTATCTCCTCCCCGGTCCGGGCTATGTAGACCATCTACTCGAGGTTATCTCCCTTCAAACCCCCCCCCCCTTCCCTCTTATCTACCCTCCTCATCACGAGATAGGCTGATATCAACATCTCGGCTCCCTTCTGTAAGAACCAAACTCTCCAGTCCGCTGTCTGTCCTTTTACTGACCCCCCTCTATTCCCCCTTTTTGTCCGCTTTCTCCCCATCATGATAAAGTGACAACCACGGTTATCTCCCTTTGAAGACGGTTTTGCTTTTCCGAGCACGAGAAGGATTTGAATGTCCGGCTAACGTGATAAGGATGTAATAGGCGCGTGATTGTTCGGTACACTTAGAACAGCAATTTTGTGACGTGTGGACTGTAATACACCTATAGCAGGCTTTCATTGTTTGAAAGTTAAGCCTATAATTGGCGTAGTGAGAAAAAGTTTTTCACACAAGACGCTGAAACTGACTAGAGAAACACCTCTCCCAGCCAGATTAGCCCACCTAGTAAGTCTTATTGATGACTGGTGATTGAGACTGGTTGTTTGTGTGACTCTGTCTTTTGATCTAGATCCTATGTTCCAATGATGAATAAGGAGTAGATAGATATGTTGTAGAAAAGAAGTGGTAAACATTCTATTCTATTTATGCACACTGATTATTTTTGTGTGTGTGTTTTCTGCAACTTGACCGATGGAACTCTTTTGGTACCAGAACCGGATTTTATGCATACTAACCCATTTGTCTATTTTTAGTAGGAAACCTGTGGGCCGCAATCTTGCACTTTATGATACCATTCCTTTCCAGGTGTTGGATGGAGAGTGATGATGGATTGATCACCCTTTATGTTTTACTGATCTCAGTTTTCATTAACTGAAATTCAGTTTATTGATTAAAATCAGATTATGTGTTCTAGTGCGATTGTACAAGGGAAGCCTTCTAGCCGGTTGGGATTCCACTAATTCCCTGCCGACTGAAGCCCCTTGTCTCTAAGCCATAGAGATCTACATCCACCTTCTCCTGTGATTATCAGCAGGGCATCGTGGGCCGGACGATCATCCCGGACTCCACCACGCACCAAGACGGGAACCGTCGCCAAGACAACCCGCACCCAGAATCCGCGAGGAGACCACGCTTGAACCGTGCCATCCCGTGAAGCCGTAACCGGAACGACTGGGAGCTACTCTCATCTGACGAGCAAGCCAAGCCACCCCAGCACTCGCCGATCACCACGGAGGAACTTGAAAACAGCTAAGTCCACCGGACCGCGCCAATCATTTGAACTTTCCTCCGGACACTGAAGATAATTAGTAACCCTTCCGGCTTGGGGCGAACCTTATAGAAAGACAAAAGTCTTGTGAATCCTTTCGGATTTCATTGTGTTTTTATCCATATTTTGTTTTGGCGCCATTGAGCTGCTTTATTATTATTGTTGCATAATCTTATGCAGATTTTGTGAGTAAATAAAATACAAGTGTCAAATAATCCTGAACCCTTTGGTCAGACTGATGAGAGTGGGAGTCTTGTAATTTCATGTAAAACCCTACTTCTCTCTGTCTGCCATTTAGAGCAATTCAACCACTTGTATTTCTTACAATCATATGAGCCAGAACCCGGGCACAAATATAAATTTATTAGATGAAAAGGGGCCGGGAAAGTTGCTCATCTCCCATACTCTAGAGAAGTGGGCTAAAGGCAAATTTTCTAAAGTCTTCCCTAGGGACTTAGCCTTTCAACCCATTACCTCGTCACAGAGCATACCAAGCATCGTTTGGGTATAACTTTATTTAGTGCAAAGGTGAGCCAAAGGTAGAGTGATAGCAGGGCGGCCTGGTGGTGGGTGGAGGCGTTATAAGAAAAAGATAACCCCACTGAAGTTGAGAGCGTGAATGTAGGGGTAGGGTAGGGGTAGGGGTAGGGCGGTTAGGTATAATTTTTCAAACAGGCACACACGCACACATGCACACACACACGCACAACTTGAGCAAGCAAACGCGCAACACACAGCGCGCGCGCACGCTCTCTCTCTCTCTCTCTCTCGAGTCTCTCTCTCTCTCTCTCTCTCTCTCTCTCTCTCTCTCTCTCTCTCTCTCTCTCTCTCTCTCTCTCTCATCTCTCTCTTCTCTCTCTCTCTCTCTCTCTCTGTGTCAGTGTGTGTGTGTGTGTGTGTGTGTGTGTGTGTGTGTGTGTGTGTGTGTGTGTGTGTGTGTGTGTGTGTGTGTGCAACCGTATGTGTGTGTGTGTGCAACCGTATGCATGTGTGTGTGTGTGTGTGTGCAACCGTATGTGTGTGTTGCCGCGAAATGCATTTGCTGATGTACAGGTAGTACAACACAGTACTCTGATACAATAAAGTGAACAACACCTTCCACCCTCTACCGCCAGTGATATGAGGATGCAGACGGTACGGTAAAAGCAGGCTTCTAAGTCTGGCGATGCGTAAACGGCCTTGTGGATGTTCATAACATTAACCACTGACCCATGCAAAAAATAATAAGGGTTGATGCAAGGCTGTTTCAGAGCAAAGCCTGTTTTGATTGTATACCTCTCGAGATGGGATGAACAAGCTTTCGCTCAGAGCGCCGATCTACCTCTGGTAATCTGAAGTTGCGGGTTCAAATCCCGTTGATTCCGTTGTCGTTGTTGTTTTTTAACCCTTTCACCGCCATCGCATTATTTCAGCAAAAAAAAATGGGGATTAAACTTAACTGGGTAGCAACCCTCAAACTTATTTGCATTATTGGGAATTCCTCTGTGAATGTCTAACATTAGGCCTAGCATTACCTCCCACAATCAAAAAAATAGGGTCTTCAACTAACAGGCCATGATTTGATGGCAAAGATGACTTGGGTGTTAAACCATTGTGTTGTCTATAAATGCGACATTGGCGGTGAAAGGGTTAAAGTAGCCCTTTCCATCTCGCATTGTCACAGTACTGAATAGGCCTAATTCAGTTGGGGAAAACCCCCATTTTACGACAGTGCACCCTCAACTTTCTTTATCATTACAGTGTACATAGGGGAGGAATCTAAGGTAATATAGTAGTATTAACTGTCCGAATAAAAATCAAGATAGACTCGAAAACTTAGCCACGATGTTGTGGCAAAGATGTACTTTAGTCATCCCCTCGTCAGTGTCTACGACCCTCAATCTCAAAGTCTGCTTCTTTCAGTTTATGAAAATAATCGTATGCTGATCCTAACCCTTTTCCAAAATTGCAGAATGTTGCTTCTCGTTGAACATTTTCTATGCAAAAAATTGAAGGGAGGGGGTGGGTGCTTAAAATACAAACTAGCCGATGTAGTTTACACCCGGCCCCCCCCCCTTCCCCGCCCTTATCCCGGTTTCTCGGTTGTGGTTTACTTTGTCTATTTTTCCCTCGATAATACTCTGGCCTTAATCCACTTTCATAAAACACGAGTGCAGCTTTTCTTTTAATGTAAATTTTCCACCACCAACCCTACATTTCTCGGTTAATTCCATTTTTCCGTTTTTACCTTTCTTACCAAACAAATTATCTTTGTTCAATAATTAATTGCAGTCATGAAATTATGGGTATCCATTAAAGAGACTAATAGGGCCCCCACACTTATCTAATACCCCCTCCCCCTCCCCCAGACCCCCCCCCCCCCCACCCCCCTATGTAGGCCTACTGCAGTAGGGGAAGACGGGGTAAAAAGCGCATGGGCGGGTAAGAAGCCCATGCCAATTATCTCATGAAATAAAGAAAATTTCAGTCAAATTTGCCCATGAGACGAATGCTAGACATTAACGCTCGTCTCATGGGCAAAATGTGACTGAAATTTGCTTCATTTCATGAGATAATTGGGGTGGGCTTCTTACCCGCCCATGCGCTTTTTACCCCGTCTTCCCCTACACCGCGGCATTTGTCACAGTCGTGGTTCATTGCGTTTTTCCGTCTTATAGGGGGGGGTAGGGGTAGGGTTAGGGTTATTATTCCAAAAAGATAATTAGCTGAAAAGGTTAATAAAATACAGCTTTATGTTTGGTAAGAAAGGCAAAAACGGAAAAATGGAATTAACCAAATGCAGGGGGGGTGGGACATCTTTACCTTTGCCAAATTTTTATTCATGTAAAATTGCTTTCAGACAAATTACAGACAAAACAAAAACATAATTTCTTCGACGAGGATTAAAAAACAAAAACGTGTTTGACCCATTTACGCCCCACCTTTTTCCTCCCTCTAGTGAGGCATACACGTGGGCACCTGTTGTGGTCCAAAGCGCACGCACTGCGGTCTAAAACGCGTGCTGAATGGCTGACTCTTTACGTTCAACAGCCAATCGCGCACAACTTTAGAATCGCTTCCACTGACTACTAGGCGAAGTGAGGCGGCCATTCGGCACCATAACCCCTGTTGTAAAGAGAGGGTTATGTGCTTTGTAAAGCCGATCACTTTTCTCTGGATTAACTCGTACCGTTAGGAGTATTTTCAACAACACTGTGAGGTGGGTATTTGTTGACTTTGACTGTTTGCAGTGTTTGAGTCATAGCTCTTTTGCTTTCCGTTGCTGAATCGAGTTTTGTCGTCTGCAGCCAATGCCTTGGCTAGCTAAGCTTTTGCCTCTTTCAGAAGCTGGCTGCAGCGCTGTGTCTCTTGTTGATGCTAGGCCTAGGCCTAATGCAAGTGCTGGCATTCAAAGTGGAATGCTGAGCACTCCTCAATGTCGGTCCCAGAGCTCGGACCTGTGACTCACGCTCCCATGCTGTGGTCGTGAATGCAGAAAGGACAACCCATTGTTGAATGAAGGAGTGAGACAAGTAGTAGTAGTAGTAGTACTAGTAGTAGATAGGGACAAAACAAGCCGTCAAGCTTTTTAGATAGTCCCATCTTTATAAACACTAAAACAGTGTCATGTCACTGTGGAGTGTGGTAGACTAGATTACATCAGATTGCCTTATCTAGACTACATGAATGTGGAATGTCTTCAAAAATGTAAGTCTACACACTACTAGTACTACTACTATTACTACTACTACTACTAGTACTACTCAGAGACACTGTGTACATGTATTCTAGTCTAGATAAAAGACTGTTTCATAGTTGGAGGTGAGAGATAGAACCAGAGCACAATTTGTTTCACACACCCCTACCCCATCCCCTGGGGGTTCTAATTTCTATAAATTCTTTTGTTTGAGATGGTCTACATAATATTTTGAAAAAATGATGCATCTTCAACTTGTCTCTGTGTGTGCCTATTGCTCGTGCGTGACGTGTGTGTGTGTGTATCATGGATCAGTGATGTCCCGAGGCCCTGGTCATAGGCCATTGACCTATTAAAATAGAAAATGTGCTATTGTGTTCTCCCCTGTCAGGACAAATGTCTGATTACATTTTTAACACTTGTTTTATTTTTGAAGTTATTGATTGTCCTGTTGATTTCTCTCGTCTCAGGACAGTTTGCCCTATCACTTTTCAATCCTCTGTACATCACTGTGGATTACTGTCAGTGTGTGTGTGTGTGTATTTATGCATACAAGTGCTTAGGTTTTTTTGTGGGTTGCTGTTGTATGGAAATGAAATAAATAAAAAACAATTTTACACTCAACTCAATTTTAGTAAATCTAACAGTAACACAGTGGAACCTCCCAATTATATATAATTAAGACCTTAAAAATCATCCCAAACAAGGTCTTAACGTGGGAGGGAGTTGAAATGAAATGAAATGAACCTTTATTTTACAAATGTATTGGCATGGACTCAATGGGGTAGCCATTTTTCATACTTGCCGTTAACATACACAAACAAATAGATGAAAAAGCAAGCGAACTAATACTAATAATGGTCTTAAAACACACCATCAGTCATATGAAAGCACATTGATAAACAAATAAAAATAAGAAAAAAGTGGAAAGAAGCACACACACACATACTGATACACACACTGACACAGACATACACTGCATAGTAGTAGTACATGATATAAAAACACATTCGTCCATAGTACAATGGAACCTCCCTTATAAGACCTCACATTATAAGACTCCCTCCCACATAAGACCTACTTCTCTGAGACATTGCCCTTCTTTGTAAGCATTAAAATTACCTCCATTATAAGACCTCATTAGTCCGTCACCAAGACGGACTATTGCGATGGGCTGGTTTGTCTGGGTTTTTTTTCTTTCTGTCTGTCCCAAGGATATCTCCCGAACCGCTTGACCGAATCGCGTCAAATTTTGTGTGAAGGTGTGCCTCCTTATTTTGGATTATTTTTGAAGGTCTTATAAGGGAAGTTCCACTGTACAAAGAAGAAGTTGTAATAGGGAGGTAATTTGAATACTTACAAAAAAGAGCAATGTCTCAGAGAAGTAGATCTTAAGTGGGAGGGAGTCTTTAATAGGGAGAGTCTTAATGGGGAGGTTCTACTGATATGATTTGATGCAGATATTTGCACCCATGCATGTTATTAATTATAATTGCTTCCCCTCCACAGAAATCTAAAAATAGTGCATAATGTGTTCCCCTCCCACCACCCACACACACAGAGGAGGGAAAGAGGGAGTAGAGCTGCATACATTATGATTGCAGATTATTTTAATTTCTACTCTCTTACTAGTTTCTGTTGTTCAACACAGCTAAATTTTTCATATAATCTGTATAAGTTATAGCCCTAGTTGATGTATTACAATGTCCTTGGGAAGCAACACTCATTGCCCTCACTTGCTTCAGGCTTGCACTGTATTTTAGTGTTGCTTAATAACATACTGTATACTATTATGAGGGGCCCATGGTCGAGTGGTTAGAGTGCTCGGCTGCAGTGCGGAAGGTCGTGGGTTCGAGTCCAGCTTGGAGTCATTTTTCTGGCCTGAAAACCCTTTCTGTCCACCCAGCAGTGAATGGGTACCTGATTCGTTCAGGGAAGGTTAAAAGGCGGCGGAAGGAGAGGGATGGGCAGTTCTTAGTGTGAAGTGACTTCCAGTGTGAGAGACAAATTGAAATGAATAAAATCTGTCAAAACACAAGAGTTCATACAGTACAGTGTATGTGTACTGTATGTGAACACTTTATTAATCCTACAACTTGACTGAAGCACGAGTAAAAGACAATGCTTTTGTTTTCTTGAGTGATTTTAACGCCATGCAGGGTCTTTCAATTGACAACAGCTCACCTTCCAACTTCACACTCAACCATGTAAACGTCAAAAGCGTGTTGTCAGTTTGTCTGTTGTTCTCCCTCTCAAAAAAAGGGGGGGGGGGGGTAAAGAGGAAAAATTAGAGAGAAAAAGTGGCCAATAAAGCGAAATTGAAGATTTCAGCTTTGGCCGTAAAAACGAACAAAATAACTCATGCTTAAGAAGAAAAAAAATCCGTCCGTATATTAGGAAATTGGCCGATTAAGCGGCTTTGGCCGATTATCCGAAGGCCGATAAAGCGGATTCCACTGTATATTATTACCCTATTAATTGGATTCTGACTGGGTTTCTACTCTCTTGCTTAGAACTCTATATTTTGCCCCTATGTACTGTAGGCAAATGTACACTCAAACAATGTATGTATGTCACACACACACACACACACACACACACACCACACACACACACACACACACACACACACACACACACACACACACACACAGAAACTCTCTCTCTCTCTCTCTCTCTCTCTCTCTCTCTCTCTCTCTCTCTCTCTCTCTCTCTCTCTCTCTCTCTCTCTCTCTCTCTCTCTCTCTCTCTCTCTCTCTCTCAAGCACACACTGTGACTGTGTATGTAAGCTTGCATTTTGCCAAACCAGAAATAGTAGATGGTAGCTTAATATAAATAATTGAAGTGGCAGTGAAAGTGCAACAGCTGTTGAGACCATCATTCACTTTGGTTTGGTGACAGTGAGGACTGACTGTAGTGTAAATGACTTAGCTTATGGTGGAGTTATGGTCAAGGTTGTTTTTCTCTGGGACTGATAGTGATACAGCCTTTTAAATCAGCTGGGCATTGGTACAAAAACTTCTTAAACTACCCCTAAATAGATTATAATTATCACAATCATAAAAAATCATACTGTCATTTCAATTCATGATTGTGTTTTTAGTCCCCGAGCCGAAGGTTCGGGGAGCTATTGTTTTTGTCTGGTCCGTCCGTCCGTCCGGCATGCCTCCGTCCGTCCGGCTATTCGTCCGTTTTTCTCAAAAACTATTCAGTGTATCATCATCAAATTTGGTATACTAGATTGCCAAGATGCAAGCTATCCACTGATATATTTAGTTTTACATTAAGGTCAAGGTCGCGCCAGTTACGGGGTTCAAACCCCGAAACACATAATCGCTAATATCTCGCGAAGTTTTGCATGTATTTCAGTGCAGTTTTTTTCACAACATTTCTTGATGAATGGTCTATAACACAGTTGTCATGAATTTTGGTGTGCGCATGATCACGCGCGCTCAAATCACGGGTCTGAACCCCAAGGCTATATATAAAAAAACTATTCAGTTACATGCTGTTTTGATGCGTTTTTATGTATGTGTACAACCGACACATTCCGATTTCGGAGTAGCTTGGCGATGCTGCGAGGGGACTTTGCAGCCGCTCGGCATTGCACTTGTTTTCTCTGATCTTGGAATTAACCATCATAAAAATGATATTTATAATTAATATTCCCTCTCAAAGTCGAAGATTTAGCATGCTTGAACTTTCCACTTGGAAGTTCTGTACGTCTTCATCCCCGATTCAGAGTTGTAAAGAAGTAACTTACTGGAAATGGGTAAGTAGGTGAATGGGTAGGTTCACCCTTGGAAAGGAAGAGTAGAGCTGTGAGTGTGATGGGCCAGGCTGTGCAGAAACAGCCAGTGCAGCATCTGTGTTCAGGTAACAGCTAATTAACAGAGGAATGGCTTGAAAACATGGGGGGGTTTCAGCACTTCCAGTTCCACCTTCCCAACACCTTGATCAACTTTCGTAGCTGTTTCTAAATTGTGTGGTCTTTGTCTTAGTGTTTTTGCCAAAAGCAGTTTGTGGAATGTGTAGCAAAAGCCCCCACCCACCCCAACAGCAACCCCCACCTGCATGGTTCCTGAATATTGAAAGCCATTAAATATACAAAACCAATCACACATATTGAAAGTATGCATTGAGATGGCCGGCCGTTCAGGACAAACAGGGTTATAACTATATTAGTAAGCAACATGATCTCTGATGCAGTTACTAGAGCATATATTGGGAAAGTTCAGCTTGGCGTTGGAATATCGCAATGGTGGAAATGAGTTCAACAGGAGACAATTAAATGATCAGAAGAAAGAGAAAGTGATACATGTATGTACTTTTCGTTATCTTCCTGGGTCTCATTCACTGGGCCATGGAGTGGGAGTGCCAAGTGATAACGACAATAAATTGATATGAATTATGATCACGTGAATGTGTCACAGCTGCTGATTCGTGATTGTGGTGATGACATGTATGCTCATTGCAAGATTGAGGGCAACTTGATCAGATTCAGGGACCGGACAAGATATTCACTGGCTTTATTGCCTTTTTAGTTGCCTGTTACCAGTTCTGTCTTATCAAACAACCGAGAATTTGTTTTCTAAATTATGAATGTAAGTTACATCTTTTTTATTAGCTAACTAATTTTAGTGTTAAATAGTCAATGCTATTGGGTACTTAGACCCAACTTTGTTTGATATATCATTTTTGAAATGTTGAACTCATTAGAATTAAGGTGATGCATTCTGTTCTTGATCACACACTGACAGAGACTTCACTTTAATTAATTTTATTTATATCTTGAGGATATTCACATACAATTACTGGTTTATCTGTATGTTAAAGGAATGGGAGAGGGTGGGTGAGGGGCAGTTAAAGACAGAGTGGGTAAATCTATTACTATTAAACACATCAATTTCATAACTTTTCCTATTTTTAGTTTGTATTCATTGTATGAATTGGCAAGTGAGTTTAGTTGATTTTAGACAGAAACCACTGATAATATTCACTCAAATTTTAACATCTTTGAGGTGAAGATGTAAAATTTGTAAATCAAGTTCCATGCCTGTAGCACTAGCAGAGCTAGCTGATTCCCCCATTGTTGCCCAAATCCTGCACTCACTACAGGGGCTATCAGGTAGATTGACACCTTGATAAGAAGAGAGGGGGGGGGGGGGGGGATCACCTGGATGCACTGGTGCATGATGACACGGGGTACTAGTGTGATGCAAGGTTGGCTGTAGTTTGTAATGAGCCACCCTCTCTCCTACCCGCCCCCTGCTACCCTTGGTAAGTTTTCTTTCCTTGAAGGTTAAAAACGAGAGAGAAGAAAACTGAAATGGTAGTGATGGGTTGGTTGGGAGACCACTGTTTTCTCACAGTGCTAAATTAAAGGGTTTACCTTTTCTTTTCAGACTCTTTCTTTGTTCCCTCATGGCAGCTTTTTTTGTCTTGTCTCTCTTTTCCTCCATTGTAGCACCTCCCCCTCCTTTCTTTTTCCTTCCTTCCCTCATTCTCTGGCTGTCTCTCTGTGTCTGTTTCTATCATGGTTGTACATGTAGTTTGCTTTTGTAGTCCTTGCTTTTGTTTCCTTCTCTCTCTTCTCCTCTTCTTCTGTCGGTCTCTCTGCTCTCTGCTCTCTCTCTCTCTCTCTCTCTCTCTCTCTCTCTCTCTTCTCTCTCTCTCTCGTCTCTCTCTCTCTCTCTCTCTCTCCTCTCTCTCTCTCTCTCTCTCTCTCTCTCTCTCTCTCTCTCTCTCTCTCTCTCTCTCTCTCTCTCTCTCTCTCTCTCTCTCTCTCTCCCCTCCCCCCTCTCTCTCTCTCGTCTCTGTCTATACAGTGCATTCACTCACCACCTCACATCGTCCTCCACCACCATCTTTGACGTCTGGTGGGCTTTCACTCACCACCCACATCAACCACCATCTTTGACGTCTGGTGGGCTTTTTCAATCTTTACTTTTATTAACGATCGACCATTGTTCATTACCACCCGCTGCCCCCTGATTTAATACAAAGCAAACTCAAAAATGATGGGAACTCATTACAAACCAGATTGCTTTTTGTCCCTCCTCCCCTCTCTTTTTTCCCCTAAAACCTACCCCCAACCCCACTATTATGTTTTCCCACTCAGTCTCCCATAGAATAACATTTTCTCTCTCTTACTTCCTTCTTCTTTCTTGTTCTATAGCTTTTTGCGTTCTCACAAAAGAACATCAGTGTTTTGTAAGTAAAGTTGAGTTAACTGAACTTGTCATTATGGACTCAGACCCTTAGGGCGTAAGTTGACTGCCAGCTCTGTTTTCAGTTGAGGGTGTACCGGTAATGAATATCATGTACACTACCCCGTTATTTGTGGTAGAAGAGGATTTGTTGGCAAAATGTAAAAGGTGTGTGTGTGTGTGATGGATTACTATCAGTGTCACCAGAGAGTGTGTCACTGTCAGAGTGTATGTGTGTGTGTGTGTTTTGGGGAGAGTAGGTGAATGCTGCATGTCTTAGCATGTTTAGTATCTAGAGCATTATGTCAGTGCATACATGTTTGCCTCTTTATATATGTGTGTGAGTGTATTGGTTCCAGTGTGTCTGTGTACTTTCTTCTTCTTCGATCGCTCAGACAGTTTCCTGTCAATTATGAGCGCAGATGCGTCATGCTGCCGTTATGCGCCTAACTAAGGAATAGGCCCAGCATGTCCGACTTCAGCTGAGGAAATCTTTTTGAAAGTGTTTCTTGAAAGAAGACAGGAAAATGGATCAGTGAGTAAGGCAGAAAGATAGTAGATGACAGTAAGCAAAGGGAAAAGGCAGAGTCAAAGAGAGTGACAGATGAAAGGAAGTTACAAGCCCAGAACTTCCAGAAGGTGTTGGAACTATTTGTACAAAAGACACCCCGGTATCCCCATGGGGGGGGGGGGGGGGGGGGGGGGGGGGGGGGCTGTGTACTTTGATTTACAAAAAAAGTGACAGGAAGAGTATAGATCATGTATACATGTGCTGTAAAAGCTAAGCATGTGCTGGTTTTTTTGTGGTTTCATCTTTTTTGTTAATTTTCCCCAACAGCCAGAGGCATCCTCATTATCATTGAACAGCAACTTCAAAGAGTAATCTAGCGCCATTAGGGGGCCGGTTTTTGCCAAGTCATGAACAGTGAATGATGGGAAGCCCAAAAAACTGGAGCATCACAGTTGGCTGTGTGTGGTTCAGATGCTGAACTGTTTCTGTGATGATGATGATGTTAACAGATCTAGTAATTACAAACCAATGGGTTGGATCTTTTGTGCCAACTGTTACAAAATTCTTTTATTATACATAGATCTGCATCTAGCATGTGTGTGTCTGCACGCGCATGCGTGTGCATGTCTGTGTCATCTAGTGTATGTCTGTAATACTAATAGAAACTAGTGTGTGTTACTATGCATATACGAGAGCGTGTGTATGTGTGTGTGTATGTACGTGTGTGTGTGTGCGTGCGTGTGTGTGTGCTTGCTTGTCTGTCTCATGAACATGATGTACACAACATGCCACAATACATAACCAGAAAACATCTATAATAGGGGGGGAAACACTGACTAATCCAACTACTGCGCGGGCTTTTCTGCCATTTGAAGGTACTCTAGATAAATTGGGCCGCCACAGTAAGTTGGTTGTTGTGGTGGTGTAAGTAATTTAGCACGGCTGTATGCTGTCTGGTTGGCTGAGTACACAGCTTACAGCAGCCAAATGCAAACCTAGGTTGTAGCTATACTAGGAATGCTGGAGACTCAGGCGGTGGAAGCCCCTCGCCACTTTTAATTTTTTAGTAGTATAGTGGCTGGGATGATGAAGGAATTTTATACTTTGTGTTTGTTGATTGTAGAGGGAAAGTTTTACAAGAGGGAAAACAAACGTGTTTGAATTTGAAACACCACCCTGTGGTAGGCTGGAATAATTTGTTTGGAGTGGGGAGCTTGTTGGTATTGGTAAGGAGTGATTCTCTTTTTACGCTTGTCTTTCTGTCTGTCTGACTGTATTTTGTGTGTATGTCTCTCTCTCTCTCTCTCTCTCTCTCTCTCTCTCTCTCTCTCTCTCTCTCTCTCTCTCTCTCTCTCTCTCTCTCTCTCTCTCTCTCTCTCTCTCTCTCTCTCTCTCTCTCTCTCTCTCTCTCTCTCTCTCTCTCTCTCTCTCTCTCCCCTCCCCCACCCCCCTCCCTCCCTGTCTCTTTCCCCTCAGTTGCAGTTGGGTCTCTCTCCTGAAAACTGGTCCAATATGTGACATAGAAGCCAAAAAATAAAATTGGGCAAATTGAACAGAAAATGCATGCATAGAGTAGCTTTATGAATCAACTTTCTTATGAAATGAAAACAAAATCAGTCAAGGCTATCGTTGCTGGGTTTTATGACTTTATATATATGCGTCCAGAGCTGGTAGCGCTGACAACACGGTGTCCTTCATTACATAATTTCATCAACTTAAATAAACTTTATGATGCATTTATCTCTTTAGAATAACAGACTGTCTCGAAATAAAGAGTTATGAATGATTTCATTAAAAACATTTTTTTTTTAAAGTTTAATATTGGTGTTGGTTTATACCGTCTTTGGATCTTACCATAATTGATTGTTTTATTTTTCGTTATATAATGTCGTGCTCACTCAAAATGCCATTATTTTATTTCAAATGTGTTAGAATAGTTTCATTATTATCTCTGATATTCCATTAATTTGACAATTAAAAAATAAGTGTTAAATTTCTCAAATAAATTTCTGGGTAGCGCTGACAACAGGACACCATCTGGTAGCGCTGATAACATGGTGTCCTCCATTATATAATTTTACCTCTTAAATAGACTTTATGGTGCATTTATCACTTTAACATGGCAGACTTTCTTGAAATAAAGACTTACAAATGGTTTCATTTGCAAAATAATACAAAAGAAATGTGTTTAAATACTAGTGTTGGTTTGTGTCATCTATGCACATTACCATGGTTCATATCAAAATGTCGTTATATAATGTCTCACCACTCAAAATGACAATTTTTCATAGCGGATGTGTTAGAATAGTTTCATTACCACCAGGAATAACCCATAGATACGGTAATTTACAATATAAAGAGCTTAATAAAAATTCAAAAATTCTGGGTAGCGCTGACAACAGGGACGCCAACTGGTAGCGCTGACAACATGGTGTCCTACATTACATAATTTTACCTACTTAAACAGACTTTATGGTGCATTTATCACTTTTAACTTACAGATTACCTTGAAATGAAGACATGTTTTCAATGATAGAAAAAAAAGTAAAATATAAAGAGCTTAATAACAAAAATAATTTCTGGGTAGCGCTGACAACAGGGACACCAACTGGTAGCGCTGACAACATGGTGTCCTCCATTATCATTACATGATTTCACCTACTTAAACAGACTTTACGGTGCATTTATCACTTTTAACTTACAGATTACTTTGAAATGTATCCAATGATAAAAAAAAAAGAATAAGATTTAAATTTGAGAAAAACATTGTGGGCAACACAGACAAGGACGCCATTGTCATCCATCCACTAAAAGAAAATTGTATGAATTAAATTTCTTGTGAATTGAAAGATATGTCTGCTACAAGAATAAATGTGTATTGTATTGGCAAATTTGGCCTTATGGTTAAGAACTTAACTGTGAACAAGCTATTCTACACATAGAAGGCCCATTCAGTGGCCAGGTAGCGCTGACAACGGGCCTTTTAGGGGTGGACACCATACTGTTTTTGTGCTCTCTTGACCAATCAAAACATCCCACACATTTGAAATTTTGTATGAATAATGATCTTTAGTAGTTGTTTGAAAGTAGTAAACTTTTGACTTGGGCAGAAGAAGTCCCTAGGTGAAAATTTTAATTATGTAGGTAGCGCTGACAACGCATTTTGTGGACACCACAATGACCAAAGATTTTTAAAAAATTGTAAAAAATCTATTTAACAATTATATTTACTGTTCATGCACATACATTGTTAAAAATATGTTTTTGGATAACTAAATAAGAAAAAAATGGGTCTTAGAGATTGTTGAGGCAAAGAAAATCTGCATTATTTTTTATTATATTTGAGGACACCACATGTTGTCAGCGCTACCTGGTATTTAAAATGTTATTTTAAAACACACTTTTTGGTAAAATCCACAAAATTGTTGCTATAAAGGAAGGACTACTACTCATCTTGGGTGTGCATGCATATGTGTGCAGAATATTTTGTGGTTTCTGAAAAAATAGAAACTTTATGCAAGACTGTTGGGCATGTCACAAAACTAAGCACCCAAAATGCCCATTTTTCAAGACAAAATTGTTTATTAAACACATTTTGGTACATGCACAGCTAAAAGAAACATTTTATATGATTCTTACAACTATTTAGAGCTGAAATACACAAATGAATGATATCTCATTGTTTGATTTGATTTTTTATTGTTTAATAAATAGGATAGGTCACAATGACCCAGTTTTCAGGAGAGTTACCCAGTTGTATTTCACACCAAAAAATGAATGCAAATTGAAAGTCAGGACTGCATTGTCTTTGCCCTGCTTTTCGGCCCAGAAAAAATTACAGACCTGTACAGGTGCAATTTAAATTTATGCATTTAATAAAAACCTAGAGGCTTGATGCACATTTTTATATCTTAGGAGAAACCTGTGCGAAGTTTTCTTTCTCTTTCCCATATCTCCCTCCCTCCTTTTTCTTTAGTTTAAACATGTTGCCACAACATACGAATCAATCTGAATGTGATGCGATTTTGATGATAGGAGTCATGATTTATGTGAAATTCATGTCTACTTAGTCTACTTGAGTGCAGTGAGCGAAAATGGCAGAATTATTTTAGGCGGAAGTATTTTCACATGAATCATGGCTCACGTGACACAATCGCATCGCATCCCCATACGATTTTACATGCCGTGTGGCGCCGGCTTTAGTCTCTATTTCCTCTTCCCTTTCCCTTCTCTTCTCATTTAATAAAAAGTGGAAACCATTTTTTTTTTTATTGTTGTTGTTTATTATTTATTTACTTGCCCCTTTTTCTTTAGTTCTTTCAACATTTTGAAACATTAATCAACTTGGTGCAAATGGATGGTTGTTGCAAGACCCTAGTCATCCTGTTTCATTACATGGCCATTGACGGTCAAAATGATGCAATGAGATAATGCCATAAACTTCAAAACCTCAAAACCTTCCAGTTGCATTTGATTGAGAGCTATGGCTGTTTTTTGATTGAGAGCTATGGCTGTTTGAAGTTGAAGTCAGTAGGTGACTGATCAAGTGGTAGTTTAGCCCTGCAGGCATCTCACTCTATATCATTCATTGTCACTCTCACTCTCAGTCTTAGTCTCACTTAAAATAAATACTCAACCCAGCTAGATTCAAAATTTCTAGGCAAGATCCACGCAAATCTGCAGTCATGGATGATCTATGCCCTTATGCTTCACATGCTTACAGATTTTGACATCAAATGGCAAACTGATGAAGAGATCACTCTTGCAGTGTTGTGCAACTGGAAGGTTTTGAGGGGAGAGTTTATGGCATCATCATTTCATCATTTTGACCGTTGACTGCCAGGTAATGGAAAAGGATGGCTAGGGTCTAGTAGTGACGCAGAAAGTATGGAGGAAAGGGAGGGTGTGTAGGGGAAGACTATCTATATAGCGTAAAGATGAGAGGATACTGAGTAGACTTGAATTCAGGTGTGCTGATGCTCTTTCTTGCGTGAATGGAGACTGTTTTTGGAAGGCTTGGCTAGTTTAATGAAACTGAAAACTGCTCTGTACCTGTTCATTGTGGCATAAACATCAGGTGAGGGCACTGTATACTCAGTATAGTGTCCACCAAAGTGGAGGGAATCAGGGAATGCGCAGTCACACATTGGCTCAGCCTCGACCAATCCAGTTTGCCCTTTCAAGACAAACTGTTAAGTTACCGGGATTGTTTGAATTCAAGATGACACAAAGCGCCTCCAGTCTGCTGCGATTTTCCGGTCCTCAGCGTGGAATTCCACAGGGCCATTGGCATTCTGCTAAGCCCATTGAATTTCCTTTCAGCTATTTCCATCTGTTTAGCTTGGCTCTCTGTGCTCTTTTCTTTTCTTTGTCCTCTGACAATTCTATTACTGCAGTTCCACAGGTGATTCGTATCTTTTGTTGTCCGCATTTGTCATTTTTTGTCATTCTGTCTCTTTCCTATGGCTCCCCCCCACCTGCGTGCGCATCTCGACCATTCCAGCGGAAGTGTCGCCATCTTAGTCCTTATTTGTGTGTAAGCAAAGTGAAAATGTTATCTAAATGTGTAAAGAAAACATCCAGATGTTATAAATACAGTTTAAATAAGTTTCGAATTGGAACAGCCAAATACGCAGCATCGATCTGGCATTTTTCAAAAAAAGTTAGTGACTAAGATGGCGGTCTCCCATAATATGGCGCTCCTTGTGGCCGGATATGACGACACGTGGGTACCAGCCATTCTTCTGGTGTTTTGTTGTTGTTGTTGGTTGGGTTTTTTTCCGTGTAGTCACTATTTTTTTTAGTAGGTTAGCTGTCCTGCTGTCTGGATCTTTCATTGTCTGTCCATCAGGGGTACTTGGAAATATGTCCTGTCATTTTCCAATTTCTTTGCAATGATTGTGGTTTTTTAGCTGGTTCATTTATAATCTAAATCTTCTTCTTGGTGGCAGTGTGTGGCCACAGTCAACACTTTGATTATTTTGTCACGGAACCGGGGAATTATCCCCTTGACTGCCACCATTCTTACGTGAACATCATTCAAATTAAGAGAATAACTTTATTTTTTTTGCTCTAACAAGTCAAGAGTCCACTTTCGCTCTCCTTTCATCCGTGTCCTATCTATTTTTAAATTGTTCATTGAGTAGACTATTTTCCCTTCTGTTTTGGTTTTTCTTTTCACATGATCTGCACCATCCATTCCATTTTCTGCTTAATTATCAATGCTTATCATAATTACTAGTACTTAAGGCTTCACTAGTACTGTTATCAGTTCTGGTGTAGAGACAAATTCATGTGAATTAATTATTGAGCTAGGCCAAGGGCTGTGCGATGAATGAATTCCCCCCAAACTCGCCAGTCAATGAAAGTGGTGGGATCATATGAACAGTTCATAATGGTTCAGATGCATGACTCAGGCATGTCTCTAAGTCCTTCTCTGTGACTGTGAGTCATTGCACTACAGCCTCTTGTTTCTCTTCCTGTCATTTGTTCCCTCTCTTTCTGTCTTTTCATTGAAAACCTTTAGGCTAAATTACACACGGTCTCTGTCTGCTCATTGACAACTTCAAATAGGCATCATGTGCTACCAGAGAAAGTACGCCACTCACCATGGGCCTTTTCTAGAACCATAGTAATCAACAATCTAGCCCCTTATTTCAGCTCCCTAGTTTCTCCCCCTTTTTCTGCTTTTAAAGACCCCCTTTTTCTGCTTTTAAAGACGCGCTGACCCGGCTGGATTAAGTCCCTTGTTTTTTTCCGGGGTAAGAGAACGTGCGTGCAAGCATTGTACAGATTTTACCTCATATACAATCGAGGTTGCTCTTTAAAGTGATGTCTCGATTTCATGCATGAGGAAATTTGTATGGTCAAAATAAGATTTCTTACCAGCGAGAGAGGGAGGCATGTGAAATATATGATCTTCACTCACGGACCTGGTGGTTCTTTAACTACCGGTAGATAGCCAGCGAGATAAGGTGCTCAGGGAGTTGCCAGATTCTTGGCCAGGGTTCCAATCTTGACTCTAGCACTAATGGGTAGGTGGGTACCTCAGAATTAGTTCTTTAGTAGACCTGTACCATCCCTTGCACCTTCTCCTTTCATCTTTTTTTCGACACTGCTCCTCTTCTGTTTCCTTTCCTGGTGTTCCGGGCAGTTCCAAGATATGTTATTTTTAAAGCAAAGTCTTCTCTTAGCTAGGAATGTTTGAATAAAAATGTTTGTGGCTTTTTAATATTTTGTCTTTATGTCATGAATAAAGAATTAGCAATGAAGGAAGCGGTTCTTGCCGTAAAGGTGTCATTTTTGTCAGTTTAAAAATTTTATATCCTGGGCTTTTCTTTTTATTGAGCTACGCAACTTAGGCCTAAGTACATGTATGTATACATGTTAGACAAGTGAAAATGTTCTCTTGATCTCTGTCTTTTCTGTCTCCCAGCGAGATCCCCCCCCCCCCAGATCTCTCTTCCAATCTTGACTCTAGCGCTCTCTCCTCTTAGTTCTCTCCTGTACCATCCCCTGTCTCTCACCTTCTCTTTCTCTTTTTTTCTCACTCTCCTCTTCTCTCTCCTCTCTCCGGGCTCTTCCAAGATATGTTATTTCTCTCAAAGTCTTCTCTCTCTCTCCTTGAATAAAAATGTCTGTGGCTCTCTAATATCTCTCTCTCTGTCTCTCTCTCTCTTAGCAATGAAGGAAGCTTCTCTCTCTCTCTCTCTCTCTCTCTCTCTTTCTCTCTCTATCCTCTTTTCTTTTTATCTCTACGCAACTTAGGCCTCATCTCTCTATACTCTCTCTCTCTCTTGATCTCTGTCTCTGTCTGTCTCTCTGTCTCTCTGTCTCCTCTCTCTCTCTCTCTCTCTCTCTCTCTCTCTCTCTCTCTCTCTCTCTCTCTCTCTCTCTCTCTCTCTCTGTTTTTACTGTTGTTGCACCCCACCCACCCTTCCAAAGGGGGCTTTGGCCTTATGGATAATGTTTTTATTTCATTTCATTTCTCTCTCTCAATTTATTAAGAATACCACTCTTCACTAATAATGTTGCTACTACATTGTATATAGTGGATTCCTGAGAACTCAAAAGCACTGGGTAACTCGCAATAATTTTCTGGTCCCAGTCTAATAATCCTTATGTTAAAATTTCTTTCTAACTCAAAATATTAGCTATCTCAAAATAAGATTTCAGTCCCTTCAATTTTGAGTTCAGCGATTTTCTCTGTACGTATGTACTACATCTGCTGCTGCTAATACTGTCTTAAAAGTCTTTTTCCATTTCTCTTTTTCCGCTGAACGGGTGCTGGCTGGCCAGGTCACTAAAATTAGAATAGGTTTTATTATTGTTTTTTTTATTTTAAATGTGCTCTCCCTAAAGTTCCGTCGATATAATGCCACAGTGTGGCGCTTTCGACTATTGTCAAGATCAAGAAGATGATCAAGATTTCCAAGGTTTTTTTCTGGGGGTTTTCCTTATTTAAGTCAGCTCTCTCTTCTTTCAAGTTTCGTTTAGACCTTAGCACTAACAGACAGTTACTAACCATGGTCAATACAGTGGGCCTGTTATACATGTAGTGTCCAGTCTTCTGGGTTATTTACCGACACTGAAACCTATTGTTTGGCCTGGGTTTCACAGTTAGCCATTGTGGTCCTACAACATACACCCAACAAGGAAGAACAGCTTAGTTTACAGCACTTGGCTTCTTTTGTCAGGGGTGTTTCCCTCTCTCTTCCTATCTGTGATTGTCTAGTTGTTTTGCCTTTTTCTTGTCTGACAACATATATCTATCTGTTTGTCTGTCTGCATCTGTCAGTCTGTCTTCCTGTCAGTCAGTATGTCTTAGTTTCTTCCTGCCTGTCTCTCTCTCTGACTCTGTCTGTCTCTCTCTCTCTCTCTCTCTCTCTCTCTCTCTCTCTCTCTCTCTCTCTCTCTCTCTCTCTCTCTCTCTCTCTCTCTCTCTCTCTCTCTCTCTCTCTCTCTCTCTCTCTCTCTCTGTATGCATGTCTTTCTCTCTCTCTCTCTCTCTCTCTCTCTCTCTCTCTCTCTCTCTCTCTCTCTCTCTCTCTCTCTCTCTCTCTCTCTCTCTCTCCCTCTCTCTCTCCACACTCTTCCTCCCTCTTTCTCTCTCTCTCTTGTCATAGTGTGCAAATTTCTGCATCTTATTCTGCCGTTCACTCTCAGTTAAACTAAAGTACTTTGTTTTGAATGATGCCGCACGTCACCAGTTTCCTCAATGAGTTTGTCGGCCTCACTTCCGTTTTCTTACTTTTTTTCTTCTAGAGGAGTCAGGGGTGTAAGGATCTTTTCTTTGTCTGAAGTTGCTCATCACCTGTCTCAACGTTTCAAAGCTGCAAACGTTATTTTGCTTGTCTTTTATACTCTCTCTCTCTCTCTCTCTCTCTCTCTCTCTCTCTCTCTCTCTCTCTCTCTCTCTCTCTCTCTCTCTCTCTCTCTCTCTCTCTCTCTACTCTCTCTCTCTCTCTCTCTCTCTCTCTCTCTCTCTCTCTCTCTCTCTCTCTCTCTCTCTCTCTCTCTCTCTCTCTCTCTCTCTCTCTCTCTCTCTCTCTCTCTCTCTCTCTCTCTCTCTCTCTCTCTCTCTCTCTCTCTCTCTCTCTCTCTCTCTCTCCTCTCTCTCTCTCTCTCTCACACACACACCGAGTCTATCTCTGAGTCTCTCTCCACCTCTTTCTCTCTCTCTCTCTCTCTCTCTGAGTCTCTCTCTATTCTCAAGAATAGGCATGGCCTAAAATCTTTATCCTTGTCAAATAAAGTTGTCCAGTGTCTCTGTCTGTCTGTCAGTCTGCATCTCTCTGACTGAGTCTGTCTCTGTCTCGCATTCTCTCTCTCTTCAGCGTGTGCCACATCCACACTGGCACGCTTGTCTCCCACTCCCAGTCTCATTTCTAACACCTTAGCTTAATATTAATTCTGACTTGGGATAAAGCGCCATACCATAGTGTGTCAGTGACACTGACAGGCGAGAAAAGCATGATGCTGTATGTAGATATACTGTAGTGGTAATTGCTGTGTTGGGTGTGTGCCTTTAGCCTTACCTTTAGGTTGAGTTGAGTGAATAATGATCACAGGGCAGGAATGGAATGCCTGGCCTGTGTGTACAACATGCTTCGTTCTGAATTGATGTGTGAGGGGATGTTGCACTGTGTCACTGTATTAAATCCTTCTCAGACTCCTTAATCCTGTCTGCCCCTCCGAGCTCCCCTCCCCTTTCCCCTGCCCTTGAATCCTTGTTGGGATTCGCTTGCCCTCAGCTGTATAGCCTATAGGCGTACTTTCTTGGCCGCCCCTCAGTAAGTTTCACACAGTCACACACACAAACTCCAGTCATTCACTCGCAGTCACACACACACGCACACGCACACGTACACACGCGCAAACGCACGCACACACACACGCACACACACACACACACACACACACACCACACACATCACACACTGACAACGATACTCTTTCTTGATGGTCTGCAATGGTCTCACTCTCACTATTTATGAAGATGATGTGTGACTTTCTTTGCTTTATCAGTTAATATTACATGTATCTACAATTAGCGCTACTTTATCAGGTGAATGACTTTGATACATATGTATGTATTTGATTTGTTTTTATCTACATACATCTTTCATTAATTGATAAGATAAAAATGTCCATTTGTGCATCACTGGCATAAAATACAGCATGATGAAAAAATCTGCATAATTTAACTATATTTGTATGGATTTCATTGGTTATATTTAACTTTTAAGGCTGGACTTCCATAGATCTGCTATTAATATTATGCGTATAAATTAATTATTTACTACTTTTGATCAATAACTAACTTTTAAGTAATGGTACTTTACAATTACAGCCCTTTCAAATTCAAATTTAACAGCCCCGAAGTGCATTCCTGCTTTGTGATGAGAGATAACAGTGACAGGAACAGAATTAGGTAAGAAGGATTTAAAGAGCAAAGGCCGCTTTAGCCAGCTATGGCTCTTGTTCAAACACTCAGACACACACAAGCTGCCCTCCCTTCCCTTTCTCTCGCTCTCTTATCTCCTGTTAACTTGAGTCAATATGAATATTTGGTGCAAAACTAGTTTGACTTTATGACCTTTTAGTTTCAGACTCCATGTAACTGGATGTGTTTGACCGATTAGATGTTAAGTTTCGACCCAGTCTAACACGCGTTATGGGAAAGATGTGTGTTTTGTGCTTTCAGAAGCTGGTGAGTGAGGCTGGTCCCCAGCAGGAGGCGGTGGACGTGCTGCTGGACCGAGGTCGGCGCTACCTGCAGCAGAGAGCCTGCATCACTCTGGAGGTGGACCTGGACAACCTGGCCTTCCTCTGGACCTCCTACACCAAGCAGCTCTTCGCCCTGCACGACAACCCCCACAACACTCCCCTTAACACGCCTCCGCCCCTCTCCCCGGGAGAGGAAGGCAAGGAGAACGTCTTCCACAGCACGCCGCTAAAGTGGAGAAAAGGAGGCTTCAAAACCCCCTCCGCTCCGCACAGGCTTCAGTTTTCTGACGCCACCACCCCGGAGAGGAATGGTTCGCCGGGGTTTTCGCTGGACGAAAGCGGGATTTGCGTGTCCAGTTTCAAGAGTTTGAGTTCATCTTTCGCCGACGCTGACCAGTGCCAGTCTGCGCAGTCAGCGTTGCTGGAGTCTGAGATCAGTTTCGACACTCGCGGGGAAGATTGTTCGGTGTGCCAATCTTCCGATTCGGATCTTGCCACAACCCCAATTTGTCAAGAAAATTTGCTTGAAAAGGAGGAGAAAATAAATCAAGAGTTTCGTAGTGAAGAGGCTGCTGAAGTTAATTCCAAGGTGGTCAACGATAAAAGTCCTGGAAAAGTTCGTCGCCGACTGCCACCAACACCGCCAAGCCCTCAACTGAATGGTCATTGTGAGGCTGAAGGAGGTGAGAAAGTAAAGGAGTCAGCTAATAAAAGCAAAGATTCTGAAATAGAGAAAAGGGTAGAGGAGCCAAACAGCAGCGACTGCAAAACTGCAGAAGCAGAGATAAAAGAAGAGCGAGAGGAGAAGAAGAGGTCCTCCCCCAAGTCCCCTCGCAGTAGATTGGTCTCTGCCAGTCAGTGGCCCACGGAGAACAGGAGAGGCTGGCTGAGAGTGGCCGGGGAAGGCATCTTCAGTGCTGCTCACCCCCCTTCACAGAGCGTGCGCATCCTGACCTCATCGCCCCCCGGCAGTCCAGACGTGTTTGCTGAGCAGACCAATTGTCTGCCGAGCAAAACCAGCACCCAGCCTAGTCCTGCAAGCGACTCTAACCCCAACAGCCCTTCAGAATCTGGAGCGGCGGCACTGGGTAAGCGCAGCAAAGAGATCCACAATGAGCAGCAGCAGAAGCAGGCCAGGCAGCAGCAGGAGGTCACCAGCCCTATTGAAGACGACCAGCGGAGAGAGGATGGCAGTCAGCACAATGGAAGGACCCCCCAGGAAGCAGAGTCAGGTGGTCTGCAGCTGCAGCTAGGGTTGACAGCCTCGGAGGAGAACCTCAAGATGGAGATTGAGGAAGCCCTGAAGCAGATCAACGGCTCAATGGACGATGGTCAAGGATACTGTCCTCCCACCAACTCTTCCCTCATGACCGACCTCCCCTCCAGCGACGACACCATGGACAAGACCTCGGACACGGAAGGCCTCTCCCTGGACGACTCGGACCTGCCCACAGGTCCCAAGCGCCGGCGCCTGATGCTGAACGGGGACACTGTGAGCAGCGGGTCCGGGTCCCCCCTGATGTCTGGGGACAGCAGCATGGCGGGGACGCCCACCAGCTCCTCCCCGGCGGGCACCCTGCCCCGCGACTACCGCCAGCGCTACAAGAAGGACGAGCTGTGGAGGGCCATCGAGTCCAACTACCAGTACCTCATGGACAAGGAGATCATCGAGACCTGCCAGGTAGGGTTTACTATGTTGGATGGATTAGGAAGTTGTGTGTGCGTAAATTTGCTTGCTTAATTTTGAATCGATTTCATCCTCTCAGTTTGATAACGTGTATTAGGCACAGTGGATGTATGTTCATGTGTATGTGTGTGCACGCATGTATGGTTCTCTGTATGTGTGTGTTCATGCACATGCAGGACATATTTGTAATTGTAAATTCTGGACTTTATTGTTGAATACTAGAAGTGTATGCAGTGGTGTGTATGTATTTGTGTTTGTGTGTGTCAAACTCAAAGTCAAAATTTTTATATTCAGATAGAACATTGAATAAGCAATAATGGTTTGCTTTTCTACATCAAGCCATCTATAACACAGAAAGAAAAAAAGAGAAGCAATTGAGCATGCAATACAAAAAAAAGGGCATAAATCAGTTCATGCACTCACATATAACGGGGACATATCACTTATACATGTACATGTTGTGTGTGTATTGTACAGTGCGTATGTGTGTGTGTGTGTTTATATTGTACAGTGCGTGTGTATGGGCGCATATATAATGCATGTGCGCATGAGGAGGGTGTAACTAAGATTTCAATTTCAAGTCAGACATTTCTCGAGTAAAGATACTAAAGTTAAATGTGGCTCTCATTTCCCCTTCCAGTCGACAGAGACGGCGCTGAAGAGTGAGGGAGAGGATGAGGCAGTGCCCAGCGTGTCGTTCACAGAGTTCCTGAAACAGTACCAGGAGCTGGTGGACTGGCTGAACCAGACCCAGCGCAACACGCAGCGCACCCTCACCAGCCTGTCGGAGAAATACCTCAACCAGGTACAGTGTTCCTACAACTTATCAGTACTCTATGAAATATATGGACTTACTGTTACTCCATCAAATGTATTATGGGCTGTCTTTCTGTTTCTGACTGTTGGTGTGTCTGGCTCAACCAGACCCAGCGCAACGCGCAGCGCACCCTCACCATCCTGTCGGATAAATACCTCAACTAGGTACAGTGTTCCTACAACTTATCAGTACCGTATTTTTCGGACTATAAGGCGCACCTTTGTATAAGGCGCACCCCCCAAATTTTACCCAAATTTCAGATTTTGTTACTATATTTTCTTACTATTTCATCAGTCACATTATAAGGCGCAGGGGTCTGAGTCTTGCGGAAAAAGTATCGCCTTATAGTCCGAAAAATACGGTACTCTATGAAATATATGGACTATCTTTCTGTTTGTGACTGTTGGTGTGTCTGGCTCAACCAGACCCAGCGCAACGCACAGCGCACCCTCGCCAGCCTGTCGGAGAAATTTATACCTCAACCAGGTACAGTGTTCCTTTATACAACTTACTCTATGAAATATATTATGGACTGTCTTTCTGTTTCTGACTGTTGGTGTGTCAAAAAATACCATTAAACTTAACTGGGTAGAGAAGGAAGAAAAAATCTGCAATATTGCAAATTCCTCTATGATGTGTATAACATTAGGCCTATCCTTACCTCCCAAAATTATTATTTTTTAAATAGGGTCTTCGGATAACAGGCCCTGATTTGATGTCTTTTAGTGACATGGGTGTTAACCCTTTCACCGCCAATGTCGCATTTATGCACCAGAATGGTTGAACACCCATGTCACTAAAAGGCATCAAATCAGGGCCTTGTTATCCAAAGACCCTATTTTCTTAATTTGGGAGGTAAGGGTAGGCCTAATGTTATACATGTCGCTGAGGAATTCACAATATTGCAAATATTTTATTTTCTCTACCCAGTTAAGTTTAATGGTATTTTCTGGCTGAAAAATGGCTGGCGGCGAAAGGGTTAAACCATTGTGCAAAAATGCGACATTGGCGGTGAAAGGGTTAAATCTCTTCTTGTGTGACTATTGCTGTCTTTGGCCTGCTTTCATTCACCATATTTTGCAGACTGTAAGGCGTAAGATTGAATGTACAATGATAGTGTGAGTGTGAAACTGTGTGTGTATGAAATGTAATGTACATGGATGCTCATGCTTTCAGGATGTCCTGAAGTTCGGGATTTTTTAATTGCCTGGAACCGGCGTTGCCGGATTATGAGAATTTGAGAAGAATGCATTTTGCTGGTTATAGATATAATAGAGGTCACCACCTCAGAAGAAGAAGAAGTTTAACCAGAAGTGAATGTCAATTACATTAGAAACTGTTGTTTCCCTTGCAGGATTTTTTATATTTTCCAGGAGCACCCATGAATGTACAATGTTACTGTGTGTATGCATGAGATTGTATGTACTGTGTTGCTGTTAAACTGAACATTTTGGTATAGATAGTACACATCAGAATGATCTGTAATATATGGCATTGCTGTATATCATAATCAATGCTGCAATTTTAAAATTTTATTTAAATTAAAAGTACCCAGAAGCTCATAGTTTGGTTGTGTGATATTATATATAATACATCGATATTATGGGTATAAGCAGTCAGGAGTAAGGTTTAGGGTTGGGTGGACTCTGGAGAGGGAAATAGACTATGTGTCTACATGCATGCTAAAGCACAAAATTACTCTAGATGTATTGATGACATTATTTTTAGAACCATGCCATTTTCAGTTGACCTTTAGTTTAAGTTCTACATTTATATACAAATTACCTAAGTTGTTTTGCTTATCTAGCCCTGACTTGTTGGCATTTTGTACAGTTTTACTTGATTTCTTTGTAAGGCGTGTACTAGGGATGGATTGCATCATCCTCAAAACGTAGAAAACATAGATCTATCTGTCAATGAGAAAAAAATGCCTGCATAGCAACTAAGCAAGCCTGAACTGTTCTAGCTTCCTTGAGGGGTTGGGTGTTGTTGGAGAAATATTGATTACTACATCAACTTAGCAGAGGTATTTCTGGAATTTTGCCCCCTGGTTTCAGCCACTGTAATGCACACACACGCATATGTGCGCGCGCACGCATGTGTGTGCTCTTTTGTGTGTGTGTATTTGCATATTTGCGTAATTTCTCTCTTTCTACTTTAGTTCTCTCTCTGTGGCACACAAATTCACACTTTGGCAAAGGAGGAAAAGGTGGTTTTTTAATAGGACATGACGAGAAAGAATGAAAATTAATGCTCAAAACATGATTCATGTATTTCTGACAGTGTTGAGGCAGTGAAAGGGAAAGGAAAAAATAAAAAATATCAGCTATATCTTCATTAGTGAA
>JAGGCT020004219.1:140132-155132 GCA_017654935.2 Phymorhynchus buccinoides
TTGTTTCTTTATTTTTTGGGTTGGGCAGAAATGTAAAAAGGCCTCCGATGTGCCTATTTCTTAACCCAAATCAATCAAAATCTTCTTCTTCTTCTTCTTCTTCACACTGGTTGTTTGTTGTTCTATTCATTTCAGACATTCCTTGAGGAGAGGAAATATTTATGTAACTATCTGGATCTGAATCTGGTCAAATATGTCGCAGACGCCAAACAGAGATTCAGTCAGTATAATTCAATTTGTGAACTATACACATTCAGTATATAAACTATCCTTGTTGCACTATTCCAGGCGTACCATGAGGAGATGCTGGAGAAGAGTCCTCGCAGGGAGCTGCTGGGTTAGTACAGCCAGCAGTTGGTGTCTCGTCACCCCCACCTGTGTTAGCAGGTGACATACCGCATGCATCACCTGTAGTTGTTATAATAATAGATAATTTTATGAGTCCTCGCAGGGAGCTGCTGGTTCGTTACTGCCAGCAACTGTTGATGGGCATCATCATTGTCATCATCTTCTTCTTCTTCTTCGTCATCATATTGATTTAAATATAGCTATATTTGTTATTCTGCTGTTCCAGGCGTACCATGAGGAGATGCTGGAGAAGAGTCCTCGCAGGGAGCTGCTGGTTCGCTACAGCCAGCAGCTGATGATGGCATCATCATTGTCGTCGTCATCTTCTTCTTCTTCTTCGTCATCATATTGATCTAAATATGGCTATGTTTGTTGTTCTGCTGTTCCAGGCGTACCATGAGGAGATGCTGGAGAAGAGTCCCCGCAGGGAGCTGCTGGTTCGCTACAGCCAGCAGCTGATGATGGCATCATCATTGTCGTCATCATCTTCTTCTTCTTCTTCTTCGTCATCATATTGATCTAAATATGGCTATGTTTGTTGTTGTGCTGTTCCAGGCGTACCATGAGGAGATGCTGGAGAAGAGTCCTCGCAGGGAGCTGCTGGTTCGCTACAGCCAGCAGCTGGTGATGGCATCATCATTGTCGTCATCATCTTCTTCTTCTTCGTCATCATATTGATATAAATTTGGCTATGTTTGTTGTTCTGCTGTTCCAGGCGTACCATGAGGAGATGCTGGAGAAGAGTCCCCGCAGGGAGCTGCTGGTTCGCTACAGCCAGCAGCTGATGTCTCGTCACCCCCACCTGGTGGAGCAGGTGACGTGCCGCATGCAGCGTCTGCACCAGCAGTGGTCCCTGGTGGAGGCCACCATCCGCCCGCCGCCTGGGGAGACCACCGCACAGTCCATGAGGCAAGGTCAGTGTCATGCAGGGGTAATGGTTTAACTCTTCTGGTGCAGTGAAACCTCCCTTATAAGACCTCCCATTATGAAACGCCCTCCCATGTAAGTATCCTTTATAAGACCCCTCCCTTATAAGACCTCATTTTGGATGATTTTTGAAGGTCTTATAAGGGAGGATCCACTGTACCATGGGCGATTACATTCGCCCCCCACCAAATGAAAAAACCCATTTAATAAATCATAGTGAGGCTAAGAGAGGAGATAACAAAATTCAAGAAAGATAAAGAACTCTCTTTAATTAACTCCCCTCCACCAAAGGCTCTTATCCAGGTGGTTGGTCGTAATCAACTTTTGGTGAAGGTGAGTTAATTAAAGAGAGTTCTACCTTTGTTCAATTTCGTTATCATGAAAGTCATTTTTTGGTAAAGGTAAAGATGTGCCACCCCCCATGCATTTCTCGGTTAATTGTATTTTTCCGTTTTTGCCTTTCTTACCATACAGAAAGCTGTATTTTAGGAACATTTTTAGCTAATTACCATTTTGGAATACTAACCCTAACCCTAACCCTAAACCTAACCCTACCCCCCACTATGTACTGCAGTACACCGCGATTTGTCACAGTTGTGGTTTGTTGCATTTTTCCGTCTTATACGGTGGGGGGTAGGGTTAGGGCTAGGGTTAGGGTTAGGGTTAGTATTCCAAAAAGGTTATTAGCTAAAAATGTTCCTAAAATACAGCTTTATGTATGGTAAGAAAGGCAATAACGGAAAAATACAATTAACCGAGATAGGTAGGGGGGGTGGCACATCTTGACCTTTACCCATTTTTTTTCAGTTCTGATTATTTGATTTAATGCATAAAAACACGGACAGAGTCACATTTCACCACAGTCTGAATGTCTAAAGTTTAAATGCCAAGAATTCCTGTACATGTATTGATGTAATAACTTCCCTTTCCTGTCATTGATTGTAGTGAAGATTACGCATGGTTTTTGCCAAATCTTCTTCAGGTAAGGGAAACATTTGGCAGGGGTTCCTGCGAATTCATAGGAATGCACAAGATAATCAAAAAGCAACGCCCAACACTTGCATGTTGCGTATCTCAAGAACTGCATGAGTACATGCATTCTCAACACATTCTCAGTGCATGTACATGTCATATACATTTTTTGAAATGTGTACGCTCTCTCTGTCTCAGTACTCCTCCACTCCACTCCACCCCACCCCCTCTCTTCTTCTTCTTCTTCTTCTTCTCTCTCTCTCTCTCTTACATGCTTATAAGCATCAAATTTGTACACACAACAGAACCATCAAAAAGATGATGGCGGTTGTCTACTGCAAGAAGAAGGGATCTGTGCATGTTATACAGTTTACACTGATTCACATGCTTCCGTAGATCCTCCGAAAGTTATACAGCGACAGAATAGTCAACAGTGACTGGTCGCTATAGGAAGGAAGGTCTCAACACCCATTGATTAAAGTCATGGAGAAAGAGTATTATACAATCATATTTGATACAAGGATGCTCAAGATCTAAGGTAGCTAACTTAGCAATTTTATTTTTTAACTGACCAGATTTGATGCATAGAGCATCATATTGATTTCTTTAATATGATCCGTGCCGCAAGGATAAGTAAAGTCTTGTGATATGTCACGCTGCTGTCTCTTTCTCACTCTTTCTTCTTTTATTGTTTTCCTTCTTTCTCAAGGCCAGGCAAAAAATAAAAGCTATCAGTATCACTATGCTTATAAATCTCCAACGCCAAGGGCAATTTCTTTTTTTTATTCTTTTCTTTTTTTTTTCACCTCTCAAGGTTGAGAACTTTTCAATGCCTCCGCCCTTTTGCTTTTTGTTTTGTTTTGCCTTTTAGTTTTGTTTTGCCTTTTACTTTTTGTGGGGTGTTATTTATTATCCTTGATCCCTCCCTCCCTCTCTGTCTCTGTCCGTCTCTCTCCAGGGTTTGCACGGTCTTTGAAGGTCTTTGAGAAAATGGAGTGCCGTTTTCAAGTCTTTGAAAGTCTTTGAAAATTGGCTTTGTTCTGTGAAAATCATGAAATGGTTTATGAAAAAGTCATTGACGCTGTAAAATGTTTGTTGTTTGCTTCCCAAATTGATAAAGAAGCAATTTAATTTCGTTTATTTTCTGATTGTCCGCAATTCGATGATCTAGTTCTGTCTAGCAGACGTCCTCGATTTGTTGAGAGTTACTTCCTGTCACTATATCCGGGTCTTTTGGCTATGCGGTGCAACTTGAGTGATCATAATCGAAGCAATCGTCGTCATTGCATGTCGTGAGAGGTCTTTGAAAATAGGATAAAGGGTCTTTGAAAAGGTTTTTGAAAGTTTGTGAATTTGGGTATGAAAAGTCTGTACGAACCCTGCTGAGTCTCTCTGTGAATCTCTTTCACTCTTAGTGTGTGTGTGTGTGCGTGCATATAGATTGGTGGGTGTTTGGGCGGGTACATGTACATATGTACAAGCAAGCTAAAAATGAATATTTGCATGTGTTTCTGGCTAGAAGACTGGTTTTTCATTCTTCTGTTTTCTGTTTTTCTCCTATTTTTTTCTAACTGTTAATTGTTTCATTGTTATTGTTTTTCTTCATGCATTACTCTTGTCATTCTACAGTTTGGCCCAGCCTTCTGTGTCTTGGTCCTCAACACACACACACACACACGCACATGCACACACACACACACACACACACACACACACACACACACACACACACACACACCTACCTCCCCTTGCTGTACTCATTTCTTTGTGATGGGTGTGTGAATGAACAGGATGGAATCGGGTTTCAAGTGAAGTAAAGACTCCCCAGTTAAAAACATCTGCTGTAGACTGTAGCTTTGTAGTGTATCTATGTAAGAGGGGTTGAAGCACTGGTTGCCTGTCACTAGCAGAGTGGTAAATTATGGATCCTGTTGTTTCACTCCTGATTTGTGTTTGCCTAGAGGGTGACAAACTTTAATGGGGGTACTAGGTGAACCGATTTTTTTAATTTTTTAACCTGAGCTGTTTTCTGTTTTCTTTAAGTGTTACCGATTTTCTTTATAAAGCCAAATTAAAGGAGCCTGCATATATGTGTTTACACTTACAAGCAGGATCCCCCCCCCCCCCCCCCTCCCCCCCCCCCCTTCCATGTACTACTACACAGTTACACATGTGCACACACATACACGCGAAACACACAAGCGTGCGCACATGCACTCACATGCACATGCACATGCACATGCACGCACACATGCATGCACATGTATGCACGCACACATACACACACACACACACACACACACACACACACAAGACAGACATAATCGTGCGATGTAGCATTACACCAACGCTGGCTTTGATTGAAAGTTGAAGTAAGGGAAACAACCCTTTTTTGCACCATGTGTTATGAAAGTTCAGATGGAAAGATTGCCTCCCTTAGAATAGGATGCTTTCTCTCATGATCACAGAGTTTATGTACACGAGCACAATATTGTGTGCAAGATACTATGCACACATCACATGCGCCTGTGCGCACACACGCACACATAAACGGAGAGAGTGTGAAAGAAATTGATTAGTACAAAATCACTCCCATTTGGTTGAGAAAATATCACAACAAAAAATAGTAAGGTACTTACCCTATTTTTTCACCCTATATTTTTTTTGGCCTAAAAAAATTAATTACGCTTTCAAAATATGGTGTTTCAAGATCTTACAGTGTGAGTTTTCCGGGACATTTTCTTCATGCATTACTCTTGTCAGCTATCTTAGCATTTTCGAACTAGAGTTTTCAACACCACTCGGCGATCTCAAAGAGCTGGGAGTGAAGAACAATTTTGTTGAAAGAGAAAGTTTTATTTCTTTGGGTTGTTTACTTTAAATTACTCGATTTTCATGACACACACACACACCATGTAGGCCTATATGTACGCACACACACACACACACACCAAGAGAGTAAGAGTGTACTTAGAGAGTGATAGAGAGAGATCTTGTGTTTTGTCAAATTTGACCTTTAAAAAAAAAATGAAAAAAAGAGTTAGGTCCTACCTACCTACCTATTTTGGGGGGCCATGTTACCTTAACCACAACTATGTTTTGGGGGGGCCTTAAATTAAACTTGTACATTATGAATTTATTTTTTTTAAATTTCAGATTGGTGAAGAAAGTGTGAGTGGTTTTGATGTCTGTATTCAGACTGTTGCGAACTCGCCTCTCAAGCCTGTTTTAAGCCCGTTTTATGATCATCCTTTGAGGCACAGCTGTTCTGTTTAGTATGAAAGGGAAATCGTAATTGAGCCTGTCAGACCAGTTGACATAAGCTAGAACACCAAGGCTACATCAAAATGTTGTTATGTTCTGCATGGTTGTGCGGGGATTGTCTTAAGCCATGACAAGCTCCTAACATAACATCATCAGTCTAAAATCCTCCGAAATCGGAGTGTGGCTGCCTACATGGCAGGGTAATCAAAAACGGTCACACACGTAATGTTCTCATCCCTAGCTGGTGCATTTGTGCCATAGTGTTCAAGTGCTTCGGCTGTTGGGATGATCCCTGGAGTCTTTAAGCCAGTAAGACAACAACAACAACAACATTGACTCTGATTGAGGCTGTCAGCAAGAACAAAATACATGTATCATTCCAACAGAAATCAAGATGGCAAGCTACATCGACATACTTCCGGTGATTCTGATTTTCATAGGCTTCTTTGAAAGACGCACAGAACGTATATGATGTTGCATGTTAAGATAACAGCATTTTGGCAATGCATGGTTTTGTAAAGACGGCTTCAGAATACAGATTACCCAGAGGTAAATGCTTTATATTAAAAAAAAATGTAAATGTTCAGTGACTAAGAAGGGAATTCTGTTGAAGCAGCCAAAACTGTTGATATAGGGTTTGGGGATTAATTTTAATGAAGGGCGTTATCATAGTAAAACCAAACCAAACAGCCCATTTTCATTAAGATTAGCTGATGATTGCGGTTTTTTCCCTCACAGTCATGCCCACATGTGCATACACACACACACACATACACACACACACACACACACACACACACATGTATGCATGCAAGCACACATATGCATGCAAGCACACACACACACACTCACACAGAGGCTCTTGCTCCAATTCCGAAGCACTGTGACTCAAAATCTTGAAGCATTTTATGAACAGAAGGTAAATAGTAGGTATTAGGTATCGGGTACTTTATAGTCACTGAAGCTTCTCTGTAAAATTCGGGTTGCTCCCACCTGGAGAGCGCATCGCAGCCAGAGGCGCGCCACCCATTTTAAAAAAAAAAATTGTGCATGCCATTTTTGTGTGACTGATGAGGAAGGGGGGGGGGGGGGGGGTAAATTTTGACCAAATGACAACTTTTTTGTTGCCACTGGGTTTAACGTGTGCTAAGTGCATGGGTACACAGGTCCTTGGTTTATCGTCTCATCCGAAAGACTCCACGTTCAGACCGTAAGGCCTAGTGCAAAGTGAGAGGAAAAATCCCCCTGTACCCAGGTTCGAACTCGGGTTTACTTGACACGAGGCGAACGCGCTACCTCTGTGCAACTCTACACTAAGGGAAGGTCATTGCAAGCACCATCATTATGATGATCACAGCTGCTGTGACAGTGCAATGACCTGTGACAAGTTGAATTGTTGCACCTCACTCCACCTTTTATCTTCACACTATCACGGAAAAACAGCCAGTCACTCCTAAGTCACTGTTGTTATCTCTGGTGGGGCAGGAAAGACAACTCTGCCTCGAAGAATGTACTAGACATACTGACTTCTCTCCCTTACCCACCCTGTTGTACTGCACTGAAATAAACCAACAAGGAAAATTAGGAAGAATTTTCGCTAGTCCTTTTTGTGAGCAAAAAAGGTCTTTGCCAAGTGTTTGTTAGCCGTGGTTTTCGAATCTCCCCCTTTCGAATCTCCCCCTCTTTAATGTCCCCATTAAAAATATATAATGAAAAAATATTGCTGTTGTCAGAAAGATGCACATACGTACGCCATTGGTCAATGATTGTGTTGATCACAATCATTTGAGTGAAGATATTATTGTTTTATATGTTTTTTTCTGTTTTTTCTTTTCAACACACAAAAACAGAGTACATGTAATCTTGCTTGTTTGTGTTAATCTTTTAAACGAGATTCATGGAACTGCATTTCAAGGAAGGAAACCTAGTAATGATATTTTCAATCTTCACATGAAGCTGTATTGTCATCCCTTCTTTCAAGCCCACATCCTCACCCCTCTGATTAAAATGTGTGTGACAGTGTGTCTGTGTATCGTAGAGATCTGTGTGTGTGTGTGTGCACACACAAGTTCTGCAAGCCCTTAATCTTTGCATTCTCTCTCTCTCTCTCTCTCTCTCTCTCTCTCTCTCTCTCTCTCTCTCTCTCTCTCTCTCTCTCTCTCTCTCTCTCTCTCTCTCTCTCTCTCTCTCTCTCTCTCTCTCTCTCTCTCTCTCTCTCTCTATCTCTCATAACACTTACCTCAATTCTTGCCGTCTCTTCAGCCCTATTTCCTTTTGTTAATTGAAAACTGTGTCTGTGTATACTCAGAGGTTCCTCACGTAGGCACTGCTGGTAATCTTGTGTTTATTCTGGTTCAGCTTTTGTGCAAACCTCATCTTTTGGGTCACACTGATAGTATAATTACGCAGTGCTGACAGGAAAATTGCAGTTCAAACTGGTCAGTGAAACAATGAAGTCTAGTTCTGTACACATACATATCAATATATGCATGCATACATTCACGCACGCACACTTTCATGCGCTCACGCTTGCTCAAGCACACATATGCGCACGCACGCACACACACACGCACACACACACACACGCACACTCACACACACACACACACACAGAGATAATTACTGCATGAAACCTGGACTGAAACCTGTATGAGGCAAATCTAGATAAAGCAGTCAGTAGTACAGCCATTATAAGTCACCCCCTTTCCTTGACATAGATTTCAGATGTTGAACAACAAACCCATTTTCACCAACTTCAATTCGGTGCATGTAATTGGAGACGTTCAGTTTAAAAATGAGTGTAGGTAACAGATTAAGAACATTGCCCTGTGTGGAAGGATCTTTGCTTGATGTGCCGTCATTCAACACAGGGGTTTCAGACAGAAGGCATTGAGGGCGCTATGTTTTACTTAATTTTATGCTGATTTGAATGCTTGTCTGTCGTTGAAATCACACAAAAACTGTTGAACTAAACTTCTTTTTTTTCATGGTGTTGATTATTACTTTCTTGCTGTGAAATTAGCCCCGTGCTCAAGTCTTGTGGACTTGTGGAAGAGGTTAAGAAATTGAAGCTATTGTGAGAAACATACTTTTAGCATAATTACAGTGGAATATTCCATGTTGTCCTACCTGCAACCGCTTGTGCGCTTCTGAGTTTGGCCTCGGAAGCCAGAATGCTCATCCACCGATGAAGGCACAGCGAGAATGTCATTCTTGGATCCAAGGAACAAAGTTTCTATGATTGATTAATGAATGCAATATGTGAAAGTGACAATAGTGCTTGGTTTTTAGTAGCAGTGCGCTTTAAAGACAAAACTACGGCTACAAGACTCAGAACTCTAGTATGAAGGTCATTAATGTATACTGTCGAGCATAGTATCAGGTGATAATAACAACTATAAAATTGCAGTAGACAAGAAAGAAATGACTGCTAAGACAATGGATATTGTGTGTTTGGTATCTTGATGCAGTGAAGACAGAACTACAGAGCACAGAGTTCAAGTATGAAGGACAATGATGAATACAACCAGGCATATTATCTGGTGATAATGACAACTATAACATTGCAGTAGACGAGAGAGAAAGAAAATGGATACTTTGTGCTGGTACCTTGGTTCTGTAGGACAATGATGAATACAACCAGGCATAGTATCTGGTGATAATGACAACTATAACATTGCAGTAGACGAGAGAGAAAGAAAATGGATACTTTGTGCTGGTACCTTGGTTCTGTAGGACAATGATGAATACAACCAGGCATATTATTATCTGGTGATAATGACAACTATAACATTGCAGTAGACGAGAGAGAAAGAAAATGGATACTTTGTGCTGGTACCTTGGTTCTGTAGGACAATGATGAATACAACCAGGCATAGTATCTGGTGATAATGACAACTATAACATTGCAGTAGACGAGAGAGAAAGAAAATGGATACTTTGTGCTGGTACCTTGGTTCTGTAGGACAATGATGAATACAATCAGGCATATTATCTGGTGATAATGACAACTATAAAACTGTAGTAGACAAGAGAGAAAGACAATGGATATCGTGTGCTGGTACCTTGGTTCTGCGAAGTCAGAGCTGCAGAGCAAAGTGTCCCACTGTGTGAAACAAGGCCTCCACAGCCTCCTGCAAATCATAGACCCCTACTGTTCCATCCATGGTCAGCACTGACTCTTTTATTTATTTTTTTTCAAGCAGTACACCTTGTAACATATTGTCGGTGAAATTCAAAAACCTCATATCTCGAATTTTGAGTTAGATACATAGTTAGCTCTCTGATTTTTCCCGCCACCTTCCACCAAAAGCTAGTATCTCTAACGACTTTCTATCTGGGGTAAATGAGGTTGTGAAAATAGAAGAAAAACTCGTAAGTCCCAAATTCAGATCTAGTTAAGGACAAAAACCTCGTATCTTCGTTCTTTTCAAGTGTAACCAAAAAAAAAATTGTGAGAAATTTTAACGAAATGCAGGAGTAAACTCACAATGTTTTGAACAACATATTCATCATAGTTAATCAATTGTGGTCAACGCGGTTAATTTTTAAAACAGTTTTTTTCATTTTTCTCAAAACTACCAAAATTGAGATGCAAGGTTTTTGAATTTCACCGACGATATCTTCATTTTGACGAATCATGCCTACCATTGACTGTGATATGTTAATCCATTGTCTAGTGCTTAGCTTTAAGTCTCAGACCAATATCTACCTTATTTTTCGGACTATAACTGTATAAGACAATACTTTTTTCTTCTTCTAAGACACATGTGCCTTATAATATGATTAATAATTTAGTTAGAAATTATATTAACAAAATCTGAATTTGGTGTAAATTTTCGAGGGTGCGTGCGCCTTTAAAATTAATAAGGTGCACCTTATATTCTGAAAAATGGTAAGTATTTTGCAACCAATATAAGACAGTTAATGGTTTATTTCATTTTATTTGTTTAACAAATCGATCAAATTCAAAATTACATGTGCATAAGCTAATCATCAGATGCACAATGTTTTGTTGTTGTTGTCGTCATTGTTGTTTAAACTAATAAAAATTTCATTTATATTTATATACAGTAAACACGGCTCAAGCCACAAACCTATAACTCACTTTATCTTATCGGTCCAAAATTGTCGCACATATTGACAAAATTGTCGCACATATTGTAAAAGAGAAAAAAATACTTGGGCATAAAGTAACATTTCAGTTGTCATATTTACAGTCCTTAGGTAATGACGAAAATAGTGTTTTGCGTCCTCTTGGTCCGAATCAGACACATATGGGACATTTGTAAATACAAATATGGTTGGAACAATACTGGAGGCAATGCCCGGAGGCAGTACAAAACCAGTAAAGTCCCGATTTTTTAAATAATTAATACAGATAGCTGTAGCGGTGACCACGCCTCGGTTAAACCTCATCGGCTATGGCACCGCCACAAGTATGTGATTGATCAGAGTCCTTAGGTAATGAAAGAATTGTATACTGAACAGAGCACATGAATCTTCATTTTAAAGCGTACAAAATAATAAACATACGTAATACAGACACTGCAACAGACACGACGAGTATGCGGTGCTTCTTTCGATGAGTATAAATAGGATAAATAGTTTTAGATGTTTTCCAAAAGATATAAAAAGTTACGAAATGGTGCAGAGATAACATTCTGGTTTACAGATTAAAATTATTGAAAAGCCAGGAGAGGCGACTCAGTGTATGTAATGATTGGAGTGGTAAAAATAGACCGCTGCCACAAACGATTGCAAATCCGCGCTTGTTATGTATTGTCTTCGCCATATCATTTCAAAAGCCAGTGGCTCTTGTCTGTGTATCTGTATCTGTCTTCTGTTCATATTTCCCCTCACACACACACACACACACACACACACACACACACACACACACACACACACACACACACACACACCACACCATGATAGAGTTAAAATCATTGCCGGTCAGTAGGGTGCTAATAATTCAGATTTGTATGTGTCTTCTTCATATTTGACTCATTACACAAGAAATGACTGATTAGCACTTAAGACTACTAGTACTAGCTTCTAAGTCAACTGTCTAGGTGAGCTGGCCGTTTTGCCAACAAGTGTAGATTATAGCGTATGTAGAGGTAGGGGTTTTATCTGAGATTAAGTACCGCTGTTCTTACTAATCACTTTAGAAGCTCTGTAATTAATCTTATTATTGTCCCACTTGATCACACGGATGGGTGCCCACATGGCACTGCTCTACAAATACCACCCTACGAACTCCAATCCTATTCCTCATTTGGCACTCTGTGACGGCAAACTTTAGGTATTTAGGTATTAGGTACTTTATAGTCACAAAGGTGTCTCTGTGAAATTCGGGTTGCTCCCACCTGGAGAGCGCGTCGTAGCCAGAGGCGCGCCACCTTTTTTCTTTCTTCTTTCTTTTTTTGCTGCATGGGAGTTTTGTGTGACTGATGAGGAAGGATAGGGTGTGTGTGTGTAAATTTTGACCAAATTACAACTTTTTCGTTGCCATTGGGTTTAACGTATGCTAAGTGCATGGGCACACAGTCCCTCGGTTTATCGTCTCATCCGACAGACTCCACATTCAGACCATAAGGCCTAGTGCAAAGTGAGAGGAAAAATCCCCTGTACCCAGGTTCAAACTCGGGTTTACTTGACACGAGGCGAACGCGCTACCACTGTGCCACTGTACACCTGCATTGAACTGTAGCAAAAGAGCCTTTAGGTGTTGGCAACAGTGCTGTAGTAATGCGGTACTGCGGACAGCCGGTAACACTGGACTGATTAGCATGGCTGAGATCGGTGAAGAAGATTGTAGTCACACTTGAAACTGTGCTGTGTTACAAACATTTCTTCTTCTGGATTGTTGTGTTCAAAGTTGTGTGCCACTACTATTAGTACTAATAGCATGATCGGTTAGTTTTTGTTTATTTTTTTTTTTTTTTTAAAGAAGGCGAAAAAAAGAAAACATATACCTGAAAGGATGCTGTGTTACTCACTTGCAATATCTGATAGCGGTTTTTTATGCCTAGATAAAAAAAAATCAGAAGTAAACCTGAAATAAAGTTTGCTTACTGATGATTTTTTTTTTTTTTTTTTTTTTTTTTTATTTATAAGTATGACACTTATTTTCAGAAAAGAAGGGCATTTCTCCAGAAATGTGCATGTTCATTCTGATTCAGACATTTTCTTGTTGGCAGTATGCACATTTTTGCTTGTAAGGGAGATAATTTAGTAACCGAAAAGAACAAGACAGTTTCCTCTCTCCGTCTATAGATTATTGTCTCTTACAGGCAAAAAATGTGGATTTTGCCCTCTTGTTTTTCTTCGGTTGTCAGCAACAAACAAACAAGCTCACAACAAGTGTGAACTGACGTTACTTTACTCACTTTTTTTTTTTCCAGTTGTCAGCACCTAAAGAGCAGAAAGTTGGGTTCAACTTGCATTTTATACATACAGCGTAAAGGAGATTTGGGCATTGTTTCAGATCTGGAGTGTGACCTGGCGGCGCTGCGGCGGTGGCTGAACTCCACGGAGAGCCGACTCCTGCCGCTGACCATCCGCGCGGACTGGTCAGACATGGAGCTGGAGGAACGACTCAAGCACCACCAGGTGAGGAGGACACACACCGTCTGTTAGACACCTCTCTCTATTTGTGCCTGATTTGGCCGTATTTCTGTCTAATGTAGAGTACCAAGGGGGGTTGTGTACCCCTCAAAACGACAGACCTGTTTACTCTACTCTTTTCGAGTAGTATTCTACTCAATTTGGACCTCTACTACTCTTCAAAATTGAAACAAAATGCTCTAATTACTCATTTTCAGTGAACATTGTTTGATGGTTTAATGAAGAGGACTACTCATTTCACACCAAAACTACTCATTTCAGCTATCCAGACTACTCAATACTTGTGTAGGGGGTAAGCAGGTCTGAAATGATGCAAACAATGACACAAGCATGACGTGATTTCTCTACAATTTCAAGTGGGGGTACGCGCATGCCCAACCAACACGCAGACCTGTTAGTACTCTATTTGTCTTTCTGTCTGAACTATTTGTTTGTCTGGTTCATGTCAGTCCGTGATCCGTCTGTCTTGTCTATCTATGCACTTTCTGTCCATCTGTCTGTCTCATCTGTGTGTGATGCACTTTCTGTCTCTATGTCTGTCTGATGTCTGTCTGATGCATCTGTCTGTCTGATGCACTTTCTGTCAGGTCTATGTCTGATGCATCTGTCTGTCTGATGCACTTTCTGTCAGGTCTATGTCTGATGCATCTGTCTGTCTGATGCACTTTCTGTCAGGTCTATGTCTGTCTGATGCATCTGTCTGTCCATCTGTCTGTCTGATGCACTTTCTGTCAGGTCTATGTCTGCCTGATGCATCTGTCTGATGCACTTTCTGTCCACTCTATGTCTGTCTGATGCATCTGTATCCATCTGTCTGATGATGCACTTTCTGTCAGGTCTATGTCTGTCTGATGCATCTGTCTGTCTGTCCATCTGTCTGTCTGATGCATTTTCTGTCCGCTCTATGTCTGTCTGTGATGCATGCAGCATCTGTCTGTCTGTTCATCTGTCTGTCTGATACATTTTCTGTCAGGTCTATCATTCTATGTCTGTCTGTGATGAATCTGTCTGTGTTCATCTGTCTGTCTGATGCATTTTCTGTCCGCTCTATGTCTGTCTGTGATGCATCTGTCTATCCATCTGTCTGTCTGATGCACTTTAGGTCTATGACTGTATGTTTTTTATATTAATATCATTCATTCATTTTATTTATTCATTTCAATTTTCATAGAGATGTATGGTGAGGATACGTGAGCTGGTCTTTGAGAAATGTTTGTATGTGTATCTATTTTTTGCTAGTGTTAGTACGAATGCCAATGGTGAGCGAAAAGCGCATTGAGTTGCTTAGCAAGATTATGCGCTATATAAGCACTATTAATTATTATTATTATTATTAGATCCATCTGCCTGTCTGTCTTTCTGACCTGTATGTATGTTTGTCTAGGTCAACGTGTCCGCCTAATCCATCGTTCTGTCCATTCTCTCTGTGATCCATCTATCTGTCGTCTCTTTCTAAGTTATGTGTCTAAGCTCTAACCCATCTGTATGTTTTGGTCTGTGTATGTTTCTGATCCTTCTCCTTCTGTCTTTTGCGATCCATCATTTAATCATCAACTTTAGTTCCAAGATTGTTGGCAACATGTAAAATAAAAAACCTTGTCCAATCAGTCAAGAAATTAGGCAGAGGAATATAACCAGTTTTGTTGAAAGCCAGCCCTAATGTTAAAGATCCACCAGATCACATGTCAAAATCACGTGTTTCACGTGTTTTCCCTCTTATAACTGGAAAGAAATCTCGTTTTGACCAAGTCTGACTCCCATATAAATGGCCCAAAATTCAAACCGAGACATCAGTTTAAAGAGCAGCCTCAGTTTCAAGTTAGGGAAGTTTGAATGTGGGTCACACAGCTACCCAGA
>JAGGCT020004219.1:157632-185132 GCA_017654935.2 Phymorhynchus buccinoides
CACACACTCTCTCTCTCTCTCACACACACACACACACACACACACACACACACACACGCACACACACACACGGCACGCACACGCACGCACACACGCGCACACACACGCACGCGCGCACACACACAGGGTTAGTTTGTTATGGAAAAGATAAGATATTTCTTCAAATATGTTGTTGAATAGGATGAAAAGCCCTGAAGATTGCTCTGGTTCATCCTGGATGCAGTTTCTGTGTTGATCCATCATGGGGTTTTCTTGTTGTTGATATTATTAATATTCATAGCTGTTTTCCTGGTCATTGCAAGTCTTCCTTGTATTGATTCCCCTGATATTGATTGCTTTGTGTTGATTGCATTTCACTGTGCTTTTTTTTATCACATTTTATTCGTAATTGGTGATTATGGAAACAAATATTTTGTTTCTTTTTCCTGCTTTAAACATTTTTGGTCAGATATTGGGTTTATCACTTAACTCATCTTTTTTTCTTCTTCTAATTAATCCCATTTATTTTATGTTTGGGTGCTCTTCTGCTGTAAACAAATCAGTGCATCATTTGTTTTATTCATAAAGCACATCACAAGCAATGCATAGACCATTGGATGACCCAAAAAAACATCACAAAGATACACTTTTTTATAACAAAATTTAATAGATTATTCTTTGAGTATTTTTTATCTGTCGGACACAAAATGCTATGAAGATCCTAGTTTCAAGACTAATTAGTAAACACTTGTAAAAACTTGCCCTGTAATGAGTTTAAAGTGTTTTGGAAAAAAACAATTTTGCTGTGGAAAAGACAGAGTATGTAATGTATTTAAAGTGTTTTGGAACACAGGTTCTTCGCTGTGGAAAATATGGAGTTTGCAATGTGTTTAAATTGTTTTGGAAATAAAGTTTTTCGCTGTGGAATCTTAGTATGTAGATAAAATGGTTGAGAGAGAGAGAGAGAGAGAGAGAGAGAGAGCACTGAACACTGAAAAACTTTTTTAACATGGATAAAGATTTTAGGTGATGCCTATTTTTACAGTCTGTCCACAGAGAGAGAGAGAGAGAGAGAGAGAGAGAAGATGGAAATAAGATGGAGTCAAAGTCAAAGTCAAAGTCAAAATGATCTTTAATGACGATAAAGAAATAAGCTAAACAAAAAAAAGGGGAGGGGGTGTGGGGTAAAACAATGACTCAGTCACTATTGTTGGGGATAATTAGAAAATCAACTGTTGCGATTATGAGTCACGAAGCCTGTGGGCCTGTGTATGCAGATATCAGAGTGTCATGACAGGTGAATTTGATGTAGTGTTGTTACCAGCTGGGGTGCTGTGTGTCTGTGTATGCAGATATCAGTGTCGTGACAGGTGAATTTGATGTAGTGTTGTTACCAGCTGGGGTGCTCTGTGTCTGTGTATGTCTGTGTATGCAGATATCAGTGTCGTGACAGATGAATTTGATGTAGTGTTGTTACCAGCTGGGGTGCTCTGTGTCTGTGTGTGTCTGTGTATGCAGATATCAGTGTCGTGACAGATGAATTTGATGTAGTGTTGTTACCAGCTGAGAGATGCTCTGTGTCTGTGTATGTGCTGTGTATGCAGATATCAGTGTCGTGACAGGTGAATTTGATGTAGTGTTGTTACCAGCTGGGGTGCTCTGTGTGTGTGTGTGTGTCTGTCTGTCTGTCTGTGTGTGTCAGGCATCAGAATTATCAGAGGATCTGCAAATTTCAGAGGATTAAGAATTTCTGACAGAGGATTGGCTTCTATTGTCAGAGGTTTTGCCTATTTTTTCAGTGTTATTGTTTCTGTTAAATTGTTTTTTTTAAAGTGATTTATCACTATATTAAACCTTTTTAGTGGCATTGGGAACTCATTTCAGTGTTGTCCCTCTTCAGTCTAGGGCCTAGGTGACCCTTTTACCACGGTTTTCAGAGGATTGAACTTCAGACTATTCTGATGCCTGGTGTGTGTGTGTGTGTTCGTTTTCATTGTGTCCTGTTGTGGGCATTCCTTTAATTATGAGATAATAATAAAAAATATTTTAAAACAATTATTTATTGTTTGGAGTTTAAGATAAAAGGACAGATGCAATTTTGAATTATTTACCACCATTCATTCAAATTTAATTCCAGTAATTTTCTTGCTTTGTACGGAACTAAATCAGAGGCGTTTGGTCAGTTCAGACTAATAAGCGTACTGTGGTGTGAGAATGTAATAAAGAGAGCGTGAGAGGAAGCAACTGCTGCCATTGAAGTAGAAGAAGCATGGTTCAAGTCAGAAAGAGGGGATTAGAAAGAGCTTAAGCAACTCTGGGAGACAGGATTAGAATTGTCATTGTCTTCTGGCTCTGAGTGTGTGTGTGTGTGCGAGAGAGAGAGAGAGAGAGACTGTGTGTGTGTGTGTGTGTGCGCGCGCGTGTGTGTGTGTGTGACTCTGTGTGTGTGTGTGTGTGTGTGAGACTGTGTGTGTGTGTGTGTGTGTGTGTGTGTATGTGTTCAGCTCTGTTGGTAGACAAATCAGTTTAAGGTCAGCTCAGTTGGTAAAAGGGTCAAGGTAAGAGAAGGAGAGAGAGGGAGTGGGGTGGGGTATAGTAGTATGGCCTTCACAAGGGCTCTATGTATGGCCTTGTATATACCATGTATACCATTGTGAGAGACCTTTACACACAAAAAAGAGGTTTTGGATGTTGAAATAACAACCATGCTTTTTTATATTATTATTATTTGCATTGTCAACATTAGCTTTGTGTGTATTGGTCACTGCATTTAGGGTTATTAACGCCCTTGTCGGCAAGAGTTAAGCCCTTGTTGATCAGTATCCCAAAGGGCATTCACTCTTGCAAAAGGCAGCCATTCAGTGGCCTCAAATAGGGTTATTGGCGAGAGTTATTCCCTTGTTTGGTCAGTACTCAACCATCTTCCCCCACCCACCAAGGGCATTCACTCTTGCAAAAGGTGTTATTTGCAGTGGCCAATACAGTGAAAATCGCTTAAGTCAAAATTGAAGGGACTGAAATTTTATTTTAGATAGCCAATATTTTGAGTTAGAAAGACCTTTTATCATAAAGATTTAAACTGGGACCAGAAAATGATTGTGAGTTATCCAGTGGTTTTTGTTATCAGGAATCCACTTTATTTGCAATTGTTTTGTTTCTTTATTTCACCTAAAAGAAATCTAATATTTCAAAGAAAAAAAACATTTCACAATTTTTTTAACCTGTCAGGGTGGTGGATGATGGTTATATTTTATTTTGTTTATGTTTTTTGGTTTGAGTTTTTTTCTCTCTGGAAATACCCAATAACAGTATTCTGAGAAGTATACGGACGTAATAATGATTTCATCAAGCTAAAATAAGGAGATGTCTGATATGCACTTTTTCTTATACTGAGCACGCCATAAGCCTAGCTTGTTGTTGCGTCAGTTTAGTTGCTATAATATGTTTGCGATGTAAAGACAATAAAAATGTTTAAACCAGAAGATTAAAGCGGAAGAGAAGGAAAAAGGAGGGGGTGGGGGGGGATTGGTCAATGTGATCATTTTCCTTTGGGAGAACGGTGACCTTCACACCTCCTTTGGCCTTCAGTATCATCCTAGCAGTCTTCACTGACCTTTTTTCCTTATTTTTTGTTTTCATATTATTATTTTTCCCCCCCGCACCTTTTTTTCACACATTGACAGAGATTTCTACAGTTTGGTGGTACATGTATTGTGAAAAAGGGTGGGCTTTCCACGTGGGGTCGTCTTATCCATCTTTTCATCTCAGTAGTACAGCAGGGAAACTAACGAAATGGCTGGCCATATATGTATGTTGCCAGTGAAAGTTTGTTGTGTGTGTGTGGTTTTTTTTAGAGCACTAAAGACATGTGACAAACGAATTGTGTTGTTTATCCCAAAATGTGTTAAGATAGAGAAAAATTGCATCATTATTAATATTATAGTGGAACCTCCCTTATAAGACCTTCAAAAATCATCCAAAATGAGGTCTTATAAGGGAGGGGTCTTATAAGAGAGGTAAATTTAATACTTACAAAGAAGGGCAATGTCTCAGAGAAGTAGGTCTTATATGGGAGGGAGTCTTATAATGGGAGGTTCCACTGTATTGTGAAAAAGGGTGGGCTTTCCACCTGAGGTCCTCTTATCCGTCTTTTCATCTCAGTAGTACAGCAGGGAAACTAACGAAATGGCTGGCCATATATGTATGTTGCCAGTGAAAGTTTGTTGTGTGTGTGTGGGTTTTTTTTTAGAGCACTAATGACATGTGACAAACGAATCATGTTGTTTATCACAAAATGTGTTAAGATAAAGAAAAAAATGCATAATTATTAATATTATAGCACATTTTCTAAAATGTCACATCAAATTCTATGCTGTGAATTAAGATACAGAGGAACTTCCCTTATAAGACTTTAAAAAGTCATCCAAAATGAGGTCTTATAAGGGAGGTAATTTGAATACTTACAAAGAAAGGCAATGTCTTAGAAAAGTAGGTCTTATATGGGAGGGAGTCTTATAATGGGAGGTCTTATAAGGGAGGTTCCACTGTAATAAGTTTGGGCTATAGCCACAAATGGCAAATCAAGGGAGCTGAATATTAGGTATCCTCTTTAAGAAGTCAGGTACTATTCTAGCAATTTTAGGCTCAGGCAATTAGACACATTTTGTTATTCACACTCAACAGACACACTCAGACAGACAGCCGTGAACAGAGCAACATACCTACATTCAATACTATCCCAAAGCCTCATCTTTTTACAAACTCAGGCGTACAGTTAACTCATTCGCATCGCATCGCATCGCAATGATTTTGAATTATTAAAAAAACTCTACAAATCACTCCAGCCATGCACACAAACAAAACAGACACACAAAAAGAGAAATGAAAGACGATTACAGCTTTTTACTTCAGGTTTAGACATAGGGAAGTGGTAGATCAGACTCTTTATAAAACTCTCTACAGCCATTGGTTTGCCCACTACAAACACAAAGTAAGAGGCAGAAGTGTGCTCTAAGGGAGCGAAGCGAGTTTAGAAGTGACCAAAGTATGGTGTGCACACAGATTTACTTCCCTTGAATCAAATTCATCAAGCTGACAGCTTTGTATTAACCCTTTCACCGCCAATGTCGCATTTATGCACCAGAATGGTTTACACACCCATGTCACTAAAAGGCATCAAATCAGGGTCTGTTATCCGATGACCCTATTTTCTTAACTTTGTGAAGTAAGGATAGGCCTGCATGTCACAGAGAAATTCTGAATATTGCAGATAAGACTTTTCCCTACCCAGGTCAATTTAATGGAATATTTTGGCTGAAAAATGGCTGGCGGCGAAAGGGTTAATTTCGCACACACATGGGTGAACGGCTTGAATGAGTTAAAAATAAAGAAGACTGGTGTTAGGTAGAAAAGCTTTTTATTGAAAGGGAGAGAAATTTGGGAAAAGGATCTGAGGATGGCTTTTGTGACTGGGCGTGTCATCAGATAGAGTCGTCCCCCCCACCCCTTCCTGACCTGGTGTTGTAGTGTTCGCGTGGGTGCCTCCATTGAAGCGTGTGTGCCCGAAACAGCTTGCTCCACTTGTCACCATTGAACCAAGACCACCACCCCTCAACTTCCCTTATATCCCTCCCTACCCCCCTATTTCTTCAGCACGCTGTATTCGTCCTGGATGTCAACAACAGTGGGGGATAGTGGGTGCTCATGAGGACTTTGTTTTTCTCCTGCCAGCCGTTTGGACGTGATGTGGGACAGTTAGACGTTGTCCTCGGATTATCATTGATTGTTTATACCATTTCTGATCGGATTCTGTGTTTGAGGTGAGTGTGTGAGGATCTTAGAAAAGGCAGAAAATGTTTTCATTTCGCAGGTGTGAGCGTATGTGTGTTTGTACAATACAAGTTTCTGGCGCGTGTTTCGCTTTGAAGTTTGAACGATTTTAAAAATCTTATCTGTATAGGTTGAGAGAAGTTTAAATTTTCTTCATTATTGTCTAGGTGCATTTGACTTTCTGTTCTCTTGCCTTCTTTAAGTTATTAGTAAAGATGAGGAGGTAATTTAATGTTGGTAAGATACACTGATGTGTGTTTTGTAATACGTGGTCGACCTTTATGTGATGACAGTCCTGAGATGACCATAGAGCTCTGTTGATGGGACTATGAATGACTATGTAACTAACTAACTAAGAAGGTAAATCATAAAGTTGTGTAATTATGAATAAATAAAATATTGTTGAAATAGAAACAGAGAAGAAGGGGGGAAAAAAGATTGATGTGTATGTGAATAACTCCAACAAGAACTTGCTGAAAAGTGTAGAGTGTGTGCAAATGGAAGCATGAAATTTGTTATCACAGCCAGTTTAACAGTCGATTGAGTGGGACAGCGATTATAAGGATTCACAAAAGTACCCCACCACACAAGGGCAGAGAAATGGAATGCTCCCACTTATGTATGTGTGCATAGTATTAAATGGAATTACAACAGACAAAATGTTAAGAGAAGCGAGTGTTTGTACGTTTAGCTGATTGGTGTGTGTGTGTGTGTTCATGTGCTCACACGACAAGACAGGGGGGGGGGGGGGGGGGGGGGGGGGGGGGGGGGGGGGGGGGGGGGGGGGAGTAAGAAAAAGCTGGTGGGGGTGGGGTGTTTGTGTACATATATGTGTCCATAATTTTACTTTTGTGTTACTACCAAGAAAAACAAAAGTTTTTGTTTGTGTTTTGATGTGTCCATAATAATTATTATGCATGTTTCCTTTTGTGTTACTTACTACCAAGAAAGACAAAGGTTTTTGTTACTGTGTTTTGATGTGTCCATAATAATTATTATGCATGTTTCCTTTTGTGTTACTTACTACCAAGAAAGACAAAGGTTTTTGTTACTGTGTTTTGATGTGTCCATAATAATTATTATGCATGTTTACTTTTGTGTTACTGCAAAGAAAGACAAAGGTTTTTGTTTCTGTGTTTTGATGCTATTCTTCACACATTAGAAAAAAACGTAAGCAAAAAAAGAAGATTGTTAAACTATCTACTGGTGCTTGCGAGAGAAAGCTTGCTCTGGTGTACTTTCTGAATGATGTACATAATTGTTCTGCAAACTCATATCAACATAAGAATTGAGTGTAAATCAAGCGACTACATGCCAGCGGGAATACCATCATCACATAAGAACCCCCCCCCATGGGGATACCGGGGGGATCTTTTGTATAAATAGTTCCTCCACCTTCTGGAAGTTCTGTGCTTGTAGCTTCCTCTAATCTGTCACTCTCTTTGACTCTGCCTTTTCCCTTTGCTTACTGTCATCTGCTATCAGTCTATCTTACTGGTCCATTCTCCTGCCTTTTTTCTATAAATTCTTACAAAGATTTCTTCAGCCAAAGTCGGACATGCTGGGCCTAACTATTTCTTAGTTAGGCACATAACGGCAGCATGACGCATCTACGCTCATGTGACAGGAAACTGTCTTAGCGAACAAAGAAGAAGAAGGCACATAACGGCAGCATGACGCATCTACGCTCATGTGACAGGAAACTGTCTTAGCGAACAAAGAAGAAGAAGGCACATAACGGCAGCATGACGCATCTACGCTCATTTGACAGGAAACTGTCAGCGAACAAAGAAGAAGAAGATCACATAAGAATGATGTTTCTTCAGTATCGGAGCAAGAGTCTGTGCATTTTTCTGTGTCGATTGCTGTGTGTCTGACAAAAAAAGTGTACCAATTGAAAGAGCCTTATAGCTGATCAGATTAAAATGTAGGGGGGGGGGGGGGGTTCTCAATGGCCCGAGGGTGCTGTTTGTTAATTCAGATCCTTAATTGTCGACAGTCAAAAACAGTGGTGAGGTTTCTGTGTGTCAGTACATACAGTCAAGCCTCTATTTTAAGACTTCCAAAAAGTCAGAAACAAAATCAGTCTTGAATTGGAGAGGTCTTATAACAAAGGTCGGTTTTATACATAAATCATAGTAAGATACATTACATCCGTGCCCCCCAAATTAGTCTTGAATGAGAGGAGGTCTTTTAGCGGAGGTCCTTAATATAATAGAGGTTTCACTGTATTTACAACAATGGGGGTAAAAAGTCGTTTCATCATATCATTGTGATAACAAGTTTAAAATCAAATTTACGTTCTATGCATTATTCTTACAAATATCACCTACCTCCCTCTCTCTCTCCCTCCCTCTCTCCCTCCTCTCCCTCCCTCCCTCCCTCCCTCCCTCCCTCCCTCCTCCCTCTCTCTCTCTCTCTCTCTCTCTCTCTCTCTCTCTCTCTGTCTCTCTGTTATTCTTTTCCCTTATAAAAAAAAAGTGTGTTTGTTTGTCCGTCTCTCATCAGACCCGTTGGTATGTAAATATATTTCTATGGTTTGCCATTCTTTTTCTCGAAGTTTCCATGTCCTTTGGGACAGTGGCTTCGATTTGATATGTACAAAGCACATGCGTGCTGGAGACTATTCAGATATCTGGTGGGTGTGTGGGTGTATACCTGGAAACAAAACGAACCGAGGTCACCTCACCCCACAGGTGAGGACACGAGACACCTGACAACTAGTATTGCTTCCCCTTCTAGGAACACAAATAAGAGAGGCTACAACACAATGTCAGTGAGCTCTTCTGGCGGCTCAATGGGGGATCACTACTGGCTTATTCTACTTCTTCTGGTCAAATAGAAGGCAGAATCTATTTTTTTGCCACGAGCGCGGGCAAGAGAGACAGACGGAGAAGTCGAAGTCAAAATTTTTACTGAATAGGCCTTTCTGCCCGTATCATGTGGAAGGGTTGGGGAGGGTAGGGGAACACAATGAATCAAAATAGCATAAGACAAAGAGAAAGAAAGAATGAGTTTGTCGTTGCTAAGAAACTGCCTTCAAATGAAACGCCACCTGGTGTCAAGGGCTAAGAACCATAACTCCACCTAAACATCCCTGTGGTTGCTAGTACAATAGTAACAAGTATTATTGCCTTCAAGTTTGAGCACAAGGAACAGGGGCTTCTCATCAATTTCAATTGGCTTCTCTATTGCCTCTGATGGTAAAAACAGCTATTAAAGTATTATTGCTTTCCGCTTGGGGCACATGGATTTCTATTGGCTATAACGATGGCTTGGAGTCAAAACGGACTATCTTTAGATAGTCCATTGACATATTATTGGACTTATTACAAAAACTAATAACTTGTATCAAACCATGACTGCAGAAATATAGAAAGGGGGTTATGCTTTTTATATTTCTGCAGTTGTTTTATTTATACAAGTTATTATTTTTCGTAATAAGTTCAATAATATGTCAATGGACTATCTAAAGATAGTCCGTTTTGACTCCAAGCCATCGTTAATAATTGTTCTGCCTCTGATAGTGAAGACAACAGTTATTGCTTTCAGGTTTGAACACAATTAGTAATAAAGGCTATGTGAATTGAAGATGGCTACTCTACTGCTTGGGTCTACTACTCTAGAGCTCTTTGTTAAGCTGTCACAAAAGAATGAATGCCATAAGCCAAGAAGAAACTCTTGTCCATTCTCCACATTATTGGATCTTTTTGTAAGAAGTGTGTGTGTGTGCATGCGTGCGCATGTGCACATGCTTAAATACCACTGTAAGCATCATAAGGAGTGAATGCATGCAAATACATGTGCTTTTTTTTCCTCTACAAGTTTTCAGCATGAGAAGCTTATTTGTGAAAGTGTATGTTGTTTGTGTCTCTGTGAGTGTTGCGAGTTTGCATGTGCAATTTTTACGTGTGTGTGTGTGTGTGTGTGCGTGCGTGCGTGCATGTATGTGTGTGTGAAAGAGAGACAGACAGACAGGCAGTTTTCAGCATGATAATTTTACTTGTCAAAGTGTGTGCATCACCCCGTCTCTGTTAGTATCTCTGTGAGTGTTGTCAGCTTGCATATGCATTTCATATGTGTGTGTGTGAGTATGTGTGTGCGTGTGTTGCGCACATGTGCACATGTATTTGAGAGAGACAGATACACAGATTTTGTGTTTCTGTGTGTGAATGTGAAAGTGGTGCAATAAAAATGTATGTGTATCAGTTATGCATAATTCATGTATGAAAATTTAAGAGTATGGGTCAGGGGAGGTAAAGGGATACGGGGTAACTGTGTCGCAAAACATATTTTAATAAATGCAGTTTCGTGTAAGACCCCTGCTGCTTTATTTCAACAGCGGAAAAGTGGAAAATATGGCACAGCAAAATAGGTTAACACTTCAAGAGGGATTGGAAGAGAAGCGACAAGACTCTTGCCTTTGTAGACAGAGAAAGAATTGTGAAAATGAAAAATAATAGACAGCTGTGTGTGTATGTGGCACATTAAATGTTGCCACAATAGAATTGGTACTGGTATATTTCATTTATTAAGTGTGCTACTTTACCCCTTTTTCTTACCAATCATATGCATTCCATGTAGTGCGTGAAAACAAAAAATAAAAATTGTGTGTGTGTGTGTGTGTGTGTGTGTGTGTGCATGAGAGAGAGAGAGAGAGAGAGAGAGAGAGAGAGAGAGAGAGAGAGAGAGAGAGTGTGTGTTGCAATTTGTCCAAAAGTAGTTAGAACTGTGCACTATGTAAGTTTGAATAATACACCGACATAAGTAAAGTACAGTAAAAATCGCTTAAGTCAAAATTGAAGGGACTGGAATTTTATTTTGAGATAGCCAATATTTTGAGTTAAAAAGACTTTTCAACATAGAGATTATTATACTGGGACCCAAAAATATTTTGAGTTATCCAGTGTTTTTGAGTTATCCGTTTTTGAGTTATCAGTTCTCCACTGTATATAATACAGGGCAACAACCCTTACCTCTAGTCATTGTGGCAGTGCCATAGCCGATGAGGTTTATCCGAGGCGTGGTTACTGCTGCACATATCTGTATTTTAAGAAAAGATCGGGACTTTACTGGCTAAGCACTGCCTCCGGGTATTGCCTCCAGTATTGTTCCCACCATCTTTATATTTACAAATGCCCCACATGGCCGAAAGGCCGAAGAGGGTGTAAAACCCTATTTTCGCCCCTTACCTGTAAACTCAGCCCCCCCCCCCCCTCCCCCCCATCTCATTTGCTCCTCATTACCTCCCCCTCTTTTCTTCTAACCCTCCAACCCCTTCCCCCACCCCTAGTCTTCCCCCGGAGACATGGTAGTGAGTGACAGCCATCAGTCTCTCAGTGTGATGACTTAAGACGGATGATGTACTCCTGTCAGGTCTGTAGTAAACTTGTGAGAACAGACTGGACGACCCCTCTGTGTGTGTGTGTGTGTGTGTGTGTGTTTGCATGCAAGCATGCATGCGTGTGTGTGTGTGTGTGTATCCACCATTAATACATTTATGTTATATATCATTGTTCTTGTCTCCTCTTATGTACCTTGTTAACCTATATCCTTACAGGGCATTTTTTATACAGTGGAGCCTCCCTTATAAGGGATGGGTCTTATATTATATAAGGGAGGTAATTTTAATACTCACAAAGAAGGGCAATGTCTCAGAGAAGTAGGTCTTATATCGGATGGAGCCTTATAATGGGAGGTCTTATAAGGGAGGTTCCACTGTATTATTATTTCTGGACAATACATTCGTTGCATTTTCTCTTTCTCTGCCTCTTGGGATTTTGTTTTTTGGTGGGGAGTTATTTTTTAACAGTTTTTATTTAAAACAAATATGAGGTATGTTGTTATCAATTAGCAGATGGTTTAATGAAAATACAGAGGATGCTAAGTTAGTACATATTATGACCTTGATCTTGACTGTTGACCTTTTTGCTTTGTCTGTCACTGCAATGTCTAATGAACCTGTGAAAAGTATAATTCTTGTGCCTTTTACACTCAATTGTTCGAAAATGTAACCTTGTTGCCATACACGGTCACTCCCTTGTTTACTTCTTCTTCTTCTTTTGCGTTCCCAGGCCATATTGGGTAAGGTACGTATGTGTCCGTTTTTCAGTTTTCACTGGTCTCCCCGCTGCGTACAGCCGACGCATTCCAATTTCGGAGGAGCTCAAAGGAGAAACATTATTTGGAAGATTTTTTTCTTTTAAAGGCTGAAGAATGGGCCAATTAGTCAGAATAATAGTAGATGATAGATAGCAAAGAGAAGGCAGAGTCAAAGAGAGTGGCAGATTAGAGGAAGTTACAAGTACAGAAGGTGGGGGAACTATTTTTACCAATGACCCCCCAGTATCCCCGCGGGGAAGTTTACTTCAAATTATCTTCGTACTGCTAACGATAGTTTAATCCATGCTTTGCTGTGGCTTATGTCCCCATATCCCGTTATTTTTGCCTGAAAAACAAGCATGTCCACGCTGTTGTGTTTGTAGCAAAATTAACAACTGCTGAGATAAATGAAGCTATTAATCCTATTCCTCAGATTCGATTTGCTTTGTGGCTAAACAAAGTCAGAATCTTCAGTAAACAACAGATCAGGTGGTTGTGGACGAAAGCCAATTGCTGTGGTCATAATTAGATGTGTTGGTGGCTTAATTTACATATGTGTGAACACCTGATTGTCTAGTTGATTATTAGCAAGTCGAGTATGACGTTCGCGGGCTGGTCCAATTAACAGCTGTATAATGATTTGGATTATAATTTATAGCAGCAATTTGCACCCTTTGGAATATATGACAATTATTAACGAAAACAAACACACCTGCCTTGGCCAAGCCTTATAACAATAATCGATGTTTTAGAACAAAGAAAAGCATTGGAGATGTCATTTTCATTACAATCAATCTTCGCTTGCTTAAATTTCTGAAACAATCCCAATCAAAATGCTCCCTCGTGTGTTTGAAAAAGTCACTGAAAAAAAATATCCCCAAAAAGATGAAATACAAGAAATTGGAAGGAGAGAAAGGAATGAGGGTAAACAAGAAAATGAAATTTAAAAGGGAGAAAAAGAATTGTAGCTTTTGGGGAAATGGTTCTTTGACAGCTGGACAACAGAGAACTCGGGTCATCTGACCACAGGATGTAAGGCGTGTCCTAAAATAGCTGAAAACATGACCAGTCCAGTGCTAGGTCGGTTCAAATCAATCATTTACATAAATAAATGGGGTGGGGGGGGAGAAGGGGGTGGCATTGTTGCCTATGGCCGTGTACACATATAAGCGGATATTCCATGTGGAAACCCGTGCGCAATCCATAAATAAGGGAAACAAAGAAGGGAAAAGATTTGCGCACGTGTCCGAATTTCCCCTATTATATGCGTAAACGTTTATCCTTCTTTCTTCCACTTATTTAGGGTTTTCCATACGGAACTTACGCGTCTAATGTGAACCAATTAACCCGGCCTATTCCATACAGTTCACATTCTCCCCTCTGTGCCATCCTCTTTGTTTTATCTCCTCTCCTTTAACCCCTTCTTGAGAAATAGAACATGTAATTTTTTTAATATCAGCCCCCTCACCACCATCACCCCTTACACACAGTGACACAGTCACATTCTATTTTATTTTCATGCATGTGACTGTGTGTTTCGTTATTCTGTTATTCCCTGCAGAATAAAATAAATCAAATATTCTTGAAATTTGATAATGTCATGCAGAAGAAGAAACCATTGAACTAAAAATGATTGCAAAAAGGCAAGCAGGGTTATTGTTCCATTTTTGGTTGGTTTGTTTCTTGAGATGCCAAAAAAAAGTGACCATGTTTGTTTGAGCTGGGGGTAAAGGATTTAGCCCATAATCTTTTCAGCCTTTGCTTCAATCTGCCATCTCACCCACGCACACCCTCTTTGTACCCTCTTTTTAACCTTTCCCATTTCACCCCTCACCACATGTTTATTTGAAATACATGGCTGTGCAAATACAGTGTAAAGACATGGGGAAATATTTTATGCATTTTCTTTATCTGGAACACCCTACCATATGAACTTCGTTCTGCTAAATCTTTCCAGTCTTTCAAAACTGCTCTTAAAACTCACCTCTTCCGGCAATACCTCTGATTTCTTCCTTGTCCTGTTTCCTGCCTTAAAATGATGTCCCCCACATTGTGGGTGGGTGGGTGTGCGCGCGTATGTGGGTGTGGGCGTGTGCGTGCGTGCGTGTTGTGGCTGTGTGAATGTTTGTGATAGTTGATATTGTAGTAGCTTATTTATGATTTATGTATTTATTTAAACAATTGTGAAGCGCCGTGAGCTCAAGAGAGAAAGGGCGCTCTATAAATGTTATTTATTATTATTATTATTATATCTGTTTGCAGTTGTGTCAGAGAAAAAAACTGAACGCTCTCTGGGACTATAATTTTTCCCTGGAAAATGGGTGGGAAAGTTGTCTTGTGTTGGAAGTCTAAAGGCTCGAGGTGGGGTGGGGGGAGGTGGTGATAAAAAGAAAAAGAGAGCAATGTTTGGGGGGTGAATTGGAAGAGAGTGACTGGCTGGACGGTAGAAGGAAGTAGGTCAGGCCAAGGAGACACGATCGATTAGGGAGGGAGGGACAACTTCCATAATGTTTAGGTTCTGGCACTGTCTCTGCCCGGTCTCTCTCTCTCTCTCTCTCTCTCTCTCTCTCTCTCTCTCTCTCTCTCTCTCTCTCTCTCTCTCTCTCTCTCTCTCTCCTCTCTCTCTCTCTCTCCCTCCCTCTCTCTCCCTCCCTCCCTCTCCTCCCTCTCTCTCCTCTCTCTCTCTCTCTCTCTCTCTCTCTCTCTCTCTCTCTCTCCTCTCTCTCTCTCTCTCTCTCTCTCTCATACACACGAGCGCGCACGCACGCATACACACACGCACATACACACACACTCGCAGCACATTCCACCACATCAACCCCATCTCCCACCAATCCAAGTCTGAATTCGTTTTAGTCTTCATTCCATTAAAATTTTGAGGTTAAATTAGAAACAAATTTCCTGCAAGTGATTGTGATCACCTGCCTGCCTATTATGCATACATGCATGCTCACGCATACGCGCACACACACACTCACACACACACAGCATGCACACATTTACTTATGTGCTCTCTGTGTGTCTCTCTTTCGATCTATGTGTGTGTGTACGTGCAATTGTCTGCAGGGGTGCATGTGGGTATGCCTGAAGCCTGAATTCAGGCAATTTGATGCTGCTTCAGGCAGCTGAGTGCCTGAATAAACGGCTCTTTAACATGATATCGTTCTTTTGTACATTGGGTTTCGGCAAGAAAGTTCAAGCAAAAGTTTTGGTCAGTGCATGAGTATGTGTAACCGTTATGTTCGTTTCCCATGTCTATGACTGTGTGTTAAAGGCGAAAGCCTCTTGGCTGATTTACTGCTTTTCTCATATATAAGCTAAAAGATTTGGTAGAGACTGATAAAAACAGTGACAAAGTCTGCGGAAATTGAACAGACGACAATAGAAAGGACAGGCGGTGCTGGGCTTCTGGGCGTTGTGGTGGTGTTAGCCCCAATAATCCTTGAGGGATAGACTGATAAACTACATGTATTTTCATAACCGTAGAAAAATGCAAGGGGTCCAGTCTGAGGAACCCCATCAGAGAGAGAGAGAGAGAGTGTGTGTGTGTGTGTGTGTGTGTGTGTGTGTGTGTGTGTGTGTGTGTGTGTGTGCGCGCGCGCGCAAAAGAGTTGATCTGCCATTTTTTATTACCTTGATTTCATTATATTATTTGTTTTATTCTGGTACATTAATATTGAAAATAATGTTACTTCAGTTTACCTATTGTCACCCCACCCCTTGTCATAAGGCCAATTTGGCAATGACAATAAATTTCATGTGTTCAAGTGTTGTCTCTCTCCCTCTCTCTCTCTCTCTTCCTCTCTCTCTCTCTGTCCCTATCTTCTTTCTCTCTCTGTCTTTGCCCAAGAATAACAAAGTGGATATGCGCATAGAGATTGGAGTTTGCTTTGTAGGAAAACAGAAATGGAAAAGCGAAAATATTACCGATACACACATTTATTATTGTAAGATGAGATATGTTTTGGCAGAAAGAAACTCCTTGAATATTTTTTTTTTCCCAACGAATAATGTGAAAGTTTCTTCCAAGAATTATGAGGATGAATTTTAATGATGCTAAAGACAGCGTAGCAACAGGACAAGAGAGGAAAAAGCGGCGAGTGGGGAGGTATGTGTTATTTTAACATTGTGGAATAGGCCTACCCTGCAATTTATCGAAATGTAATGGTTATTGGTGGAAAAAAAATATTGGGGGGAAGTAAAAAAAAAAAAAATCCTCCCCGTCTCTCCCTCCCTCTCCACCACTTCACCGCAGTTCCGTGGTTCGGGAAACGGTGAATACCAAAATAACGATGGTACCGTGGTGGCAAAAGGGGGTTGATGACCAATTAGCTGACCATGAACTCTTTTGCGGCGGACACTGAAGGTCTAGTAATGACCAGCAATAAACCCGAGGAAGACCTCTCGTTGGAACCCAGCCATCACGAGCCAATCAAAATGACAGGAGAGCACGTGGAACCGCCTCATCGTGAACCAATCACAATGACGGAGAACTCGGCGCTGACTGTTCGGGGGGCAAAGTTTATTACGATCTTCGTCGATCGCTTTCTTTGTCTGTTGGACTGGATGATGGACTGTCCAACAAAGAAGATGATCAGTTAATGGACGGGGGTTGAGGTTAAGGTAGTTGGAAGCGCACTAAAAAGAAAGGTTAGAATGGAGGAATCGCTAGTGCAACTTGGAAAAGCAGACCCTTTTTCAAAGGAATTGGAGGGGGTTGTTGTTTTGTTTTTCATGTCTTTCTGGTCCTACCTCTCTTCTCCTTCTTTCTTCTTTCTTTCATGTCTTCTGTCCTCTGCACTTATTTCATTTATTTGCTATTAAAGACCCAGCATGTCACGTCAAAATCACGGTTTTCACATGTTTTCCCTCTTATAGCTGGTAAGAAGTCTTATTTTGATTAAGTGTGGCTCCCATACAAAATTCCTCATACACGAAAACGAGACATCACTTTAGAGAGCAGCCTCGATCGTATAATTATGAGGAAAGTCTATGTGGGCCACACTGACCCAGAAATAAACAAGGGACTTAATCGTGCTGGGTCAGTGGGTCTTTAATACTTGCAAAATACAAACAGGAGAAAAGTGGACAATGAACTAATGAGGATTGTGAAATACTGATGGTCTTTTTTTTCTCTGGGGGGTGGGGGGTGGGGGGGGGGGGGGGGGCTCTTTTATTTGGGTTCGGTTTTGCCATGGCCCAAACTTTCTTATCAGCTCGTGAAACGTTTAAGAAGCAGGATGGGTGAAAAACGCAGGTTTTTGTGCACGTGTTGGCGGTTTTTGTGGGTATTTATTTTAAGCTATAGCGTTTACTTTACGTGATATTAGTCAGTCAGGTTCTGGCGAGGACAGGGTGACCCGGAGCAGCGCACAGTGGACTAAGTACAATGATTGATCTGCCGATATGCACGTGCCACTAAAAAAAATTGTGGTCGCCACCGCTGGTTCAACAAACAAACCTGCCTGGGCTACAGAAAAGAAAGGAAGAAAAAGCATCCACAAAAAGAAAAGCGTGCTTGAGAAATGATATTAGAATTACCTGTTGTTTGCTGTCACCATGGCAGCTGCTCGTGTGCGTGTGGGTTTGTCCCATTTTGCTATTTGATAACACTAAAAGAAGAAGGGGGGGGGGGGGGGGGAGGTGTAATGGGATTGGGCTTTCGTGTCACACCTTTTACGTTTTTACCCGTTTTCTTTGCCATCCTTTGTTTATATTTTACCTTGACGACAAAAAATTTGTTACTGGTAACTTGGGTTGAATCTGAAAGTGGTGGCCTAGAGGTTAAAACGTGTTCATTTGGAAAGCGAAAATTCCCATGTTCCATCCCCGGTTTGGAGTAGGTATTTTTCTTGTCCTGTCGATCTCAAAAAGTGATCTGGACACTTTTTTTTAAGAACAACAAAGAAGAATCATTGTCCTATATACCGCTCATGAACTAGAAGTACAAGGGGGAACAAATAAAGGTACAAGGAAGTTAGGACTTTTATTGTAGGTTTACAATATCTTTGGCCTTTCATAACAGTTGAGTTCATGTAACCTGTCGGTTAGCCGGTCACCTCTGGTCTCTGGTTCCTCCACGCGTGTCTGTAGTCATCTTATATATATTTTCGAAATCTGTCTGTATGTCTGTCTGTCTGTCTGTCTCCCTTATGCACGGCGACAGTTCTCAACCGATCGACACCAAATTTGGCATCAAGCATCCTTGGCACCCTCCGAAGGTCATGCCGTCCTTACTTTTCGGAAACCTCCCCCAAGGGGTCGAAGCCCGTAGCGCGAAGCGACGTGTCCTTTATACACGGCCACAGTTCTCAACCGATCCACACCAAATTTGGTATCAAGCATCCTTGATCCCCGTTCATTATCATCTCTCGCTCAGTCTTTTTCGGGGTGTTGTCGCTCCTGTATCTCTTGCTTCAAGTTGTCTTTCTTTTCTGTTTGTTTTCGTCTCTGGATTATTAAATTGGTTGGTGAGGTGTTATTACCTAAAACCCCACCCCCCACCCCCCCCCGCCTACCCTCTCTTGGTCACCCTACCCCCTAACCCTCCCTCTCTATCCCACCCCACCCTCTCACCCACCCACCCACCTGTCCTCTCTTGCTCACCCCCTACCCCCCTTATACACGGCCCACCCCACCCTCTCACCCCACGCCCACCCACCCGCCTGCCCCTCTCTTGCTCACCACCCCCTACCCCCTTATACACGGCCACAGTTCTCAACCGATCAGGGCGAGTGTTTAGCTGTCACAGTTCTCAACCGATCAGCGCGAGTGTTTAGCTGTCACAGTTCTCAACCGATCAGCGCGAGTGTTTAGCTGTCACAGTTCTCAACCGATTAGCGCGAGTGTTTAGCTGTTGTCGCAAAACGCAAGTGTTTAGGAGGTAAGGATTTTTGTTTATTTATAACATACATTATTGTTTTAACACTACATTCTGTGTGTGTGTGTGTGCATGTCTTGCACGGCCCTTGCACATTTGTGATCCATTTTCTTGGAAGGTGAACTGCTGGCTTCTTCTTGGAAATGTAAAACCGAAAGTTTCAGTTTCGTCTCTCTCTCTCTCTCTCTCTCTCTCTCTCTCTCTCTCTCTCTCTCTCTCTCTCTCTCTCTCTCTCTCTCTCTCTCTCTCTCTCTCTCTCTCTCTCTCTCTCTCTCTCTCTCTCTCTCTCTCTCTCTCTCTCTCTCTCTCTCTCTCTCTCTCTCTCTCTCTCTCTCTCTCTATTATGTATGTATGTGTGTGTGTGTGTGAATGTCTTGCACGGCCCTTGCACATTTGTGATCCATTTTCTTGGAAGGTGAACGCTGGCTTCTTCTTGGAAATGTAAAACCGAAAGTTTCAGTTTCCTCTCTCTCTCTCTCTCTCTCTCTCTCTCTCTCTCTCTAAAAATGTAATTTGTACCAGTCGTTGAGTGTGCCTGTGTGCATGTTTGTGCAATGTATGTTGAAGATAGAGAGAGGTTTAATGCTTGAATTTTCAGTCGTTGAGTGGTGTGCATGTTTGGGCAATGTATGTTGAAGATAGAGAGACAGGTATAGTGACATTCTTTGTTTCATTTGCAATTCCTAGCAATGCCTCCAATGCAGAACAGATTCTCAGGCCATCAAAAAACACAGAGCAAGATCTCAAGAAACTCCAGAGGATACAGCAAGACGATGCATGACAAATGCGTCTGCAACAGCCCGATTCCGATCAAGAGAGACGCCTGCAGAAACTGCAGCCTGACGCTCTGCTGATGCTGCAAGAACTGCACGATCCCGATCAAGAGAGACGCCTGCAGAAACTGCAGCCCGACGCTCTGCTGATGCTGCAAGAACTGCACGATCCCGATCAAGAGAGACGCCTGCAGAAACTGCAGCCCGACGCTCTGCTGATGCTGCAAGAACTGCACAATCCCGATCGATCGAGTGAGATGCCTGCAGAAACTGCAGCCTGACGTTCTGCCAATGCCGCAAGAACTGCCCGATTCCGATCGAGTGAGATGCCTGCAGAAACTGCAGCCCGACGCTCTGCTGATGTTGCAAGAACTGCACGATCCCGATCGAGTGAGAGGCTGCAGGGGGGGCTGGAGGGGGGGACGGGGATGAACCTCTCTGGTTGAACTAAGTAGCCTTTCAGTTCGTTTTTCTTCTTTGTCCTTTGCTGATCTACGACGGCAAAGGAGTATGTTTTCGTTCGGGTTTGTTTCCTTTTTTTGTTTGTTTGTTTGTTCTTTTCTGTCTGTCCCAAGGATCTCCCGAACCGCTTGACCGAATCGCTTCAAATTTTGTGTGGTGGTGTGTCCCCATGAGAGAAAGGCATCCGTGCAAAATATTTTGCCGTCCTGACCTTGACGTTGGTGTATGACCTCTGAAAACCGAAAATCGTTAAGGGGCCATAACTTCCACACCGCAGGTCCTAGAGTCTTGAAACTTGGCATGGATGTACTTTCGCTTATGGCCGTTGTGATGATGGCGTACCAATGAAGGTCAAGGTCAGGGAGATCGGTATGCCTTGAAAGTGGTAGGGGTCTAATGATTGGGTTTTTCTGTCCCACGCATATCTCCCGAACTGCTTTACCGAATCGTTTCCAATTTTGTGTGGTGGTGTGTCACCATGAGAGAAGGCATCCGCGTATAAATTATCGCCGCCATGACCTTCACCTTGGCGTATGACCTTGAAAACCGAAAATCTTTAAGGGGCTATAACGTCCACACCGTTGGTCTTAGGGACTTCAAACTTGGCATGTAGGTACTTTGGCTTATGGTTGTTCTAATGATTGCATACTGATCAAGGTCGAGGTCATGGAGATCGGTAGGCCTTGAAAGTGGTAGGGGTCTAAAAATTGTATTTTCAGCCACAAAAGTAAAAATATAATATTTTGCGGACCCGGCGAAACCAGTACTCAGCGTTACCGGTACTTGGCGTTACCTGTACTAGGCGTTACCAGTACGGGGCGTTACGCTAGTTCCAATATTCCTGTTGTCTATGGCTCAGTTTATGATTGATCGATTGATTAAAGGCCTCGAAGGCTGGTAGCATGTTAGATCCGAGTGAGATTTAGATGTTTATGATAGCATTCTGATGGTGACTTTCTTGTGTGGCATGTGATGACTTGTAGGTAGAGTGGTTGAGTCACCGGTCCTAGTACAAGTCCAATAAAATATGCCCACCGTTATCAGAGTGAAACTCACTCTCTCTCTCTCTCTCTCTCTCTCTCTCTCTCTCTCTCTCTCTCTCTCTCTCTCTCTCTCTCTCTCTCTCTCTCTCTCTCTCTCTCTCTCTCTCTCTCTCTCTCTCTCTCTCTCTCTCTCTCTCTCTCTCTCTCTCTCAGAATGCATTGCATGCATTATGTGGAAAGTCCCCGTGGGGATACCGGGGGGTCTTTCGTAAAAATAGTTCCCCCACCTTCTGGAAGTTCTGTGCTTGTAACTTCCTCTAATCTGCCACTCTCTTTGACTCTGCCTTTTTCCTTTGCTTTCTGTCATCTACTATCTTTCTCACTTATTGGTCCATTCACCTGCCTTTAAAAAAAAAATCTTCCAAATAATGTTTCTCCTTTGAGCTCCTCCGAAATCGGAATGTGTCGGCTGTACGCAGTGGGGAGACCAGTGGAAACTGAAAACCGGACACATATGTACCTTACCCGTTATGACCATGGCCTGGGAACGCAGAAGAAGAAAAATGTGGAAAGAGTGTTCAAATAACAGTTGTTTGTTTGTGGGGTGTTGGGTTTTTGGGGGGGGGCTTTCAGTTTTATAGAGGAGGGGGGTTTTCTGACGCCAACGGGGAAACAACAGACACATTGTTGACAATCATTATATCAATAAGGCCTGGTAACGTCTCTGTAGAAAAAGGTATTAGTGGAGTAAATAGGGCATAACACATGGTACTTATGAGAGATGCAATATTTACTTCACTCACTGGCAATGTGCAATTACGAATCTCTTACTCAAAGAAAGATCTGTATCTTTCAAACTTTTTAAGTGCTCCATTTTTCAGAAAGGAATTTTTCTTGATGTCCACACCTTAACCCTTTCACCGCCAAAGTCGCATGTTAGCACCACAATGATTTACCACCCATGTCACTAAAAGGCATCAAATTGGGGTCTATTATCCAAATACCCTGTTGTCTTAGTTTTGGGAAGTAAGGATAGACCTTATTTTATATATGTCACAGAAGAATCCCCAATGCTGCAGATGGTTTGTGTTCTCTACCCAGGTAAATGTAATGGAAATGTTTAGCTGAAATATGGCTGGCGGTGAAAGGGTTAATTTCGTGTACCTATTCACACACACACACACACACACACACACACACACACACACACACATGCATGTGCTCACACACACACGCAGGCACACTATACGCGCACACGCACGCACACGCGCACACGCACGCACGCGCGCGCACACGCGCACACGCACACACGCACGCACACGCACACACACACGCACACACACACACACACACACACACACACACACACACACACACTTTATTTCCGCGCTGAGTGATTCTTGAAAACCCTGCAAACCAAATTCCAACTTTTTCCCCTTGCTGCTAAGCATAATGATCGAGAGCGAGAGTTGTTTGTAAAACTTTTCGATTCTGCTGACTTACTGAGCTGTTAACTTATATATAAACTGGCCATTTAGCTGTCCTTCCTTAATACTGTTTTCTGCTGTAACCAGGCTCACCCGGTGAAATTAGAGGGTGACTTTCTTCATTCCCACTACTCTCTCTCTCTCCCTCTCTCTTCTTGCGTTCTTTATCCTCCATCCTTTTCTCTGCCGCTGTCTTTCCTACCCCCCTCCCCACCCTCTTCACCCATCTTCTGTGATAGTTTCGGGTCATGGTGATGTCGTGTTCTTTAGTTGGAAGGAATGAAGTCTCATTTTGCCCTACTTTGCTGTCACAGCATTTGTACTCTCTCTCTCTCTCTCTCTCTCTCTCTCTCTCTCTCTCTCTCTCTCTCTCTCTCTCCTCTCTCTCTCTCTCTCTCTCTCTCTCTCTCTCTCTCTCTCTATCTCTCTCTCTCTCTCTCTCTCTCTCTCTCTCTCTCTCTCTCTCTCTCCCCTCCCCTCCCTCCCTCCCTCCCTCCTCTCTCCTCCCTCCCTCCCTCCTCCCTCTCTCTCTCTCCCTCTCTCCACTCTCTCTCTCCCTCCCTCCCTCCTCCTCTCCCTCTCTCTCTCTCTCTCTCTCCTCTCTCTCTCTCTCTCTCTCTCTCTCTCTCTCTCTCTCTCTCTCTCTCTCTCTCTCTCTCTCTCTCTCTCTCTGGTTTGTGTGGTTGTGCGCGCGTATATTTGTATGTTCTGTTTTTTTGGTGTGGGCGTATTTGCGTTTGCGTGGGTGTTTGCATGCATGGCTGTATAAAAACAACTTCATGCATGCGTGCGTGAGTGCACGCGCGTTTACGCGTAGACTGGTGAAGTAAAATTGCGTGTTGAGGGTGTTGACAAAAGCATGCGCGCACAGCGGGGGTGACACACGCACGCACGCGCGCGCGCACACACACGAACTAAAAAAGCTAGCCAGATCGATACCGGCGTTCCATATCTTGCGGCAGCTGCTGAGATGGGCACAGAGAGAGCGAGTGTGTTGTTGCTTTGTGCTTGTCTTTGGAAACTGGGGCGGTGTTTGCATCACTTGTTTGTCTGCTTGGTTGTTGTGGTCACTGTTGGGCTGCCTGAAAATGGTGGCTAAGGAGCCTGTTATGGGCGTCAAATACGTCTAAATTGCGCTTTGCTGTTTGTGACTACTTATTTTGTTGTGTGTGAAGCTGAGTCTTCGTGTTAGTCATGTGTTTCTGCGAATATCTGTGCTGAAATGTGTGGCTAGCAAAGTGCTGGAATTTGTGTCAGGAAGGATAGGTGGTGGTGTGTGTGAAGTCAAGTCAAAATTTTATTTCCAGATGGAACATTGAATGAGCAAATAATATACTTTTTTATACACGTAAAAAATATAATTTAAAAAACCACACACACACACGAAGGAACAAAAGATTCCAAAGTGGTAAACAATAAAGAAAGGGGAAAAGAGGGGGAAATAAACAAAATGGGGGGGGGGGGGGGGGGGGGGATGGGAGGGGGGGGGGGGGAGGGCGTTGGGTGGAACTGGAGATTAAGCAGGGCGTGAGGGAGTCACTGAAGCCCAAGTAACAAGTGAAGTACTTTGTTGAAACTGATAGGTCTTTATTTTTTAAAGTTTTTCTTCAATAGCCCCCTCCCAGTTTAACAAACGCTGTCTCTGTATTTTTATTTTATTTTTGCATTTCCTTCTCAGCGTGTGCCTATAAAATCATTCTCTATTCAATCTTTTTCTTTCAAGGACTTTTGGTTTCTACGAGTAGACTGTCACATAGAATGTGCACCAGTAGTCGGTGTGGCGTTCTCAAAATGGATTTGTTCTCAAAATGTCTGCGCTTGTACGAAATCGATCATGACGTACCATCAAATTTTACCTTTTGTGTATTCGATACTAAATTGACCCTAACCCTATTCCTAACCCTAACCTGAAACCATCAAATACACAAAACATAATTTCGCACATGCGCAGACATTTTGATACTTGTCCAGGGGGCAGATGTTGCCCATAAGGTACTTGTCCGGGGGGTAGTTGTCCTGATACCTTTAAGAACAAATCCATTTTGAGAACGCCACACCGGGAATGCTGCCCCTGGATGAACATTATGAACTGAACGAAGCACTGTGTACATCGTTTCTTCTGAACATCAACCAGGATTTTGATTGCCTTTGACAGCTTGCTAATCTTTAGGAAATTGATGTATCCGTTTCAGTGAAAAATTCTTTGCAGCATTAGACGGAACACGGATTATGTTACACGCAGGCTTGTCGATAGAACTCCGATGTTACACGTTTGTTAATAAACACTTCTTCAGTGTGAGGAATGAGTTTTAGGAGGCTGCAAAAAAAGTAATATTTTACTTGTGTGCGCTTGCAGCGGGATAGAGTAAAGTTTGACAGCAGCTGTTGACTGTAGGCTTGCGGGTGAGGTGATAACGGTCTGGGTGAATCATCACCCAATGCACAGCTTTGGGGACCGCTACACACTATGTTATTAGAACGTTAAAATAGATAACAAAGCAGCGCGGAACGTTCTACCCGCTGTACCTGTTGGTATGCTAGTGACCTGCTGTGTTTAGGTCTCTCTCATTCTCTCCAGGCATGGCTATCTCTCAACGGCTACCACCAGTACCACGCTCTAGCTCATCTTGTCCCCAGTTTCTCTCGTCTGTCGTCTACACTACGAAGTATGAAACACAGTGCTGTCGTCAGCAGATGAATCTGATCTAATACTATAGACCATGGATGCTATATTTAGCTTAATGTAGTGTCCATGTATAGACCTACTACTTCTGCTCGTGTCGTCGCCTCCCCCTCGCTTCCTCTGTAGGTCACGTGGCTGTAGCTGCACGTGCCGGGTGTGGACTCGGGGATGTAGGAAGTGATCTCAGGCCGATCGTTAGACCAAGGGGGATCCGCGTGGCCTTCCTAACTAACTAACCCGCTGTCATTTGAGATATGTGTTGCGTGGACTTGTGTCTGTGATCAAACAAGTGTGTGGACACCGACCTGGAAATAGCGTGCAGCTAGTTGAAGGCTGTGTGGGTCAGTGTCTGTCTGTGTGGGCTGGTTTTGGAGTAGAGGAGCTTGTTCATCAGACATCATCGAGGTTAGTTGGTGGGGGGTTGTGTGTGTGTGCGCGCGCGTGTGTGTGTGCGTGTTTCACACACAGCATGGTAGATAGGAGAAAACATGTATCTAAAAGAATTCTGCGAAACGTAAGGCTAGCGAAACCTTTTTGTCTTTGCATGTGTCTGCAGTATTAGAAAGCGGACATTTTCTGGTGTTTAAAAAGAATTAGAATTATAGTTAAGTGACTAAGAACTGCTGTTGTCCATAAATGTGTCATGTTTTTGTGCTTCTTTTCTCATCCTTAAATATCTCTCTCTCTCTCTCTCTCTCTCTCTCTCTCTCTCTCTCTCTCTCTCTCTCTCTCTCTCTCTCTCTCTCTCTCTCATGCCATCACATTAATTAACTAGAAAGCACCGATACAGCGCAACCTGGTGCCGAAAGCACCTGAGCTTGGCCTACAGTACTCTAACTTCCCCTGTCTTGTCAAAGGGGCAATACTCTGGATTGCTTTTTTGTCAAATACCTGGAGTTGTTATTACTTGAACAAAAAAAATAGTAAAAAACAACTTCAAGGTCAAGGTCAGCACAGTTTTGTTTTTTACAGAACCCTCCCTGCATGATACACCACCACACAAAATTTGAAGTGATTCTGTTCACTGGTTCATGAAATACAGTTCTAACATGAAATATATAGCCCAAAGAAGGAAATGTCGGTTTTCAAGGTCAAACTTCAAGGTCAAGGTCAGCACAGTCACAAATATCGAAATGAGCCTTCCTTTTCACGATGTCTACCCCTCTACCAAATTTGAAAATTTTTGCTAAAAAAAACGACGCAGTTACACACACACACACAACGCGCACGCACACGCACGCGCACACGCACACACGCACGCACACACGCACGCACACGCACGCACACGCACGCACACACACACACACACACACACACACACACACACACACACACACACACAGCCATACAGACACTAAGAAACATACTGTTGCCATTTCGGCACCAGAAATATGATGGCATACGACTGATAAATATGTGAGGGGTGCGTTTGTATGACTGTGAACATTATGTGTTTAATAAAAGGCTTAATGTGCATAATTTGGGAAGAATATGGATGGGGTAGAGATGGTAGGATGTGCACCTGTCTCACCTGCCAGTTGACGAATCACTCTGTGGGACAAGAGGAGAGATGGACGAAAAGAGATAGATGAAAAAAGGGAGGAGGGTGGCAGGGCTCCCAGGGACCCCCATTTGGGGGTCTATGAAGCCTATAATTCTAGAGGACCCTCTAAAAGAATGTGCAGGGGGTCCCAGGGAAGCACTATAAAAATTATTTTTAGCATTCGCCCCCACCCCACCTCTAGGACCCTCTCTATACTGTAAGTGAAGGAGTCCCTGGGACCCCTTGTTTTGCGGGAAGATTGGGAGCCCTGAGGGGGGGTGGGATAACAGGCTAGAGATGTTGGGGTGGGTGATGGGATGGTGCAGGTCATAGAAGCCTAGGGTCGTATAATATGGGGTGATGGAGGCTTATCACCTGTCAGTGTCCGCCTCGCTCAAAGTGACGTGAGCATGGCCCCATATTAAAATGTACACCAAGGCTTGCATCAAACAACAGGCCTTTTCACCTTGACTAACAATTACATATATGTTGCTGTCATTCAATCAGCAGTATGTTTTCTCTTCTGTTGCGTTTGGCTATAATGAGGAAGGTGGAGGGGAAGGGTTGTCGTTGTTTTTACTAATGGTCGAAGCATTTGCTTGTGGTGAAGCAAACAGTCAGAAGTTTTAGTTCAGTTAGGTAGCCTTCACATTTGTAGTATTTTCCATCTTGAAAACCCTTGTCTAACCAACGGTGAAAGGGCGCTTCGTGTGAATCAGGATGGGTAAATGAAGGAAATAGGTCCAAGTGGTCTGCAACCTCACTACCCCCAAAGTCTG
>JAGGCT020004219.1:190132-192632 GCA_017654935.2 Phymorhynchus buccinoides
GTTTGTCGTTTGGTTTTATTGGCAATGCTTTAAGAAGCGTGGATGTGGTCCTTTGTTCAAGAACATTTATTTTGCACTAGCAATTTTCTCTTTGTAAAGTAGATGGTCCTGTCTTTAAAAATTGAGGTAAAATTAATATGGGAGACAACAACAGTGTTCTCTGTACCACACAAACAAATACACAAGCGTAAAGTGACGTTATTTTATTGACGAGACGAAACAAAACATAATTGATATTTCAACAAATATGTCTTTTTCAAACATCACAGAAAAGCAAAACATTTCCCCTCTTCACAGTCAAGCAGTCTACAAAACCTCCGTTCTCTGATAGTGTTCTATCCTAGCGTGGTGGATGCCTCTAGAGTACCTTAATTCCCTGTATGAAGATACTCTAGATGCCTCTAAACGTCAGAGCTGCTGCGTTGTGTCACAGTTTGTTGTCATAATAGCCCCAGGCCCCACGCTCATAAAAACTACTTTTTTGTTTCCTTTCCACCCCCTCTCTCTCCACCATTTTACCACTATCCCACTCCAGTTTCCACCTGTAGCCCCAGGATATGTGTGTTGGGAGGAGGGGCTGCAATTCTATAAAATAAAATATAAAACAAGGGCGTCGCCGAGCGGCAGACATGTCCGTCACCAGCAATGCCACGCACTTGCGACACCCCGTAGAGTGTCACATATTGAAACAAAATTGGAAGGGATTCTGTCTTCTAGTTCACGAGATACAGCTTGAAGAAGAAACATATAGCGCAAAGAAGGAAATTTCGGTTTTGAAGGTCACACTTCAAGGTCAGCATGGTGATAATTTATGCTCGGATGTTTTCTTCTCTACGGTATACAGTACCACACACAATATGAAGCGCTTCTGTCAAGTACCAATGTGGAAAGTATGGCTTAAAACCCAATGTGTAGACCCCTACCACTTTCAAGGCCTACTGATCGCCCGGACCGTGACCTTGACCTTGATCGGTATGCCACCATCAGAACGGGCATAAGCCAAAGTACCTTCATGCCAAATTTGAAGACTCTAACACTAACGGTGTGGGAGTTATGGCCCCTGAAAGGTTTTCGGTTTTCAAGGTCGTACGCCAAGGTCAAGATCACGACGGCAAAATGGTTTGCGCGGATGCCTTCCTCTCATGGTGACACACCAGCACACAAAATTTGACGTGATTCTGTCAACCCGTTCGAAAGATATCCTTGGGACAGACAGAAGGAGAAAAAAATGACCCTCCGATTTTCAGGCTCCAGCGATCTTTTTGACCTTGACCTTGACCTTGATCGGTATGCCATCATCAGAACGGGCATAAGCCAAACCACCTTCATACCAAGTTTCAACATCCTATGTTGATCGGTGCCCGAGATATGGCTTAAAATAGATTTTCGGTTTTCAAGGTCAAGGTCACGACGGCAAAATGGTTTGCGCCGATCTCTTCCTATTAAGGAGGCACACTTTCACACAAAATTTGACGCGATTCGGTCAAGCGGTTTGGGAGATATCCTTGGGACAGACAGAAAAAAAAAACGAAAAAAACATACAAACAAACAAAAATACAAACCAGCCCATCGCAATAGTCCGATCACCTTTGGTGACGGACTAAAAAAGGTTGTTGGGTGCAGGATGGGGATTAAAATGAGGTGAAGGAACGGGCAGGCTTTTAGGAATACCGTCCATACGGGTCTCTGACCGATTGGACGCTAATCTCATCACCACGGGCAGCCTTGCAGTTTGCCCAGTTAGGGCATTGTAGTGCAATAATGACACTAATGATTATTTGTCTCTCTGATTTCTGTTTTCCCACTGACAGCCAGACAAAATGTGCATCATGCGTATCACTAGTAATAACGTCGTCGTTCATGACATAATTAAAGCAGCGGAAGAAGAAATAATGTTTTACGCCCTCATTGGCCTTTCGGCCATGTGGGGCATTTTAAAGCAGCGGGCACACGGGGCGCATTCTTATTTTGCTCATAGATCAATATGTTAAAGGGTTTCTTTCCCGTATGGGTTTCTTTTCCACCACTTCCTTTTTAACCATGCACATGTCCCACCTTCACACCTTACCTTTCTCAATACAGAACATGAAACATTTTGTGAAAATCGAAGTCACTGCCCCTCCACGTCGTCAAGGTGTGATGTGGCAGTAGCCACGTCACGGCATCAGCCACGTCACGGCAGCTGCATAATAATTGAGCTTTTTTCTTCTTCTTTTTTGTCCGCCATCTCTCGTGTTGCACAGCTCGTGTTGCCCGCAGAGGGCGACAGTTGTTTCGATGTCGGCTTTCATCAAGACACGGTGATCAATTATTATTTTCCCCGTGAATCAAATCCGCCTACGGTTGTGGCTTGCATCAGCCATCGCCGTGCGCACGGTGCGCTAACTTGGCCCATCAATCGAAAGTGGAAGTGGAGAACGGGTTTCTTCGCCTCTCTTAATCCTCCCCAATCCTCTTTTCTGTTCTTTCTTCCTCCTGTGCTACCGTTATACGTTAATGT
>JAGGCT020004219.1:197632-200132 GCA_017654935.2 Phymorhynchus buccinoides
TTTGTGAAGGAGCTCAAAGCATATCTTTTCTTGTTTTCCTTTCATCACAGACTGGGTGGGAAGGGGCTATTTAGTACAGCTGGATTTTTTATGATATGTAACAAGGAAGTCATCGAAGAATAAATGCAATGAAACGTCCAAAATGTGGATTGCTTGTTGATAGGTGTTTTGTTGCTCGGTCTGTCTACTGTGTGTCCATCTTGTTCTCTTTATTATGCTTTTTTCTGTTTGACTCAGGTGTTTTGTTGCTCGGTCTGTCTACTGTGTGTCCATCTTGTTCTCTTTATTATGCTTTTTTCTGTTTGACTCTCTCTCTCTCTCTCTCTCTCTCTCTCTCTCTCTCTCTCTCTCTCTCTCTCTCTCTCTCTCTCTCTCTCTCTCTCTCTCTCTCTCTCTCTCTCTCTCTCTCTCTCTCTCTCTCTCTCTCTCTCTCTCTCTCTCTCTCTCTCTCTCCCTCTCTGCCTAGACCCAAGGACAGAATGAAACAGCTTAAATTGTTATCCTTGTAAAATAAAGTATCTGAAGACTGAGCTCTCTCTCTCTCTCTCTCTCTCTCTCTCTCTCTCTCTCTCTCTCTCTCTCTCTCTCTCTCTCTCTCTCTCTCTCTCTCTCTCTCTCTCTCTCTCTCTCTCTCTCTCTCTCTCTCTTTCTCTCTCTTTCTGTCTTTGTGACTGTGTCTAGATACATCAGTCTCTCTGTCTCTCTGTCTGTCTCATCAGTGTCTGTCTGTGCCACTATGAAAATCCTTGCGGATTCCCTTATTCACCCCCCAATAACCACCTTATCCCCTGTATGCTTTCAGGTGCTGCAGCAGGACATAGAGTCACACTCGCGCATCGTGTCCGCCGTGCTGAAGCTCAGCGAACGCCTGGAGCGGGAGGCGTCATGCTCCTCTTCCTCCAACTCCTACTCCTACCCCTCCTCCTCCTCCTCCCCGGCCTCCCCCACCCCCAACGACTGCGCGTCGCTGCAGCTGGTGGCCTTGACCTTGGAGCGACGCTGGCACGGCATCTGGCTGCAGTCCTTGGAGTGGCAGTGCCGACTGGAGGAGGCCATTAACCGACGCAAGGTCAGTGTCTGAGATATATTATAAAAGAAACTCTGTGTGTGTGTGTCTGTCTGTCTGTTCGCGCTGCAAGCAAGCTTGGAGTGGGGGGCACGCTTCAAGCGAGTTGAAAATGGGTGGCTGTGTGTGCAGGGTTGTTGCAGGCAAACAGATGGGTTTATTAAGTACTCTAATGCGGCAGTGCAGAGATGTGATAGTGTGAAAGAGTGGTGAGGCTGGGGGGAAGATGAGGTGGCTATGCGGCTGTCTTTGAAGTTTTTGTTTTGTCTAATCAGTTCAGAAAGATTTACTTTTTTTATAATATCATGCACACAGCAGGCGCACTAACACTCGCACGCAGGCGTACACACACACACACACACACACACACACACACACACACACACACACACACACACACACACACACACACACAGATCAGCTCATAAGTCATACTTGTGTGCCTGATTGCCTCTACCTCTCTTCTCTTTCCTTCCTCTCCTCTATTTCCGGATGTGTTTAAGAATCTGTACAATTCCCAAATCATAGATAAAGACATGCATAAAGCACTGGAGCAGTACTTCACAATGAAACTGTATGGCTCTTATTTGTTTGAGTAACACTGGTCATGTAATGCACTCTGTTACTTCCTACAAATAAGATTGTCTCAGTGCAAATATAATAAGTTACGACTCTCTCTCTCTCTCTCTCTCTCTCTCTCTCTCTCTCTCTCTCTCTCTCTCTCTCTCTCTCTCTCTCTCTCTCTTCTCTCTTCTCTCTCTCTCTCTCTCTCTCTCTCTCTCTCTCTCTCTCTCTCTCTCTCTCTCTCCTCTCTCTCTCTCTCTCTCTCTCTCTCTCTCTCTCTCTCTCTCTCTCTCTCTCTCTCTCTCTCTCTCTTTTTTCAGTGTTCAGTGTTCTCTGTGTTATGTAGTCGTCTTCTTGATCCCTCATGCGTGGAGCAGGCAAACAATTAATACAGCAATTGGATGCGTTTGTCATGTTGGAGATTAAAGAAGAAAGTGGTGAATGAAAGAGATGCTAGGAACAGACCAGACTCTTTGAACAATAAATAGGAATTAATGGTGAAAGGTGGGCTTTCTCTGATGACGGGACCAGCTTCATAGTATGGGATTTAAAAAAAAAATCTTCTGCAGTATTGTAATGCGTTCTGTGGGGAAAAAATCTATTGATAATTACTCATTCAGGCTCCCGTCTAAGTTTGTTGTTTGATTCAATATTCAATGGTACAGTGCACCACAAAAAAAAATTTCTTTTTTCACTGACAATTGTTTCCAACTTAGTTAATGACGATTGTTTCCAACTTAGTGGACGATGATTGTTTCAAACTTAGTGGACGACAATTGTTTCCAACTTAGTGGACGACAATTGTTTCAAACTTAGTGGATGACAATTGTTTCAAACTTAGTGGACGATGATTGTTTCCAGCTTAGTGGA
>JAGGCT020004219.1:205132-252632 GCA_017654935.2 Phymorhynchus buccinoides
TTCTGTGTTTGTCGACGGAGCCAAAGTGTCTGCAGTTTGACAGTGTTTGCTTTGAAAGTAATTAGCGCAGCTAGTTCTTCATGTGAAATGTAAGTCACTGTATGCAAATTAGGTGTTTGAAGTGCAGGAGTATTGTATTTTTAACGATTTGTTGCTATTGTCATAGATGTAGACAAAGCGGTAAGCTTCCAACTGTATTTCTCTGGTGTAGATAAAGAATTGTGGAAGTTAGGAGACATCCCGTATTCAGTCATTTGCTTTGCCTTGGGCACAGGCAAGACAGGAGATAGAGAGGGCTGATTACTGAATTCGTTGCTAAGTTTTTTTGGGATAGTTGGAGTGTAGGTTAGAATAGAGATCATTGAAGAAATGGGGGAAATATGTGGAAAGAGAAGATGGGCAGAGGTCACACTTTTCATAGAGATATTGAGGAGTTAGAATGTTTCAGTGTGTGTGTCAAGTCAAGTCAAGTCAAGTCAAGTCAAAATGATCTTTATTGAGGATAAAGGAGTAAGCTTGACAGCTTTTTTTCATCCTGTCCATGTGTGTGTGCGCGCGCTCATGTGTGCGTACATGCTTGTGTGTACATACTCAAAAGACTGGATAAGGATGCCCCCCCCCCCCCCCCCCCAGTTTGTTTGTGCTATGTTTTGATGGTAACATGTAGAGCCAGTTTTAAAAAAATAACCTGGTTTGCTACTTATTGATTTTTATTTTTCTTCCACGTTTACAGCTTTTACATTTGAATCACGGTACGCCATATGTCAATATACGCTGCAGACTTTCCTCTAACTTAAGTAGAAAAAAAAAAAACACACACGCACGCACACACGCACACGCACACGCACACACGCACACACACACACTCTCTCTCTCTCTCTCTCTCTCTCTCTCTCTCTCTCTCTCTCTCTCTCTCTCTCTCTCTCTCTCTCTCTCTCTCTCTCTCTCTCTCTCTCTCTCTCTCTGTATAAAAAGGTCATGTCTTTGTTCAGCTGCAAGAAAAATTGTCAAATACTAATTGATATTTCAGAATATTAACATTAACATGACTCTCTCTATATTAGTATATATCTCTCTCATCTCTCTCCATCTCTCCCTCCTCTCTCTCTCTCCTTCAGTTTAGTGTGTATGTTAACCTGCAGCAGTGATGATGTCACCCCACACAGTGACATTAGATGAGTGTTGTCACTTGTTGGCAAGTCGTCACAGGAGAAAACACCTGTCAGTGAAGCAGATGTCACTGCGCACAAGAATTATACAGTGGAACCTCCCTTATGAGGCCTTCAAAAATAATCCAAAATGAGGTCTTATAAGGGAGGTAATTTTGATACTTACAAAGAAGGGCAATGTCTCAGAGAAGTAGGTCTTAGATGGGAGGGAGTCTTATAATGGGAGGTCTTTATCAGGGAGGTTCCACTGTATAGGCAATTGACCACTCTTGTACTTTAGACACCCCCCTCATGTTTACGACCCTCAATCTCAAAGTCTGCTTCGTTCAGTTTCATGAAAACAATCTCTGGCTGATCCTAACCCTGTCCCTTTAAAAAAAAAAAGGCCAGAATGTTGCTTCTCAATGAAAATGTTCAATGCGAAAATTTGAGGGGGGGTGGGGGGGGGAGAGGGTGACTTAAGTACAAGATAGCGGGGAAATTGTACTGACAGGACTTTTGTATGGGTTTGGTGGTGCCTTAAGCTGATTGCACTTCAACCCCGCTATTAGCAGTATGATGATTGCTCAAACAAAGCTATTAGCTGAAAGGCGGGGCCCTCCCTTCTTCTTTGTCTGTGTGTGTGTGTGTGCGCGGCTCTGTTTTTTCTGTGCACTAATTAGCACCTGCTAATAGGGAGGATCTGCTATTGTGCGTGTGTGAGAGAGAACAGTGAACACTGAAAAACTTTATTTAACAAGAATAAAGATTTTCGGCGATGCCTATTCTTCCAATATACAATACAGTGTGTGTGTGTGTGAGAGAGAGAGAGGAGATAATGTGTCACCATCTGTATGTGTGCGTGTGTGTTTAGCTCTGGCTCCATGTGGTGAGTATGTGCGTGTGTGTGTGTGCATGCGTGTGTGTGTGTGTGTTTAGCTCTGGCTCCGTGTGGTGAGTGTCTGTGTATTACTGTTAGTGTCTCTATATTGGTCGTCACCTGTTGATTTGGCAGAACTTGGTACCTATTATATCATTAGCATGTGTCAATGTGAGTGGGCGGGTACACAGCATGATGCTGTGGTCACCTACCAATTAACAGAGGATCATGCCTGCATGTAAATTATGAGTTGAACTTGTGCGTCATTCATTCCACACCCTGTGTAAACAGATCAAACATGCGCCATAACCGTGTCAAAAATTGGGAAACAAAAAAATTATATTGTGTGTAGTTGATCACAGAGGCTCAGCAATTTCAGTCTTTTATTCGTTCCTTTTTTCTTTCTTTTTTAAAGTGTGTTCCTTTGGCGCTTCCTTTTCTCACTAACACTATTGTCTGATTAAAGTGACATCATAACGTTATTGTGATATTTTGATTAAGGCAATGTCCAACATGTTTGTACTACTATTGATCTAAATCTTTTCCAATATCGAACTGGAGATCCACAAATTGACTTAACCCAATGACGCCCAACCATTCGAACCAGGAATCGATCCCAGTTCCCGAGAGATGGGAATTAACTCCGAACGTCACACCAAATATTTTCATTAAAAAGATCACCCAGAATAAAGTCTAACTCACATTTCATTTCTGAAATATGCATATTGAATAGCAATGATGATGATATTATTCCAAAGCTAACACACTGTCACACAACAGACCATGAATTGGAATTAAAAAAATCCGTAATGGCACTCCGAGCATCGCGCCGAGTCAATACTGCACACGTCACGTGGAAAGAAGAAAAAAATTTGGGGTCACTTCGAAAAATCCGTTCAAAAAGACTAGTGGGTGCTTTCCCTTGCTGTAAGAACCAAAAACGGACCAGTGAGAGTCAGGAACAGGAAGAACTAACTTAGTATGTTGCATTGTGGGTAGGGAGAAAGTGAAAGTGAACGTACTAGACCTGGCGTTCAGCGGGCGCAATCGGCGCTTACGGGCTGCATGAGTTGACAAAATTCGGTGGAATTTGGCGTCTGTGTCCTAGAGAGGGTTAAGGGGTACGCAACCCCCACTTTCCACTCCAGTTGATCAGTGAAAAGTCTTGCCGATATGGACAGATTAGGGGTATCTTTTATGTTGAGTGTTAATGTATCACCCAAGTGAGAATCCTTTGAACTTGCACATGAAATCTAGATCCATCAAGATCCACCCATGATGTTAATTGGTTTTAAAAATGAAAAGGGTTTCACATGCAAAGGGAGTAACTTTTTAGGTCTGTGTGTGTGGTCCAACTACAGTGAAAGTCAAAATTGAAGGGACTGAAATTTTATTTTCAGATAGCCAATATTTTGAGTTAACTCTTTCATGGCCACTGTCGCCTCTTGGCACCACAATGATTTGACACCCATGTCACTGAAAGGCATCAAATGAGGGTCTGCTATACAGTGACCTTAGCCCTTTCATTGCCACTGTCGCCTCTTGGCACCACAGTGATTTAACACCCATGTCACTGAAAGGCATCACATGAGGGTCTGGTATCCAGTGACCTTATGTTAACCCTTTCATCGCCACTGTCGCCTCTTGGCACCACAATGATTTGACACCCATGTCACTGAAAGGCATCAAATGAGGGTCTGGTATACAGTGACCTTAACCCTTTCATCACCTCTGTCGCCTCTTGGCACCACAATGATTGAGCACCCATGTCACTGAAAGGCATCAAATGAGGGTCTGGTAACCAATGACCTTATGTTAACCCTTTCATCGCCACTGTCGCCTCTTGGCACCACAATGATTGAGCACCCATGTCACTAAAAGGCATCACATGAGGGTCTGGTAACCAGTGACCTTATGTTAACCCTTTCATGGCCACTGTCGCCTCTTGGCACCACAATGATTGAGCACCCATGTCACTGAAAGGCATCAAATGAGGGTCTGGTAACCAGTGACCTTATGTTAACCCTTTCATGGCCACTGTCGCCTCTTGGCACCACAATGATTGAGCACCCATGTCACTGAAAGGCATCACATGAGGGTCTGGTAACCAGTGACCTTATGTTAACCCTTTCATGGCCACTGTCGCCTCTTGGCACCACAATGATTGAGCACCCATGTCACTGAAAGGCATCACATGAGGGTCTGGTAACCAATGACCTTATGTTTAACCCTTTCATCGCCACTGTCGCCTCTTGGCACCACAATGATTGAGCACCCATGTCACTGAAAGGCATCACATGAGGGTCTGGTAACCAATGACCTTATGTTAACCCTTTCATGGCCACTGTCGCCTCTTGGCACCACAATGATTGAGCACCCATGTCACTAAAAGGCATCAAATGAGGGTCTGGTAACCAATGACCTTATGTTCTTAATTGTGGAAGGATAGGCCCTATTTTATGCATGTCACAGAAGAATCCCCATTATTGCAAATGAAATATTTTCTCTGCCCGGGTAAGTTTAATGGTAAATTTTGGATGAGGAATGGCTAGCGTTGAAAGACTTTTCAATATAGAGATTATTATACTGGGACCCAAAAATTATTGTGAGTTATCCAGTGGTTTTGAGTTATCCGTTTTTGAGTTATCAGTTCTCCACTGTATATTGACAGCTACTTTCCCTACAGCTTTTCCGCCCTCTTCCTTCCATTTAAAAAAACCTTTCAGGTTGTAGGTCTTCCTTTCCTGAAGCTCCTTTGTCATCAGACCAGGGCCAGATTTCTTTGTCCTCAGACCAGGGCCAGATTTCTTTGTCCTCAGACGAGAGCCAGATTTCTTTGTCATCAGACCAGGGCCAGATTTCTTTGTCCTCAGACGAGAGCCAGATTTCTTTGTCATCAGACCAGGGCCAGATTTCTTTGTCCTCAGACGAGAGCCAGATTTCTTTGTCCTCAGACGAGAGCCAGATTTCTTTGTCATCAGATGAGGCCGTTGTGTTTTCTCTTTGAAAGGGCTTTGAAACAATACTCTCTTTTCAAGTAAGTAGCAGATTGTTGGAAACTGTTTCGCAAAGCACTTTGTAAAGTGATATATACGGGGGGGGGGTTGTTCAGGGGTAGTGTGTTCTGATAGATTTTAAGTTGTGTTCAGGGACAATTTGCTTTGCGGAGTGGTTAAGAGATGCAGTGGGGGGTATGCCTTTCATTTTGTGCGACTGATGAAAATAAGAATGTTGGAATGTTTTCAGTACAGTGGAACCTCCCTAATAAGACCTTCAAAAAATCATCCAAAATGAGGTCTTATAAAGGAGGGGTCTTATAAGGGAGGTAATTTTAATACTTACAAAGAAGGGCAATGTCTCAGAGAAGTAGGTCTTATGTGGGAGGGAGTCTTATAATGGGAGGTCTTGTAAGGGAGGTTCCACTGTAGTAGCGAATTGATCATCAAAGATTACAGATTTGGAGCAGCATTCTGAACGTGACAAAAGCTAATGGGGTTTGATTTCTTGCTTTTTGCTTTTCCTGGGCTCTTACCATTTATCGCCTTTCAGGATCGAAGGGAAAATAATCCTATCTATACTGCAAGGATTTACCCTGGGCAAGGTATCTCCACTATGAACAAATTCTCGCCCAGCCCGCCAGAATAGTATCTGCCCCCTCTGCTATGTGGCAGTCATTGTCGGAAGCGACAGACTAGCATACCGTAACTGCAATCAAACTGTAATACAATTTCTAATTAGTTTTGCCTTTGGGAGCCTTTTGAAGTATGGTTGGAATATCAAGCAATTGAAAAATGCTACAGTATTTGGTTTAACCCTTTCACCACCAATGTCGCATTTTTGCACCACAATGGTTTAACACCCATGTCACTAAAAAGCATAAAATCAAGGTCTGTTATTTGAAGACCCTATTTTTGTAATTTTGGGAGGTAAGGACAGGCCTTATGTTATGCATGTCGCAGAGGAATTCGCACTATTGCAGATTTGTTTTCCTTTACCCAAGTAAGTTTAATGGTATTTTGTGGCTGAAAAATGGCTGGCAGCAAAAGGGTTAAGAAATAATAGCTACCTCCTGTGAATGCTAATTTAGCAAATCTAGCTTAGCGGTCTTTGCTATAAATGTAGCAATTTGTAGAGAAATATCAAGCTGCGTTACTGCAGCTTTACCTGCAATTTGTAAATGCGCCTCAGGTAGGCCCTATCAAGTTGGGTGACAAGGTGTGCTGTGTCATGTTGTGACGCAAGACAGCTAGCTCCCTACAGGATATGCATGGGGGGGGGTTGATGGCAAATCTCTGTGTGTGTGCATGCAGGTGGGCATTGCTGATGATGTACCTGATAGGCTTTGTTGCCTTGAGCTGTTTATGCTTTTAATGGCCTTTGATGTTTGTGGATTTCTCTCTGCTCCACCCTTACCCTTAGTCTCCCTCTCTCTCTCTCTCTCTCTCTCTCTCTCTCTCTCTCTCTCTCTCTCTCTCTCTCTCTCTCTCTCTCTCTCTCTCTCTCTCTCTCTCTCACACTCTCACACACACATACAAAATCTGATCTCTATTTTGCACAATTGTATTTCATCAAACTACTTTCCCTTTCGTAAAACTCTGCTACAGTGGAACCTCCCTTATAAGACCTTCAAAAATTGTCTTATAAGGGAGGGGTCTTTTAAGGGAGGTAATTTTAATACTTACAAAGAAGGGCAATGCCTCAGAGAAGTAGGTCTTATGTGGGAGGGAGTCCTATAATGGGAAGTCTTATATGGGAGGTTCCACTGTATTTAGTTTGGAGTTGTTTGTAATGTTGTATAATCCATCATATATTTTAACCCCCAGGCATTTTGTTTTGTATAATCTATCAGGAAAACCCCTTTTGCACAATAAAAAAAAAGTTGGGGCTGTATTCTGTTTCAAAGTTTTATCTCTTTTACAACAATATTTATTGACAATCCCAAGTTTGCAGAAGGAAGTTTCTTATCTGTGAAGTTGGTGGTGAGAGGGGGAGAAAATGGAGTTTTACGTCCTCTTGGTCTGAAGACACATATGGGACATTTGTAAATACAAATATGGTGGGAACAATACTGGAGGCAATGCCCGGAGGCAGTACGAAACCAGTAAAAGTCCCGATTTTTTTATTAATACAGATAGCTGTAGCGGTGACCACGCCTCGGTTAAACCTCATCGGCTATGGCACCGCCACAAGTAGTAGGTGTGAAGTTGGTGGATCTCAAGTGTGTTACAAATATACTCCCTGTCTCAAGTTACAATATCACATTTTGCTTTGTAGATTTTGTTTGTCCCAGTTTTTGCTACCTTTTTTTTTAATAGATTGTTTCCAAGAGTGCCACCAATAAAGAACTTTTGTACTCTTGTAGCCCTGTATTGACCTGAAACCCTTTGGATTTAAATCTTTGATAAGGCTGTTCAAACATGAAAACAGACAGTTGAACTATTTTTGGATCCATTCAAGTTGTTTTCTACTGTTTTCTAATAATAGCTTTGGAGAAAAAAAGGCATAGTGTTTGTCAATTGTGAACATGTCTTTTGGTTTCCATGGAGTTTTATGGGAAAGATTCCAAGGGATAGCCAGATGATAAGATAAACCTCTAAGGCTTTGTTAACATTAGACCTGTAAGTTCCGTACGGAAAACCCTAAATAAGTGGAAGAAAGAAGGATAAAAGTTTACGCATATAGGGGATTCGGACACGTGCGCAAATCTTTTCCCTTCTTTGTTTCACTTATTTATGGATGGCGCACTGGTTTCCGCATGGAATATCCACTTATGTGTGTACACAGCTTAAGTGTGAAACATCGTTTTAGAGTGGTGGGATTTTAATCTGTTCTACAACAATCCACAGCAAACATTATGATGATATTATTCAGAGATACCTCTCTACATCATGCTTGGGTTTTTTTAATACAAAAGCTAATATTTTTATGAACAGAGATTTGGTGCAAGGAATATGAGTTTTAAAGCCTTTTCTTTTTACTCCAAAACATTTTGAGCTGGGAGTGTTAGTTTATAGCTTTTTTTAAACTGTATATTCAGGGTACTGAAACGTTTGTTCAAATCAGTGTTTCTCAGTGTGTGTGTGTGCGCGTGCATGCAAAAAAGACATATTAGCAGTATTTATTAAATCAGTTTTGACATGACCTATAGATCCGAAATGCTGTCTGGTGTCAGCTAGACTGTAATCAATTTGAAGTGAAATTAAACCTTAACATCTCCCCTCCCACCCTTTAAAGACCCACCACGTCACGTGTCAAAAGCACAGTTTTCACGTGTTTTCCCTCTTATAGCTGGTAAGAAATCTGAATCAATCTTCCAAGCATAAGAGGGAATGTGACACGTGACGTGGGGGGTCTTTAACCCTCTCTCTCTCTCTCTCTCTCTCTCTCTCTCTCTCTCTCTCTCTCTCTCTCTCTCTCTCTCTCTCTCTCTCTCTCTCTCTCTCTCTCTCTCTCTCTCTCTCTCTCTCTCTCTCTCTCTCTCTCTCTCTCTCTCTCTCTCTCTCTCTCTCTCTCTCTCTCTCTCTCTCTCTCTCTCTCTCTCTCTCTCTCTCTCTCTCTCTCTCTTCCCCCTCTCTCTCTCTTTCCTTGTGTTTCCCAGTGTCTCTTTCTCTCTCTTTAGCTCTCTCAGTCTCTGTTTCTATGGGGGAAAAAAGAAAAAAAGAATAACAACCTCTGCTCATCTAGGGCTTGGAAAGGAATTACTTCTTTTCATCAGTTCATCAAAAGGGAATTATGCCATATAGGTGTCATTTTTCTGAATTCTTTAAATCCTTGAACAAGCTGAACTGTTGGTTCTTTTTCTGGTCACATCTCATGTATGAAGGTTTATTTCAGTAAATGAAAGTTGGTCACCACCATGGCACCAGAGGAGAGGAGGAGAAGAAGAAGGAAAGGCATTGTCCATCTTGTTGTAGGCAGCAGAGAATTCTACAGAAATTTCGATCTCTTCTCTACACTGTGCAGTGGATGATGTATGATGATTTCCCTTGCTTCCAAGCTTTTTTTTAGGTCTTTCAGGAGCAAATCCTTCACTTCTCTCAGGAGCATCTACCTCTATTATTCCTGCTAATTTGTGACCCAGCACGACGAAAGGGACATTTTCTGGCAGTATGTGGTCTGAGTTCCGTTCTGTTTCCACTGATGAGGTTAAGAAGATTTTGACCCGAACTCAGACTAAAACCTGTGAACTAGACCCTCTACCTTCATCTCTCTTCTCCCAGTGTCTTGATGATCTCCTTCCTTACTTTACATCCATCATCAATGAATCTCTATGTTCAGGCCGCTTTCCAACTCATTTCAAATCTGCAGTTGTCAAGCCTCTCTTAAAGAAGCCTAGTCTTGATCCTGAAAATCTAAAGAACTATCGGCCTGTCTCTAATCTTTCATTCCTTTCTAAGCTTACGGAAAAGGTGGTTCTTAAACAGCTGTCTGACCATCTTCAGGTAAATGATCTCTACTATCCAAACCAGTCTGCTTATCGAGCAGGTCACAGTACTGAGACAGCCCTCTTAAAGATAACGAACGACCTGCTCACTGCCTTGGATGAAAACAAGGTTTCTCTTCTCTCTCTCCTTGATCTTTCTGCAGCGTTTGACACTATCGACCACTCCATCCTCATTTCTAGACTTCACACCTCCTTTGGTCTATCTGGGGCTGTTCTTTCCTGGTTTTCTTCCTACCTCTCTGATCGCACACAGAAAGTTGTTGTCAATGGTTCTCCATCTCTTCCAAAAGGTCTTCAGTTCGGTGTGCCCCAAGGTTCAGTCTTAGGCCCTATCCTTTTTGTTCTTTATACCCAACCTCTCTCCGCCATCATCAACCAGCATTCTATTCTACATCATAGCTTTTCTGATGACAATCAACTGTACATTTCTGCCCACCTGAGTCAATTAGATCAAATGATTTCTTCTTCTAAGTTGTGCATCTCTGCTGTTAAAACATGGATGTTTTACAACAAACTGCAACTGAATGCTGATAAGACAGAGATGATTCTTGTAGCCTCTAACCACACAATTAAAACTCAGGTTCTCCCAGGTTCTGTAGACATTGATGGCACTGAGATCAAGCTATCGGCATCCGTCCGCAATCTAGGTGTTACTTTGGACCAAACCCTTTCTTTCAAACAGCATGTTTCCAATGTTTGCAAGGCTTGCTATCTAGAACTTCGAAGAATTAGTTCCATCCGTCGTTTCCTCTCTCAAGATGCCCTGAAGACTCTAGTATGTGCTTTTGTCCTGTCTCGCCTTGACTACTGTAACTCACTTCTTGCTGGCTGTCCATCAATTCTCATCTCTAAGCTCCAACGGGTCCAGAATAATGCTGCTCGTCTCATTTCTCGCTCCCCTAGGTACGATCACATCACTCCGGTTCTTCGTTCCCTACATTGGCTCCCAGTTCAATCACGTATTGACTACAAAATTCTCCTCCTTGCCTTCAAGTCACTGAATGATCAAGCTCCCCTGTATCTCTCTGATCTTCTTCATCTCTATGTCCCAGCTCGCCAACTACGTTCGTCTTCTGATTCTCGTCTCCTTTCCATTCCCTCCATCCGTCTCAAATCTGCTGGCCAACGTTCTTTATCTTGTCAAGCACCATCTCTGTGGAATTCTCTGCCTTCTCCTCTCCGACACTCCAACTCAGTCTCCTCATTCAAAACCTCTCTTAAAACCCATCTTTTTCCTGCTGCGCCCTAAATATTTGATCAGTTGTCTATCGTTGTGTGCACGTGAGGGAAGATTGATTTAAGAGGTTTATGCTGTGTTTTGTGGTGCGTGTGTGTGTGTGTGTGTGTGTGTGTGTGTGTGTTGTGTGTGTGTGTGTGTGTGAGCATGAATGTGTGCTTGTGTGTATTTTGGTTTTGTGGGTTGTGTGTGCACGCATGTGTGTGTTTGTGTGCGTGTCTGTGTGTCTGTCTGCGTGCGTACGTTGTGTGTGAGGGTGTTTGTGTATGCGTGTTGGTGTATGTGGTCAGTCCATGCGGCTCAGTTGCTGTGGCTTACCGAATGGGGTATGAACGAGTTGGCGTCAATAATTGTGTGTTTATGTGTGCGTGTGTGTGTGTGTGTGTGTGCGTGTGCGTGTGTGTGCGTGTGTGTTAGAGAGAGAGAGATAGTTGCTTTGCATATGCACTGTTGGTGGTTGGTGTCACTCTTGAATGTTCTTTTTTTTTGTTATCTGTTGATGAATAATTGATTGTAAAGCGCTTTGGGCTCATCTGAGGTAAAGCGCTATATAAATGTATTGTTATTATTATTATTATTATTATTATTATTAAGTGTCAAACTGACCATTCTGATAAAATGGCACATGTGAAAACTTCAGACAATTCTCTTTCTAATGATACAAGAACCGTTCTTGTATCTTTTTCCGTTCCAGAGTTATGAGCATTTAAAGATAGTAGGGTGAGCGTCTGCCATTTTCAGAAAACACAGTCTAAAGTCTAGCCTAGCTGAAGAAAATACATTGAAATACTCATTTTAAAGTACTTATAAGACCATTTAGAGACCGTATTAAAGATGGTCCCGCATAAATATGAAAGATAAGATGTTAGAGAACAAGACATTACCCATAACTCAAAATTGACCCCCAAAATGAGATTTTTGACTTTCCAAGCCTGTTGTGAGAAACTAGCCCAGTGACCCAATGTCCCTTTCATGGTGTTGGGTCACATTTGCTCTCACATGTCAGTTTGACCACCACCTCACATACCCTCAGGCATGTCTTCGACTTTACCCATGTAGCTGACCCCTTTGCATACCCATCTCAGATCTGAAATGGGACAGGGGTGATTGGGAGAGAGGGGGGGGGGGGGGCATTGTTTTCAGGGTTTTTTTAAATGCCCAATAACCTAACCAGTAAAGTCTCTTTGGCCTAACTCTCAATCCAGAGTGGGTAAAGACTTCAGCTCAGCCGAGCAAAGCTTGGTGCATGTGGAGGGAGGGGAGTGACCCCCATTTAGCCACTATCTATCCATCAAACCTGGAGTTTCTCATCACTCATTTTTGCTCAGTCATCCGTGGAATTGATTGACCAGTATCCCAAAAGAATGCTGTTTTATGGAGATACATTTTTTTCTTCAGTGGGATTTCTTTTAACTCTTTCACCGCCAATGTCTTCTTCTTCTTCCAATATAGTTGACAAAGTCAGTTCTGACCATTATTTCAACTGAAAAGGGCGAAGAGGTCGAAGAGAGAGAAAACAAAGAAAAGAAGAAGAAAACAGAGAGAGAGAGAGAGAAGAGAGAGAGAGAGAGAGAGCTATGGTGGGTAGACAGCCAGACAACCGGCCAGACTGGGACCGTTCAGCGGAACCCAGCCATGATGCCGGCCCAACCACTGCCTACCCTTGGGTCTGGAGCTTTTAGTGCTCTGCCAACAGCCTCCTGAAGAAGGCTTTGGCAGAGGGTGCCTGGACAGTTTCTGGAAGCAGGGCGTTCCACTCTCTGATTGCGCGGGGGAAGAAGGAGGAGCTGCGCTGTCGCATTTATGCACCACAATGGTTTAACACCCATGTCACTAAAAGGCATCAAATCAGGACCTGTTATCTGAAGACCCTATTTTCTTAATTTTGGGAGGTAAGGATAGGCCTAATGTTACACATTTCACAGAGAAATTCCCAATACTGCAGATACTTTTTTTCTCTTACCCTGCTCAGTTTAATGGGGGGGGGGGGGGGGGGGGGGGGGGGGGGGGGGGGGGGGGCAAAAAAAATGGCTGGCGGCAAAAGGGTTAAAATGTCTTATTGTATTCGTTAATCTGTCTTATCTTTCTCTTTCTCCCCTACCCCGCCCCCACCAGCACAGAAAAAGAGTGATGCAGGGCTTTATTTACAGTCAAAAGTAGTACCAAGCTTTGGCAACCTCCACTGTCATTGAGGACGGTGTTGGAAGAGAGATTGGGGGGGGGGGGGGGGTGTTGGGGAGAGCAAACTTACGTTGGTATTGATCCTGGTCTTTTCCAGTACTACAGTGGAACCTCCCTTATCAGACTTTCAAAAATCGTCCAAAATGAGGTCATATAAGGGAGGGGTCTTATAAGGGAGGTAATTTTAATACTTACAAAGAAGGGCAATGTCTTAGAGAAGTAGGTCTTATATGGGAGGGAGTCTTATAATGGGAGGTCTTATAAGGGAGGTTCCACTGTACTAACAGTGTTAGTGGTTTGGGAAGCGCTGAAAAAATGACAGGGAGAAGGGGGTGGTTGCTTCACTGATTTGTGTTGGGAGAGGGGCGCAAAAGTAGGAAGGAAAACAAGAAGGATGGGGAGACAGTGAAGTATGGATGCTCTCCCCCTGAGCATACAAAATGTCCAAGGGCGTGTCACCATTCAGAGACCACTTGTAACGCTGAGCTGACACAGGGCAAACAAAACGAGGAAGAAAGAAAAATGAAGCGCTGGGGGATTGTCTGTCATTCACTGATTCAGTTCATATGAATTTTTGTTTTTTCACCACGAATGCTGTGAGGATCTTAGCATTTCTCTACATATCTGGGTATCTTCATATGTCTGTCTGAACAAAAGTCTATACTCCAATTGCCACAGCAAAGCTCCTACATATCTTTTGTGGGTTTTTTTTAAATTTTTAATCCAGAACATTGAAATTCTGTGTATAAATGTAAGACATTGTAGTTTTATGTTGGGTTTGTTTGTTTTCTTGTTGTTTTTTAAAGAGATTGGTTAGTAAAACATGGCTGTTCTCACTTAACTTTTTTTGCTGTTCACAAAATGATTGAAAAATGATGATGTGACGTGTGTGTGTTTCAGGGTCTGTATGGCTCGGGAATCAACTTCAGCGGCTTCACTCTGCCTTCTCTGGACGAATCAGGGGGAGCGGGCAGTGACGTGGAGCTCAAGACCAATGGCAACGTGACCACCAGCAGCAACGGCAGCCTGATCGAGCTGAGCGATGACAGCCTCCTGTTCATCGGCACCCGCACCGACCACCACCTAGGGGACAGCGCCAGTTCCGGGCCCCCCAGCCCCACCCAGCCCTCCCTCCCCCGCTCCCCCCTCCCCTCCCTGGCCTCCCCCAAGCTGACCAACTTCCTGGACCGCAGCAGCGGGGACAGCGCCAACATCAGCGAGTGCGAGTCCAAGATGGGCGACTCCCCGCGGGAGGGGATGTCCCTGGAGGGCCCTGCGGAGCAGCCTGGTGAGAGGGTGGTGGTGGAGGAGGCCCCCCGGGGTGCGCTGATGAAGGCGCCGCAGGAGTCCAAGGACATTGGGTACAGCAGCGAGAGCCAGTCCAACGACGAGACGGAGAGCCTGCAGCAGCAGATCGCGCTGGAGTGCCGCTACCCGGGCATCATCGAGGTGTGCAGCGACAGCCCCCTGGGCGGCAAGATGACCCTGCCCGCCCCTGGGGCCGTCAGGCAGGACTACTACTGCATGACGCACGTAGACCTGGACTCCACCGACAAGACCACCACTGACGACGGAAACACCACTGACGACCGCGAGAACCATGCCCGTGCCGACGGACCTAAGGAGCAGAAAGAGCAGAGCGCTGTGGCTCAGGGTGTTGCGGGGTCGGCAGTTATTAAACCAGCGACTCCTTTACAGGAGGGCGTCAGTGTGTCTGCCCGGGGCAGTCGTGAGGACATCGCTGTCAAATCCTACCTGGAGAGCAGCGATGAGGTGGAGGGTGGGGAAGGGGCTCTAGCCAACCCCCATCTGCCCCACTGCAGTCTGTCAGAATCTGACAGCGCGGGGGACTGCCAGGAGAAGATCCGCTACCTGATCGACCACGCTGAGGACCTGGTGAAGACCAGCCCGCGCTCCACGGTGCCGGGGTCCCCCCAGAGGAAGGCATCCCCATCCAAGCAGACCCAGACTGTGCTGATGGAGACCAGCAGCGTGGAGAGCTCCTGCGATGCCAGCAGCGAGAACAGTGAGGAGAGCGGCAACGAACAGTTCTCCACAGCAACGGACGACGCTGACGACACCTTGTTCGACAGCGTCATCAACCTCAACTCCACCATGGACTCCATGGCCAGTGCGGAAGAGGCGACGGTGCTGGGATCGAACTGTGTGCCTGCGGACTCTGCTCGCCTCAGGAAGCAGACTGGACCGCGCGGCGCCAAGAAAGACAGGCCGTGGAGCGTGGCCGGTGTTCAGAGCCTGAAGAGAACAGACTTCCAACCGTTGTCTACCTCAGAAAGTGCCATCGACCGCATGCGCACGGACACGGACTCCTCCTCTTGCCAGTTTGTCCCGCGCAGCCAGGCTCAGACTTTCCCGCGGCGCGAGCAGCGCCACGGATACCAGCGGGCGTTTTCCACCTGCGAACGCAGCTCTCCCAGGGCCACGAAGCGCAAGTTGAAGTATTCTTCGTCGTCCAGCGCCACAGACAGTCAGGCTTCCAGGTCGTCGGCCACGCATGTGGCGGCCTCCACGGAGGACGAGGATGAGAAGACCTTCAGCTACGACTCTGCTGAACAGATGAGGTCCTCTCAGGGCCTGTCCTCCTCCTGCGTGCTGGAGTCGGAGAGTGAAACCACGGGTGAGAAGAAGTTCAATATCATGCACATTGATGGCAGCTTTGTTTCTGTGTTTTTTGGTGTCGTGCAAGTTACGTCAGTAGATTATTTCTTAAAAGCAACAGGCTATTTCTGTGTTTTTTGGTGTCGTGCAAGTTACGTCAGTAGATTATTTCTTAAAAGTAACAGGCTATTTCTGTGTAAGTTAGGTCAATAGATTATTTCTTAAAAGCAACAGGCTATTTCTGTGTAAGTTAGGTCAATAGATTATTTCTTAAAAGCAACAGGCTATTTCTGTGTAAGTTAGGTCAATAGATTATTTCTTAAAAGCAACAGGCTATTTCTGTGTAAGTTAGGTCAATAGATTATTTCTTAAAAGCAACAGGCTATTTCTGTGTAAGTTAGGTCAATAGATTATTTCTTAAAAGCAACAGGCTATTTCTGTGTAAGTTAGGTCAATAGATTATTTCTTAAAAGCAACAAGCTATTTTTATGGCTCATTGTTTGAAAGCCCGCACAAGGAGTTCTGTTTCTTTTCATTTGTGCATAGATCAGATGCCTTTAAGATACATTGACATAGCTTTTAGAGTAGCCAATCGTACAAGAAACTTTGCTGAGTTTAGATGTAAATTCAGTTTGTGTTGTGTTCTCTGCTGTTTTAGTTTCAGGAATTAGCTTGGAAATGCAATGTGGTGTGCGCAGACACTTTGAATTGTTTGAATGCTCAAGATTTACGATTATTATCGATACTGTCATTCTTCCCTGTCTTGAGCTCTGAGATTCACCACTGTCATTTCTTGATGATAAGTTTGAATGTCTGACCATGTTTGTTATCAGAAAAATATATACCGGTAAATAACATCACTGTAGCACGCTAGAAAGTTTTATAATTCAGCCCGTGGTTGGGTGTATACGACAAAAAATTAATAAAATTCTAAATATTTACGGTTTTAAAGTGGGTGTTGGGGTGTTTTCATTGTATAAATAACATTACTGCTAAGTGAAAGAGGAATAACAAGATGGGTCATCAAACATAGGATTTTGTAAAGATCAGAAAATATTTTACTTAGATGTGGTTTGGGTCATCAATCAGGGCTCCCAATCATCCCGCAAAATAAGGGGTCCCAGGGACTCCTTCACTTACAGTATAGAGGGTCCTAGAGGCGGGATAGAGGGTCCCAGTGGCATTGTGAATGCTCAAAAGAATTTTTCTAGTGCATCCCTGGGACCCCCTGGATATTCTTTTAGAGGGTCCTGTAGAATGTTAGTGCTTCAGTGCTTCATTGATCCCCAAATGAGGGTCCCTGGGAGCCCTGTCAATATATGTCTCTGAAGACATATCCTCGTCATTATGTCTCAACATTATACGTTGCAGATGAGTATGTGACGGCGTCCATGGACGAGGTGATCACATCGGCGGATGAGGATCCCCACAACAGCACGGGCTCCTTCTCTGAGAACGCCTGGGACAACTACCAGGTATCTGATGAACACAGTTTGCTTCCAATCTATCTACCCATCTATCCATTTTTCTGTCTGTCTATCCATACATCTATTTATCAATCTACTTCCCTCCCTTTATCTCCCTCTTCTTTTCCTCTCTCTCTCTCTCCCCCTCTCTCTTGTCTCCTTTTTTAATTCTTTAAGCTCCCCCCTTTCTCTCTCTCTCCTTCTCTCTTCCCTTTCCTCTCCATCTCTTCTTCTCTTTACCATGTGCTTCATGAACGAATTAATAATCTTACTTTTAAGAATAATTTGATATGAGAAAAAAATGTTAGTTCAGTTGTTTGTTCTTTGGTTTTTTTTGCATACCACAATCACAAATTGAATGCTGTTTGCTAGATGATGCATCATCGACAAAACGATATATCGTCGGTGAAATTCAAAAACCTTGTATCTCGATTTTTAGGGGGGTTCAGTTAGATACATAGTCAGATCTATCATTTTTCCCGCCACCTTCCACCAAAAGCTTGTATCTCTAATGACTTTCTATCTGGGGTAAATGAGGTTGTGAAAATAGAAAAAAACCCTCATAAGTCCCAAATTCAGATCTACTTAAGGACAAAAACCTTGTATCATCGTTCTTTTCAACAAATATCAAATATAAAAAAATTAAGTAATTTTAACGAAATGCAGGACTAAACTTGCAATGTCTTGAACAACATATGTATTATCATCTTGTATTAACTGCTGTTTGTCTCGTCGTCGTTGCCTCAGATGATGTACCCGACGGCCAGTGAGGACGCCACGGAGGAGATGCTGCAGTGGGAGCCGGTGGACGACATGGAGTTTGAGGACGACTTCCACCTCACCTTCCCCCGCCAGTCCTCCCTGCTCAGCCAGGCCATCAGCAACAGGGCCAACAAGATGAGGCTCAAGGGGGTGAGATGATTAGTGCACAAAATTTTTAACCCTTTCGCCGCCAGCCATTTTTCAGCAAAATATTTCCATTAAACTTAGAGAAAAACAAGCGCGGATTCGCAATCGTTTGTGGCGTGCGACAATGTATTGAAATGAAACATCATTTTAAAGAGCAGCCTCGATTTGAAGTGCAGCCTCGATTTGAAGTGCAACAATTTTGTCAGCCTCGATTTGAAGTGCGACAATTTTGTCAGCCTCGATTTGAAGTGCGACAATTTTGGACTGACCGACCGACAGACAGACCGACAAAGTGAGTTATAGGTTTGTGGCTTGTGCCACAAACAAAAAATCATCTGCAATAGTGGGGATTCTTCTGTGACATGGATAAAGTAAGGCCTATCCTTACCTCCCAAAATTATGAAAATAGGCTCTTTGGATAACAGACCCTGGTTTGAGGCCTTTTCGTGACATGGGTGCTAAAATGCGACATTGGCGGTGTTAAAAAAAACAAAAATACTGAAGAAGAATCTTCTTTCAACACAAAAAAATGTCTAAATAACATCAAAGAAAGGCTAAAAGGAGTAAGGTGAATATCCACACCACCAGATTTGGAGAGAGAAAAAAGTGGATAGGACTAAAGTGAAGTTCGGTTGGCAAAATGTTACGGGTTGTGATAAATATAGGATTGAAGAGGAAACTACTGTATTTTTCAGGCCATTAGGTGTTTGTGTGCATAAGGCGAATCCAGCGATTTTCAATAAAAAATCCAACAAAAAGGCGCCCTCATTTATAAGGTGATACAATCTTGGTGAAAGAAAGTCAGAAATCAAAGCCCCATACTTGCTAAATAAATGCTTGACTTCAAATCAATGAAAGTTCCGTTTCTGCGACTTCCTGCTGAATGTTTGCACTTTTCGTGAAAACTGGTAGAATTATGGCATTTCAACCCTTTCACCGCCAAAGTCGCATTTTAGCACCACAGAGATTTAACACCTATGTCACTAAAAGGCATCAAATTGGGGTCTATTATCCAAAGACCCTATTGTCTTAGTTTTTAGGAAGTAAGGATAGACCTTATTTTATATATGCCACAGAACAATCCCCAATACTGCAGATGGATTTTGTTCTCTACTCGGGCAAATTTGATGGAAACGTTTGGCTGAAATATGGCTGGCGGTGAAAGGGTTAAGGTCAACAACGATGATTTTTTTGTCTGATGAAGGGTTAGGGCATCTGTTGGATGGTATCTCGAATGGTAATAGAGATTTTAAAGGATTATGAAGTGAGTATCCGTCGTATCGCTGGCTCGTGAACACTTTTGATGTCTAGTGTATGATGCACAGCAATTTTTGCCTCCCTCTTTTCATGTTTTTTTCCACAAATAGGGCGCCCTCGTATATTAGGCACATTGGTCGATATTGGAGAAGAAAATATCACCTTATACAGTGGAACCTCCCTTAGAAGACCTCCCATTATAAGACTCCCTCCCACATAAGACCTACTTCTCTGAAACATTGCCATTTTTTGTAAGTATTAAAATTACCTCCCTTATAAGACCCCTCCCTTATAAGACCTCATTTTGGATGATTTTTGAAGGTCTTATAAGGGAGGTTCCACTGTATTCAGAAAATTACGATGCTACATAGCAGCACATGACATTGGCACAGACCATATGACATTGGCACAGACCGTCAGTATGACACAGTGAATGCCAATGTCATCAGATGCGGAGTGGTGAGGACAGCGACAGTGACATGGAGGACTTCCGCTCAGTGCTGGAGGACTCGGAGACCTGTCTGAAAGTGGTGGACCATTCCCTGAAGAAAAAACGACACAACCCCATGGGAACTGGACTGGCTTCCTCCGGGAAATATGTATGTACACACTTCTCTCTCTCTCTCTCTCTCGTGTGTGTGTGTGTGCTTTTGGTTCTTTTCTGCCTGTGTGTGGGTATGTACTGTTTTGTGTTGTGTACTTTTTGTGGCAGCGCATGTTAATGTAAAATACCCACGAATGGTATCCAGCTTTCTACTTCTAGTCATCGATCATGAAGTATGAGATGTGTACAAGACTAGTAGATTGTTGAACAAGTGAAGATCATTCTCTCATGAAACACTCCAGTCATATTGACTTTTTTTTAAAAACAGATGATGAATTAAGTTGCGCATGACGCATAAGTCAGTCTGAGTGGTACTATGCAGTGTATATTCAATTTGATATAAGAGATTATCACTAAACTAAGACGAGGACATTGTAAAAGTTAAGCTAATGTTCGTTCGTAAAATGTTCCTGTTTATGTTGTTGCTGATGTATTTGTTTTGGGTTTTTTGTGGGCATAAGACCTAAATTGTGTATGACCTAGCAGGTTTATTATAGAGTAGACAAGGGCCTGTATTCACGTTGAGATAGCATGAGACTTAGCATCATGCTAACTTAGAAGCTCTTCCAAAATAAATTCTATAGGACATTGGAAGAGCTTCTAAGTTAGCATCATGCTAAGTCTCATGCTATCTCAACGTGAATACAGGCCCAAGTCGCTTATGGCCCAGCATTTGTTTCAGAGGTATACAGTCAGTTATGCATGCTTTATCGGTTAATTCTGAGTGCTGAAGTGTGACGGTGCAGTGTGTGTGTGGTCAGGCGGAGATGCTGGCCACCTGTGAGACCAACATGGACTGTGTGAAGAACGTGTGTCAGCACCTCACCCAGGAGGACATCGGCGTCAACGATGTGCAGAGGGTGCAGGGTGGGTACACTCCTCTGTCTCTGTCTCTCTCTGATTGAGGACCTGATAAAAAAAAGCAGCCATCTTTTGTGCTTATTCAGTTATCCTCAATAAACCTTCTCTCTCTTTCTTCTCTCTCTCTCTCTCTCTCTCTCTCTCTCTCTCTAGTTCTCTCTCTCCCTCTCTCTCTCTCTCTCTCTCTCCTCTCCCATTCAAACATCTCTCATCAGCGACAAAGAAAGTTCAGGATGGGTACATTGTACCTGTCACAACTCTCTCTCTGTCTCTCTGTGTCCCTCTCTCTCACCCCCTCTCTCTCTCTCTCTCTCTCTCTCTCTCTCTCTCTCTCTCTCTCTCTCTCTCTCTCTCTCTCTCTCTCTCTCTCTCTCTCTCGCGAGTGGCACAGAGGTTTCGCCTTGTGTCAAGTAAACCCGAGTTCGAACCTGGGTACAGGGGATTTTTCCTCTCACTTTGCACTAGGCCTTACGGTCTGAACGTGGAGTCTTTCGGATGAGACGATAAACCGAGGTCCTGTGTGCCCATGCACTTAGCATACGTTAAACCCAGTGGCAGTGAAAAAGTTGTCATTTGGTCAAAATTTACCCAGCCACCCCTTTCCTTCCTCATCAGTCACACAAAAACTGCATGCATATGGTAGCATGGGAAGGGAGATAATTCACATCCAGGATGATGTAGTTGTATAGAGGTGTAATTCCATGTGGGAAAACAACTGATGTTTGAACTGTTTGACCAAGTAACTTGGTTTTTAGGGTTTCCTGTGGAATATCAATTGCTGTGTGCTGAATTGTAGAAACGCTGCACTGTTTTCAACCGAAAGAGTGTTGTAATTGTAGAATATTGGTTAGCGTTTGCTGATTTGCACTCTGCACAATCCGTGAGTAAACCCTTCTGGTACTGTTCTTTTTTAAAACAATGTGTTCACAAAACGTTAGAATTGAATTTTGCTTGTGCTAGTGTCTACGTTTGTGTGCGTTTGTATTTAGTATGTGTGTAAGAATCTCTCATTAACCCCTTCACTGCCACAGGAAAACATAGAAATTATCGATTTTCTTGTTATAAAGTTTAAAACAAATCTGTTAGTGTTAGACTCAATCTGAGAAAATGGTCTAGAGATATATATCTTTCCTGGCTTATCTTAACCAAAAACCATCATCCCAGGACTATGACATCAAACGTTCATCAATGACATGTCATACACTACGAGACTATCTCGTAGCAAGACAGGGAAGGGGTTAAAACAAAGTTATTAACGCCTTGACTGCCACCAATGTATTACGTACTGACCTGATGACATCACTGAATAGGAATAACGCTGGCTTTTGCTCTAACACAGTCAAGAGAGTAATATCCCCAGACCATTTTGCCAGATTGGCTCTATCAGTTGTCTTTTTCATGGCATGATTTGCCCAATGATTTTTTCTTTAATTTTCTCTGGCAGTCAAGGGGTTAATATGTGCCCAAATTGTCACATCAATAAATGGGGAGACCATCCATACAAGCCCTCAGTACTAACACACGCATGTGTCAGTGCCTGGTTAGTATTGCTTCTCTGTGGTGCATAGAAGGTATGCCTTTTATTGGAAACAAAATATATTTTGTTATGATTGCAAACATGTTTCACCCACTCTATTAGTAAAAAAAAAAAAAAAAATCTTGATAAATTGCATGTAACATCTGTTTTTACATGTCCATGAGTCGTGATTGGAAGGGGGGGGGGGGGGGGGGTTCTGTGTTTAACAGTGTTTAAGTTTTTGTGTTTTTCTTCTATCAATAGTGTATAACTGGGAGCTAAAAGCAGTAGGGATGGAGGAGAGCCTGCGTTGTAATGTGATCAATCTGTGATGTTTGGTCGGTTGTTCACTCCGTGTGATGAATGTAATGGAGGTGTAATGGTGATGACAAACAACTTGGCTCTGTGACAGATTCGCCTCTGTCCCTTGAAACATTGTGTACTGTACACCCCATAGTTTACACCTGTCTGTACTGACACTGTGCTTCTAGGTCGTCATATTATTAGTAAGATTGGTTGTGATATTATTGGTAAGTACACATCTCCACTACAGTGGTACCCCTCTAATATAGTAATAAGACCTTGAAAGTGCGGTGGAAAAAAAGTCTTATCTGAGGGATGGTCTTATTAGAGGACCAAGCAACTTCCAAGTTGAAACTAGGTGATCGGTCATACTCCATAAGTTGGAACTCAGTGAATCAGAATGGTTTCACTTTACAAAAAAAAAGTTGAAAAGCAGCTCCTTTCCGCTATCAGACTGATAAATCGGCGTTAGTGTGTGCACTACAACTCTCGCTGAATGCAAACAACTCACAAAATCCGATAAATGAAAGCAGCTGGCGCATTAGCGTTTGCCGTGATTTCGTATCTGCGGTGTATGCGGCGCCATTTTGTCAGCCGAGTTGTATGCGCGGTAAAAGTTCTGTGTGTGCAATCTGTGACTAAAAATGAACTGCCAGAGCGTTACTTTGTCATGTTTTGTGTTGTGTTGTGTCGTTGTGCATAATCCAGTATTTAGTAGGTCCGTTATGGCGAAGATTAGGTCTGTACTGTTATATGTAGTTTGTGTGTGAGTGCAACATGGGCCATCGAAGTTGCCATCGGACCCGTTGCCATGACTTTCGATCACGAATTCGTCTGCTTTTCATCGAGAGATCGATTTGCACGAACTTGACTGCAAAAAGATAAGATTGTGGTCGCATCTCAACCCCTGAAATCGGGTCGTAAGTCGGAACTCAGGAAAAGTCGTATTTGCGGCATAGGATATATAGTGGAATGTGTTCAGGAAAAAAAAAATCAGTCGTATGTGAGGAGAAGTCGCATTTGCGAGCGTCTTATTAGAGGGGTACCACTGTATAAACAAATTGTAGCCCAGCCTGCCAGAACAGCATCTGCCCCCTCTGCTATCGTCGGAAACGACTGACTAGCATACCTTTTCAGTCTTTTTTTCCCCCTGAGGGTGCCAGAATGATCAATTAAATGATCATGGGCCCCAAAGAGAAGAAGAAGAAGTCTGTTACTAAGTGCAGTTGGTTGGTCATTTATTGATTTAATGGTTATTTTGTGTGCATACAGAGCTGCTGTACCGGTGGGAGGGCCTACACAGCATGGCCAGTGATGATGATGATAATGGTGATGGTAATGATGATATCTTTACAGAGCTGCTGTAATAATAATAATAATAACTTATATAGCGCCGTTCTCCTGGCGCAGCAGGACTCACAGCGCTTTACAAAAAACATACATACAATAATCATGAAGAAAAACAACATAATTATACAAAAGTGGAAACACAACCATAAAAAATCCATGAAAAAACAATTAGCCCATTATCGCACTGCACGCACACATAGACCAACTCAGCAAAAACTCACAGAGGGTGAACTGAAGGGGAGACACAGGAGATCAACAGAGGTATTTTTTGAAGAGAACAGTTTTCAGGCCAGTTTTGAAAGAAGACAAAGATGGAGAGCTGCGGAGAGAGGAAGGGAGGTTGTTCCAGATGTGTGGTGCTTGGAAACGGAAAGCTCTGTTTTCAACTGTTTTGTATTTAGTGACAGGTGTGCAAAGAAGTTTGAGGCTACTTGATCTGAGGTTGCGTTCTGGTGTGTAGGCAGAGAGAAGAGAGGAGAGGTAGTCTGGAAGAGAGCCTTCGAAGTAGCGATAGGCAAGAGTGGCCACTTTGTACTCTACTCTAGCGTCAACAGGGAGCCAGTGCAGCTGTCTCAGCTGTCTCTGTACCGATGGGAGGGCCTTCATGGCATGGCCAGTGACGATGGTGATGATGATGGTAATAATGATATCTTTACAGAGTTGCTGTACCGATGGGAGGGCCTTCACGGCATGGCCAGTGATCGCCTGCAGCAGTCCCAACAGCTAGGAGTGGTGGGGGAGGCGTTGGTAGCCATGAAAACCCTGCTGTCCTCTGTCACCCAGTGTCTGAATGTGGAGCTCTTCACCTCCAAGGAACAGCTGCACAACACCATCACCACGCTCAAGGTATGTCTGTCTGTCTGTCCTCTGTCACCCAGTGTCTGAATGTGGAGCTCTTCACCTCCAAGGAACAGCTGCACAACACCATCACCACGCTCAAGGTATAATTTTTGTTTCTGTGTGCTCCCCCTGTGGGGATACTGGAGGGGGGGGCTTTTGTACAAATAGTTCTCCCATCTTCTGGAAGTTCTGTGCTTGTAGCTTCCTCTAATCTGTCTCTCTCTTTGACTGCCTTTTCCCTTTGTTTACTGTCATCTACTGTCTTTCAGCCTTATTGGTCCATTCTCGTGCCTTTTTTCAAGAAACGCTTACAAAGATTTTCTCCAGCTGAAGACGGACATGCTGGGCCTGATTATTTCTTAGTTAGGTGCATAACGGCAGTATGACGCATCTGCGTTCATATGAGAGGAAACTGTCTGAGCGTTCGAAGAATAAGTTTATGTGTGCACCTGCCGGAGTGTTTGCGAAGGAGGGGAGATAGGGGGAGGGGACGGGACGGAAGAGGGGGAGTGGGTTTTTTCTTTCAACATGGTTTCATGTATGTGTTTTTCATGTTTATGGCAAATACATTCTACGCCCTCCTTTGCCTTTCTCAGTTTGTCTATGTGTCTCTGCCTCTATCTTTTTCTCTGCCTCTCTATCTCTCTTTCCCTCCTCCCCCCCCCCCCCCCCGTGTGCAACAGACAACACAACATGTGACCTTTTGTACCCAGCCCTAATGCAGCCCAGCAATACTACAGTGGAACCTCCCTTATAAAACCTTCAAAAATCATCCAAAATGAGGTCTTATAAGAGAGGGGTCTTATAAGGGAGGTAATTTTAATACTTACGAAGAAGAACACAAAACAAAAACCAAAAAAACAAAAACTGAAACAGACTGCAACGTTACTGGAACATACAACAAACAAACAACTACACGACAAGTGTAAAGTGACGTTATTTTATTCACAAGAGACAAAACAAAACTACTGGATATTTCGGCGAATGCGCCTTTATCAACACAGACAAACAATTAAACAGCAAACAGCGAATATAGCAAAAAGGAGCAAAAAGCAGGCAAAAAAAGGAGCAAAAAACCAACAAGATCAAAATAAAAAACAATACTTCCCCTCTACCTCTTACAAGAAGAGCAATGTCTCAGAGAAGTAGGTCTTATGCGGGAGGGAGCCTTATAATGGGAAGTCATAACCTCCCTTATAAGACCTTCAAAATTCATCCAAAATGAGGTCTTAAAGGGAGGGGTCTTATAAGGGAGGTAATTTTAATACTTACAAAAAAGAGCAATGTTTCAGAGAAGTAGGTCTTATGTGGGAGGGATTCTTATAATGGGAAGTCTTATAAGGGAGATTCCACTGCCTCCCTTATAAGACCTTCAAAATTCATCCGAAATGAGGTCTTATAAGGGAGGGGTCTTAAGGGAGGTAATTTTAATACTTACAAAGAAGAGCAATGTCTCAGAGAAGTAGGTCTTATGTGAGAGGGAGTCTTATAATGGGAAGTCTTAACCTCCCTTATAAGACCTTCAAAATTCATCCAAAATGAGGTCTTATAAGGGAGGGGTCTTATAAGGGAGGTAATTTTAATACTTGCAAAGAAGAGCAATGTCTCGGAGAAGTAGAGCAATGTCTCAGAGTCCGTGGTTGGGTGTATGTGACAAAGAATAAAATTCAAAATATCTACGGTTTTAAATGGGCGTTCGGGTGTTTTCATTGTAAGAAGTAGGTCTTATGTGGGAGGGAGTCTTATAATGGGAGGTCTTATAAGGGAGGTTCCACTGTACTATCATTGTAACCGACAGTCCACTGTGCTGATGATTCCCTCCCTTGTTGTTCACGATCAGACGAGGGAAGAGGAGCTGGAGAAGCAGCGCCAGGTGATCGGGGAGCACCGGCAGGTGATTGACAGCTTTGTGCACCACCACCCCTCCCTCAACGTGTCCAGGTACCTGGAGGAGCTCGCCTCTCTGGACCAGGCTACAGCCAGTCTGCAGCTCAGGTGAGATGATAATAATAATGAGGAAAATTTATATGGCGCCCATCCTACTATGTAGGCTACAGGGCGCTTTACACACAATTGAAATGGAATAAAAACATGAAACAAAAATCCAATAACATGAGCAGACAAAACAATACTGGTCAGACTTCGTTTGGTCGGTAAAAATACACATAACAATCAGCAACAACAACTGCTGTGACTACTACTACTACTTATAATAGGCCTAATACATGTATGCATTGTCACACAATTCGCAGGCATGAAATAACAGCATATATATATTCACAACAACATACACTCATAAACAACAGACACACAACCACATGCGCGCACACCCCCACACACACACACCCACACACCAGGAGTACCGTATTTTACGGACTCACAGTAGCTTTTCTCAGCTCCTTTCAGTTCATGCCTTTTGTTAGCACTCGTCACCAGCATAAACCAATTTAAAGTGTTTTATCCATCCATTAGGCTTACATTGGTTTATGGTGGCATATTGGTGAAGGGTCGCGTGGACGACCTGCAGACCAGCTTTGCGGTGTGGTGCCAGTGCCTGGAGGGTCAGCAGGAGCTGGACACACTAATATAGCAATGCTTAGGCATTAGGTACTTTATTGTCACAGAGGCGATTCTGTGAAATTCGGGTTGCTCCCACCTGGAGAGCGTGTCGAACCCAGAGACGCGCCACCCAATTTTTTTTATTTAATTAGCATGCGAGTTTTGTGTGACTGATGAGGAAGGAAAACTAAAGGGGGGGGTAAATTTTGACCAAATGACAACTTTTTCGTTGCCACTGGGTTTAACGTGTGCTTAGTGCATGGGCACACGGGACCTCGGTTTATCGCCTCATCCGAAAGACTCCACGTTCAGACCGTACGGCCTAGTGCAAAGTGAGAGGAAAAATACCCTGTACCCAGGTTCGAACTCGGGTTTACTTGACACGAAGCGAATGCGTTACCACTGTGCCACTCTACACTATGCTGTAATGACATTCTATTATGCAGGGTGAAGGGTCGCGTGGACGACCTGCAGACCAACTTTGCGGTGTGGTGTGAGTACCTGGAGGGTCAGCAGGAGCTGGACAGTGTGATGGCGGCGGACAGGGAGCGGCTGTACGCCCTGCTGGCACAGAGGGAGGCTGGACACCGGGTCACCAGGATGGACGTCCTCAGGGAGCTGGAGGTACGCCCTCACCGCTATATGCCTGTCTGTTGGTTCCCACTATCCCCCGTGGGGATACCGGGGGGTCTTGTAAAAATAGTTCCCCCACCTTCTGGAAGTTCTGTGCTTGTAACTTTCTTTAATCTGCCACTCTCTTTGACTCTGCCTTTTCCCTTTGCTTTCTATCATCTTCTATCTTTCTGACTTATTAGCCCCCATTCTCCTGCCTTTTAAAAACAAAAAATCTTCCAAATCATGTTTCTCCTTTGAGCTCCTCCGAAATCGGAATGTCGGCTGTACGCAGCGGTGAGACCAGTGAAAACTGAAAATCCGACACATACGTACCTCACCCATTGTAGCCAAAGAAGAAAAAGAAGGATCCCACTATCGCTGCCTGATAGCAGAGAGAGCAGCAGCTATTCCAGCAGGCTGGGCTAAAAAAATAGTTTAGCCCTTCAAGTACCATGACACGAATACATTCGTCCAGTTCATCACACTTCACTCCCACCAAATGCAAAGACATTCACTTGCCAAGTGCCGCCCTGCCGTGCGTCTGTCTACTTTCGGAGCTTATGTCGGTGATTTGTTTGGTTAAGCTTATAAAGCAACATGTGCGCACTCGATCAAAATAGTTACTTCCCTCTTGGCGGTTGAGATGCAATGGATAAACAAGAGCGTCAAAAAATACATGGCGCTAGAAGGGTTAAAGTGGGGATGCCTTGCCCACTGTGTCGGCGAAAGGAATTTGAGGACAGATGGCATTGGAGAAGGTTCCTAAAGGCCAACCAATCCCTTTGGCTGCAGCACTAGATACAGTGCGAAGGCCCCCCCTAGTTTGAGAGTCATAGTCTTCATCAAAAGACTGATATTCCAATGCTATAGAAAATCATTTATTGCACAGCTCTCATTTACTATTGGCCCCTACTACAGGCTAATGTCACTCAGTGATAACAGCCATTTCAGTAAGCAAAGGGCCCAACCCTGATCAGTAGCTGAATAGGTATTAGGTATTTTATAGTCACAGACCTGCCACTTGCTCCGATTTCAGAGGAGCAGCTCAGATATGTTGAGCATTGCTCCTAGCTCCTCTTGCAACCTCCCCAGCTCCTATATTTTAAAATCTGTCTTGTATACATTTTCCACTCAATTTCACAACAAAGAGCATGCATTCAAAGCACCAGCTAATGGACATCTAAGGGTCAGCATGAGACAGTGAGGGGCTACACGAAGCATAGGCCTATCTCAGGCTAAATGACCAACAAATATTGTAGATTGGTCAATATTTCTTTCTCTAAAATGGATCTCAAATTGACAATGGTCAATATTTCTTACTCTAAAATGGATCTCAAACTGACAAAAACGACTGCATGTTTGAAGAACAAAAGAGAAGGCCGCACATTTCGAAGTGGCAATGGATTTTACTGGGGGGCCAGTGCCAGCCCCTAGATTCTCGCTCCTCTTTTTTATTCTCAGAATGTGGCAGGTCTGTAGTCACAGAGGCGTTTCTGTGAAATACGGGTTGCTCCCACCTGGAGAGCGTGTCGCAGGCAGAGGCGCGCCACCCAAAATAGGATGTGGATATGGTCACTGCCATGTCTCGAGATGATGGTGAAAAAGTAACGTGCAGGAAAGTCTGGTCTAAATACTTTAGACTCGACTCTTCTTTGAAGAGAAAAAAAATAAAGAAGTAGGTCTGACCTGAGGTAGTAGACATTGGCAGAAGCTTTGATCTTCATCAGCGAGTGAGTGACAGGTAGGCGAGTGACAGGCTGGGGACTGAAAGGGGTGGGGAGGGAAGGGAGGGCACTGCATTGTGCATGGGTGCAACTTTTCCTGCTATACAAGGATTTCCTGTTTTTGAATTTTACCAGATCAGGAATTTCCTTCTTTTTTTTTAAATTTGTCAAACAAGATCTTTGTGTGTCTACTGTATTTTTCAAACACTTTAAAATAAGCATTTGTATACATTGTGGGGGAAAAAGCAACAAAAATACCTTCATAACTCAATTTTTTTTCTTCAGCTGCAGGGGGACATTGCCCCTAGACCCTGGCCTTTCAGGTTTTTTTTGGTATTTTACTAATTAAGTTTAATTATGTGGCGGTACCATAGCCGATGAGGTTTATCCGAGGCGTGGTTACCGCTACACATATCTATATAGATAAAAACTCGGGACTTTACTGGTGTTGCACTGCCTCCGGGCATTGCAGCCAGTATTGTTCCCACCATCTTTGTATTTACAAATGTCCCATATGTGTCTATGACCGAGAGGACATAAAACACCATTTTCTTCTCTTTCAGTTTTTTTCATTTTGTGTAGTTGCACCCATGATTGTGTGTTTTGACTTCTTACTCATTGTTACAATGATAACAGATGCAGAGTACATGCTTCTAATCAGTGGTCGCAATAGCTGGTAATTATCAGTGAAATACTTATTGCAGCACCAAAACACTGAAGAAACAAATTGACCTGTCAATGGCTGATAAGCGGTTTTACCAGAGGCTTTAGCCCTTTCATCGCCACTGTCGCCTCTTAGCATCACAATGATTGAACACCCATGTCACTGAAAGGCATCAAATGAGGGTCTGGTATCCAATGACCTTATGGTCTTAATTTTGGGAGGTAAGGATAGACCCTATTTTATGCATGTCACAGAGGAATCCCCAGTATTCCAGACACATTTTTTTCTCTACCCAGGTAAGTTTAATGATAAATTTTGGCTGAGGAATGGCTAGCGTTGAAAGGGTTAATGATAGTGCGAGTTTCTGTGGTGTTTGCTTCCCTGGGACTGGTTTTGATAAAGATTCTTTGGGGGAATTAGTAGTAGTAGTGATAGGGACAGGCATCATGGCCTAGGCCTGGCGGCCTATAAAACGTCCGATCATTGGTACAATCTTTATGTATGGTGTCTGATTTGCATACATCACTAATGTATTTCAAGCAATTTCATAGCATCAATCAAAGTCATAAAAAGATCTCTATATTTTGGAATTTCATCCAAAAGGTTCTTGAAATTGTTAGGTTAGTAGGTAGGTTATTCCAGTGATTAGCGACTCAGTGCGAAAATGAAACTTTCCTTCTTTTGCCTTCTTGAATTGTTGCTGTTGGGGCTGGTTTTCAAAATTCCTAACACAGTCACTGTAGTCTAATGTGACTTTGTACTGAATGCAATAGGCATTGAATTAAAACCCTCTCACCGCCAATGTCGCATTTATGCACCGCAATGGTTTACCACCCATGTGACTAAACGCTGCATCAAATCCGGCCTGTTATCCGAAGACCTTATTCTCTTAACCCCTTCACTGTCTGCCCCGTGTCTACTACGGGCTGTGTGATGTCATTGAATGCTGGGTTTTGGTTTACACAAGTCAGGAAGGGTATATCTCTAAGACCATTTTCTCAGATTGAGTCAAGCAAGTGTCTTTTAAATTTTATAATAAGAAAATTAATAATTTCTCACTTTTTCTTTGGCAGTAAAGGGGTTAATTTTGGGAGGTAAGGATGGGCTTAATGTCACAGAGGAATTCCCGATATTGCAAATCTCTTCCCAGTTAAGTTTAATAGGGGTTTTTTTTTGGCTGAAAATGGCTGGCGGTGAAAGGGTTAATGGTAGTGACTTTTCATTTTTTTCAGACACTGCAGATCAACCTGTCAATGTACAAATCCAAGTTTTCAGTGCTTTAATAGTTTTTTTGTACTATCAGCACTTCGCCAGAGGCTGGCCCAAGATGTCATCATTTCTGATTTAAGTTATTGACTTTCCATGTTTCAGACACTGCAGACCAACCGGTCAGTATACGAATCCAAACTATCTGTTCTACAAGCCCTTCCCCAGCGGCTGACCAAGATGTCATCATTTCTGATTTAAGTTATTGACTTTCCATGTTTCAGACACTGCAGACCAACCTGTCAGTATACGAATCCAAACTATCTGTTCTACAAGCCCTTCACCAGCGGCTGACCAAGATGTCATCATTTCTGATTTAAGTTATTGACTTTCCATGTTTCAGACACTGCAGACCAACCTGTCAGTATACGAATCCAAACTATCTGTTCTACAAGCCCTTCACCAGCGGCTGACCAAGATGTCATCATTTCTGATTTAAGTTATTGACTTTCCATGTTTCAGACACTGCAGACCAACCGGTCAGTATACGAATCCAAACTATCTGTTCTACAAGCCCTTCCCCAGCGGCTGACCAAGGTGTCATCACTTCTGATTTAAGTTATTGACTTTATTTTTTACATCTAACTAACGGTTTTGACTCCTCATGTTTCAGACACTGCAGACCAACCTGTCGGTGTACGAATCCAAGCTGTCGGTGCTTCAGGCCCTGCACCAGCGGCTGACCAAGGTGTCTGACCATCAGACCCAGCGGTCACTGCTGGCCTCCCTGGCCGACCTGCGCAACCAGCTGCACGTGGTGTCCCAGCGCTGCCGCCACATGTACCGCTCCGTGCAGGAGGAGGAGGAGGAGGAGAGCATGGAGGAGGAGAGGCTGCATGTGGGCCTGGGTCAGCTGGCCATGGCGCCATCCACCCTCATAGAGTCCCAGGAGAGGTCAGAGAAAAGATTCTGCACACTGCACCCAGTTTCCACTCCTTTTAGTTCATGCCTTTTGCTAACACTCGTCACCGGCTTAAACCAATTTAGCCCTTTCGCCGCCAGCCATTTTTCAGCCCAAAAATACCCTTAAACTGATTTGGGTCGAGAAAAAATAAATAGCTTCAATATTGGGAATTCCTCTGTGACATGTATAACATTACACCTATTCTTGCCTCCCAAAATTAAGAAAACAGGGTATTCGGATTACAGGCCCTGATTTGATGCCTTTTAGTGACATGGGTGGTGAAAGGGTTTTATGTCACTACAAGGCATCAAATTGGGGTCTGTTATCCAAATACCCTATTGTCTTAGTTTTGGGAAGTAAGGATAGACCTTATTTTATATATGTCAGTGATTTAACACCTATGTCACTAGAAGGCATCAAATTGGGGTATATTATCCAAATACCCTATTGTCTTAGTTTTGGGAAGTAAGGATAGACCTTATTTTATATATGTCACAGAAGAATCCAAGATACTGCATATGGATTTTGTTCTCTACCTAGGTAAATTTAATGGAAATGTTTGGCTGAAATGTGGCTGGCGGTGAAAGGGTTAAAGTGTTTTATCCATTAGGCTTACATTGTTTTATGGTGGTATGCCGCTCGTAAGGTCTTTTTCTATCCCTTACCACAACCAGTGAAAAGAATGTTTGCCGCCGTTAAAGGAAATAACTTGAAAGAAACGGCTCTCTGTGAAAAACTAAAAGCAGCCAGAATGTGGGGAATCTGTGTACTGCGTACACTCAGAAAGGATTCCTTTCTTCTCTCCAAAGCCCTCGCTCATTATCTTGATCATTCTGACTCCTTTTGGAAAAAAGCATTGCGCAACCTCCAAGTCACTAATAATCTGATAAGACAGTGTGACCTTGAACGACTGAAGACTGTAGATAGCTCTTCATCAATACTAATGAAGAAAATATTGTGAAGAAGCCGTATGTCATTATCTATGAGATAAATGCAGCCGTATGTCATTATCTATGAGATAAATGCCTAACTTGTTAAGGTGTTTTTTTATCAAAAGTTTCATTCTGCACATAGAAAAATATCTCCGTTTTGTTTTTCTGATTTAGGATGGAGAACACTAACAACTGTGAAACTGTTAATTACGCCATTAAGTAAAACTATGAGTATAACTTAGCCCTTGACTACATAGTGTGTGGTACTAAGAGGTCAGTAGCACCACTCAGATCTTGAAAACCACCTTTGCAGTTAAACCCTAGATCTGGCTGTTCAAACTAATTTATCAACTCCCCCAGGCATTGAATCTGTTTTTCGGCATGTACCACTTTCACCTTGCACCTCAAGCATTAACCCTTTTAATGCCAGCCATTTTTGTAGCTTAAATTTTACACCAAACTTACCTGGGAATAGAAAAGTTTTGCTTACAATGCTGGGGATTCCTTTTTGGCATGTGTCCTATCCTCTAACATTAAGAAAAAAAAAGTCATTGCATAACAAACCCTGATTAAATGAGTTTTAGTGACATGGGTGTTGAATCAGTGTGGTGCCCAGCGGCTACACTGGCGATGAAAGGGTTAATCTCTTTTTGTTTTTGAATTCCAGGCTGTCCAGCGGTCACTACAGCTCAACCACCTCCATGGAAGAAGGCACCACTCAATACCAGACCATTCCCCAGCAGCAGGGTCATGCGTGGTGGTGGCTGAGGTCACTGCCGGTGCAGGTGGTGGCCCTCATCATGGTGGCGGGGCTCATCTACGTTCTGGACCCCGACCTCCTGTCCCAGCTCACCTCCTTCTCCCTCAGCTTCACCCCAGAACTCAGGCACGAGAACGGGCCCAGCGGACTGTGAATGGGGATAGAGTGTGGTGTGTGGGTCGATTCTATGCTGTACAGTCTGCAGAATGTTGAATGTATTGCAGCTTCTCTCTCGGCTTCGCCCCGGAACGCGAGCACGAGAACAGGCCCAGCGGACTGTGAATGGGGGTAGAGTGTGGTGTGTGGGTCGATTCTATGCTGTACAGTCTGCAGAATGTTGAATGTATTGCAGCTTCTCTCTCGGCTTCGCCCCGGAACGCGAGCACGAGAACAGGCCCAGCGGACTGTGAATGGGGGTAGAGTGTGGTGCGTGGGTCTGATTCCATGCTGTGCAGCGTTTTGCAGAGAGTCGTCACAGAGCAAGCGGTAGACTTGTGGTGGTGTGTGGGTCTGTTGTACTCTGTGCATTGCGCAGGATGTTTGATGAACTGTACAGTGTTTTGCACAATGTTGTCACAAAGCATGTCGTTTTGTGAGCAGTGATCACTGTGCTGTGAAGTAGAGGAAGCTGGTAAGTGAGTTTGCTGTTGTACAGACAAATCTGAGCACATGGCCGCTAAAGGGTTAAACTGTGCCAAGCTCTGGAGTGTAAAAAGGGCTTTTAACAGTGGAAACAAAATTGTCTGGCTGACAGCGAGGGCTGACAAGTAAAAGCTCTGAGCTGTTTTACACATGTGTAAAAGCTTTTATTAAAGGGCTCACAGATTTGTAATGCCTGTAGTAAACATGTCGCTGTAAAAAGGGCTTGCACAGCAGTGCCAAACTGAAGGGGGCTTACACAGCAACGTCAGGCTGTAGAAAGGGCTGACGCAGCAGTACCAAGCTGTGAAGGGGGCTTACACAGCAATGTCAGGCTGTAAAAAGGGCTGCCGCAGCAGTACCAAGCTGTGAAGGGGGCTTACACAGCAACGTCAGGCTGTAGAAAGGGCTTGCACAGCAGTACCAAGCTGTGAAGGGGGCTTACACAGCAACGTCAGGCTGTAGAAAGGGCTTGCACAGCAGTACCAAGCTGTGAAGGGGGCTTACACAGCAACGTCAGGCTGTAAAAAGGGCTGCCGCAGCAGTGTCGTGTACAAATGTCACTATTGCTGTGAAAATGGGGGCTGATCTTTCAGCACCCTGATGTACAGAACATAGCACTCACTTCACACCAGGCTAACGTAAAGAATGTATCATGTGTTTGTCAGGGATGGATTGAAGTGAGCACTAAAATGGCATGGGTCATGTCTGTGATGATAACGATAACACGAAGTGTGATGATGATGATGATGTAGAGGAGTGTAGAAGTGTGATATACAAAGTCATCCAGTTGTGGTGTGACATTTGTCCATGGACAGCTAAAGTCCAGCTGATGGTAGCGTGTTGCATTGGTAAATGTGATGTGGGAAAGTTGTACAGCTGAAGAGATACGGAATCTGTGATTCAGGAGCTGACAGAAAGCGTCAGATTGAGTCGTAGTAACATGGGCTGATTAATGGAATGAAAGTGGGTGTTCCCTGTACAGTTTTGCATAATGATGTACAGTGAGCTCTTAAAAGGCCAGCTGGCAAACATGCCTGTATGTGAGGCTGGCAATGCTGACAGACGGTCAGTGCCTAGTTGTGGTCACTCCAATGCTGACAGACGGTCAGTGCCTAGTTGTGGTCACTCCAATGCTGACAGACGGTCAGTGCCTATAGTTGTGGTCACTCCAATGCTGACTGACAGAAGGTCTGCAGTGCCTGAAGTTGTGGTCACTCCACATTTGGTTGACCACTGTTGAAACTGAAGCTGTTAGCCCGGACAGGCCAAGAGCGAAGGATGTTGAACCCTGAGGGCTGGTTTCCACTGTCCTGAAGGAAGGGTGGATTCATGTACATAGATCACTATTGCAGGGGTGTCCTTCAAAGCTCAAAGGCTTGCTTGCATACATCAGACCTCAGGTAGGTTGTGTTCTGTGCAGCAGAGGGCTGTGTGCGAGTGGTGAGGAGAAATGTACACTAGCTGTGGAGCATGTTGCTGCTACTGTGCAGTGAGTCACTGCTGGTGACTGTACATCAGGCAGACAAAGCAATACTCTTGCCTTCATCCCACACTCGGGATGGTGTGCCCAACGCTCATTCCCTACACCAGCTTTCCCTCTCTCTATGAATGGAATTAGCCATACTGTGCTGCTGTGTACATGCACAACTTGTGACGGAAGCCATTGCATATATATAATGCGGGCTAGTGTCGGAGAGGCAGCAGTGTATATAACTAATGTGTGCCCAAAACACACAGAATAAAGGCACATGAATGTTTATCAGCACTCTGTGCAGACAGATGACCGAGACTCTGACTTATTAAACTGTGAAGGAACTGTGATGTTGTGGCTGTCGGTTGCTGACTTGCTGGTAAAACCACCCGACAGTTGCGGCGACAGAAAGCAGACAGTGGACGGATGCATGTAGCCAGGTGCTCACAAGAGGCATCTGCTGTGGAGAGCTTGTCTAGCCTCCTTGAGCTGTGTGACATTGGAGGGTGCAGTCTGTCCCCCCCACACACACACTGTCCACGTTCAGTGGGGAGCTCTGAGCTAGCCTGGATTCTGCTGCAGTCCCTAGATTTTGGAACCTGAAACACAATACACAATGACTATTGTCCAAGGAGTTGCATACTCCTTCCTGCAGCAGTTGAGGTGCTAGGTTCACCTCCTGCTCTACCCTACCACCGAGTTGACGACGTTGACGTGAGGACTGGCCAAGAGTTGAAGTCATGGAGAATGGCCTCTTGTGGCCAGTGTCCTACTGCAGTGGTGTTGTACCACCGTCTCCCATCTTGCCATTGCAGGGTGTCTGTACTCACCCATCCTGTGACTGTGCCAGTTGGCACGCCGTTTGATGGACCCATGGCTGACACACGGCGGTTGTCAGTCTCCCATCTTGCCATTGCAGGGTGTCTGTACTCACCCATCCTGTGACTGTGCCAGTTGGCACGCCGTTTGATGGACCCATGGCTGACACACGGCGGTTGTCAGTCTCCCATCTTGCCATTGCAGGGTGTCTGTACTCGCCCATCCTGTGACTGTGCCAGTTGGCACGCCATTTGATGGACCCATGGCTGACACACGGCGGTTGTCAGTCTCCCATCTTGCCATTGCAGGGTGTCTGTACTCGCCCATCCTGTGACTGTGCCAGTTGGCATGCCGTTTGATGGACCCATGGCTGACACACGGCGGTTGTCACTGTGCTCTCCTCTTGTCCTGCTACGAGGGCGTAGCACCGACACAGGCCAGTCTGCGAGTTCACAGAACAAGGGGTCATCAAGGCCCTAGACTATTGGTTCATGCATGGCAGTTTTTCTGTGTTGGCCGTGGGTCCTTGAGTTGAAGAACAATGAATGACCCTACCGGGGACACGGCTGAAGGGCCACTGGTTGTTGTTGGGGACAGTTTCCCCTGGAGTGTCCCTGCTGCATCACTGCTCCAACCAGTATGTCTATACCGCTGTAGGTCAGTCATAGAAAGAGACAATTTGGTGACACACATTTTTTTTCTCCTAAAGCACTGAGGATAAAAGAAAACTATCTGTAAATGGTAAAGAATCGAATGTGATCAGTAGCTAAAGTTCAAAGCAATCAAAAAAGTGTCCCTCAAATCTCCAGTATCACGCTTTATAGTAAAATGGTGTGCTTGCTCATCTTTGAAATTAGAGTTTTTTGTTTTACATTTGGTCACAGGTGTTTCTTATAGCTAAAATTCGAATCCCCACATGAACTTTTAAGAAAATCAAAATATTGTTCTTAAATTTGTTTTTAACACAATCAGGTCATATACAATCTATTTGAAAAGAAAAGAAATTAAGTGTGTGTCAGATTCATTAAACATTTAAATTTTAAAAAAATTAAAAAGATCCTCAGTGCTTTGTTGTACATTTGCATGAACAGTGTAACTTGGTGGTTCTCGTACTAAAGCTATCATTTTGTGTGTTCCAAAACTAACGCATCAGACTCTCAGTGAACAAGTTTTGATAGTCTCTCAAACTTGCTTTCCCTCAGAAAGCATTGTTGAAAAAACAAACGGATAAAGAATTTAAGATAAAAAGTTCACTGGGAGGTGGAAAAGCAATATCCAGGGAGAGCGTTAGTTATGGAACGGCACTTTTTCATTCCTGTATCGGTCGGTGTGTATTTTGTGGGGTGTCCTCCGCTACATGTTCATAGGCAGCTTGAAAAATCACCTTACAAATCAATGTTCGCTCACACTGGAAGTAAAGAGGACAGCTTCACGAGGCCTCTACGCAAATCTAGTAACTCAGGTGTTTCGGGTGTGCGTATATTGGACAGGTATATACTCATAAGTTAACCGGCTTGTGGGCCAGTCCCAGGCAAATAACTCGCACAATTACTAACCCTGTTTGGGCCCCAGGGGGTGAGATCACCACCCAAATTCTTTGCCAATCTTCATGAAAGAAATGGTCACTTTTCAATTTGATCTCACCTCGCAGTTGTTTTTTTCTATTTTTTCTTTTTTGCCCATTGTCGGCCTTTGGTAGAGGCCTTATTTTATTCCAAATAACGTTTTCAGCTTGGACTGGCGAAGAATGTTTTGTAGATGCCTGTTCGTTTGTTGTCGTCGGTTGTTTTCGATTCAATTATTGCAGCCAGTCACGAAAATTTGCAAGAACGCAGCAGCTGAAACCCTCTGGAATTAAGTGATGAAATTTACTAATTTATTGAGTTGTTCCTTTTCTGCTCAAATAAACCAGCTGCCGGAATTGCTGACTCTCCCCATAAAAATGGGGAGAAATCGTGTTTGTTTCCTGCACATATGTGTGTGTGTGGAATATCGTCGCTGTCCGAAGCTAACCGTGTACCTACACAATCAGTGATTTTACAGGAGCATCAAAAAACATGTTGTCATCTGCTACAATGCCAATTCCCATTTGATATACGCTTAACTCTTCTTCTTTACCGATGACTAAACATGTGACACAATAAAAGTTGCATTAACACCCAAAAGTTTTGTGATAATTCAGTTACACGGTTAGTGCATCATGTTGTCACGATGGGAGATATGACAGCTGTGTCGCAGCTGCCCGCAGTTACACGCTTAGCGTTGACAGTTACACGCTTATCGCGTCAAAACCAGCGACAACCAGTCACATACACGATGATTTCTGCGATATCATGTGACAAATTTGAGCATTTTCCTTGGTCGCAGACACCAGATATTTATGGAAGACCTGTGTGAGGTCACTGGAAGGGGTTTCAGTGAAAAATCTATTTTTGTCAAATTTTGTAGATACACGGTTAGCGTCGGACAGCGACAATATAATGTTTTCCTCCTGTAGGCTGGAAAGAGTCGCTTCAGGCCGTGGCTGTGTTTAGAGTAGACATGTGCATACCATCAGTTGTTGTGTCTTGCGCATTATGTGACTGCGTCCTAATTTATACCGGGTCAATTGTTTCCCCTGGAATTTGTGTTGTGATTTGTTTTTAGATATAATATACATTTGTTTTTTGCATAAAGAAGATTTTTTTAAAAGTTGTTTCATTAGCTGTTTTTTGTTTTGCCCGCTGTTGTATAGTTGGGAGTTTACTTTTGATATTACCATGGTTATATACTGGATCTGTCATTGTTTGTTGTGTGTTTTTTAGTTCATTTTAACTTTGTACATCCATTTCCTCTAGATTTGGGGTAATCAATTCTTTATTTTTGTATTATACTCTCTCTCTCTCTCTCTCTCTCTCTCTCTCTCTCTCTCTCTCTCTCTCTCTCTCTCTCTCTCTCTCTCTCTCTCTCTCTCTCTCTCTCTCTCTCTCTCTCTCTCTCTCTCTCTCTCTCTCCACACAATTTTTAGCAATCACTCTTGTACTGTTCTTCAACCTGAAAGCGAACGACTCGAAAAGCTGCAATAACTATAAACATCAAACTTGTTTAGTGGTACTTCTTCTTACATTAAAATTCTAGATTGTCACAATTTTATGACATACCAGCATCGTTTTCTTTCAGACCAACGCCTGCAGCTTTGTCTACCAAAATCGAAATTAATAATAATGTCGTTGTGTGTCTTCTAAAAGACCCTCGCCAACAGTTGCCTTATATTTGCAGCCATTTTAATGTTGTTATGTGAACGTGGTTGTTCGATAGAGGACAATATAGGGCAGCAACGTTTGACGACTAAACTGTGTCCTTTTTATCCTTTCCACTAATAATTTGACTATGTTTGACTATCCAATTTTGTCAAGGGAAAGGGTTTTTTTAAGTTTTACTCAAGTTTTACTCAGCTTGAGTAAAAGTGACAAACTGTTTCGCTTAACCAAATTTGACAGTCTGAGCTGGTCATTCATTAAAGTTAACTGTGCTACCAGTTTATAAATATGTTTTCATGTCATTGGTAAAAAAAATATTCTTAGGGAGTCTTCAATTCAACAAAGAATTTTTGTAAATATAAAATCCATAGCATATCTCCATCCATGTTTGTTTTTTTAAAGTGGTTCTGTATGCATATCATTGTATTTTTTCTTTCGAGTAGACACAGTAGTAATGTATATTTTGAAGTTTTACTTTTGGGGTAGGGTTTTTTGGAGCTTGCATCCTACCTAATCAGCCTCTCTCTCTCTCTCTCTCTCTCTCTCTCTCTCTCTCTCTCTCTCTCTCTCTCTCTCTCTCTCTCCTTCTTTCTACATACATCATCAGATACAGCTTTTATAGTTTGTTTTATCAGATGCCTGCCCATCTATTCAGTATAAGAAGAACAAAATTAAGTTTTAAATTCTTATTTTACAGTATGTCAAGGCCAGTGACAAAAAGGTCAAAAAATCCGTTCTCGTTTGTTAATATTTGAAGGAAAATAACAATTTGATAGCATATAAATAAATAACATTTTCTTAATTTAAGGAAAGCAATCATAGTTACATAATTTTTTGGGAAATACACGTATTTAGTAGCTTTTTATTGTTTGTTTTAACCTTGAACAATCAGTGTTTAAAAAAAGAATTTGCAAAAATTGTGGAACGCAGCGTTTTTAAGATTAAAATAGTTTGGTTGGGTTTTTTGGTGGTTGTTTTTTTAAGGAAATCCTATTCGTTTACTTTAAAACGAAGAAGCGTATCTTATGATTATCAATCAAGATTATGCATATTGACAATAGAGAGGGCGTGTTGTTGTTTTTCTTGGAAACCTTTACCTCCTGTATGCTGCCCATTGTCACAATGTCGTACTGTCATACTGTCATCTTTTCATATTTTTCCTAATCGGTATGCAAAAACAAAACAAAAAGATTATAAAGAAAATTAAAAAAAGCTTAAGACAGTTTAAACACAACGGTCTTTCTTGAAATTTTGTTTGAAAGATGGGATGTGGTGTGTGTTAGTGTGAACTGTAATTTGTGTACACGGGCGTGTGTTATCTTTAAACACTTACACTAAAACAGATATAAATGCATGCGTGCAAGCATGAAGACTCTCTCTCTCTCTCTCTCTCCACACATTCATACACATTTCTGTATCAAGCCTATTACAGGGTTCATAGCAGTTGGGAAGGTTTGGAGAAAATAGACTTCATTTTCAAGGCCCATGAAAGTTTGTGAAAAACGAAAAACCAAGAGTAGTGTCTTTGAAAGTTTGTGAATTTTGAGCTACTGTCAAATCTTCATCAATCTGCCCCCCAAATCGCCCAGGACCATAATTTTGAATCATCGTGCCAAGAATTTTGTTGGGTAATTATGAAATCAAATGAATACTTTGATGCATACGATCGGTGCGACTTACTTTCGATTTTTAACCAGAATTGACGCGAGTTGCTTCCCTTTAAAGTTTAAAGACATCCGGGTCTTTACGCGTACCGCGCAAAATGCCGGCAAATGTGTCTTCAGTGAGCTTTGGCTCGAAAATTCTGCATATAAAGTATGGCTGTGAAAGGATGCAACCAACAAGCGCTCAGCATATTGTGCGGCTTGCCGAAAAACCTTCGATGTAGGATCAATGGGAGAAGGAGGAGTCATCAGCCATAGTAAAGTGGGTTTTGAGAACCCTAAGGTTGGGCTTTGAAAGTTTGGGAAAATTAGGATCCTGTTTGGCTATGAACCCTGCTATTAGCGTACATAGCGATAATCTATTTTCATTCTTTTGGCATATCACTTATCAGTGTAAACGTTCCATTCATTTCCCTCTCGGTCCATGTGTGAATCAAAATACGTTCCTTTCTGAGCGAGATTCACCACAGCCTAAGCTAGTGAATCTATCATTTTCAAAATTGGCTGATTTATACACGATATTCCTACAATGATGCCTGTTAAAATAGTTCACCCAAAGTCAGTACTAAGAACACATTGTTTTTGTTTGTTTCTTTGTGTTTTTGGTTGGTTTGTTACAAAAGTGAACATTATAAAATCCACACTGTCTCGTAGGTAGCAGGGCAGTTCAAATCCTCATGACTGACAATCAGCCCACTATACTATGAATTTGTGACTTCTGGGAGTACTCTGCGTGACCGGCCATCTTGTTTCTTTACACAGGCTTAGTTTAGACTAGTTTTGCATTTTCTAAGCAGCTTTGGATAAAAAGAAAAACAAACTTGCACGCAACCAAAAAAAACCAACCTTTCATAATGTAACATGTAGTTGCAAAGAAGTCGTCGTCCACAAATTACATCCAAATCATTCCTCAACATACATACGCCTTGGCTTAAGGCTATGTCAGACCAGTGAACATAGGCTAGAACACCAATGCTACATAAAAATGTTCTTATGCTCTGCATAGTTATGCGGGGATTGTCTTTAGCCTTGACAAGCTTCTAGCATAACATCAGTCGCCAAAATCCCCTGAAGTCTGAGTGTGGCTGCCCAATCAAAAACAGGTACACGCATAATTTTCTCATCCTTAGCTGATGCATTTGTATCATAGTGTTCAAGTGCTTCAGCTGTTGGGATGATCCCTGGAGTCTTTTAGCCAGGGTATGACAACGACACTCCTCAACATTAAGCAGTCCTGTCACTAACTAAAGTTAGTACTTTGTACCATAGTGTTCAAGTGCTTCGGCTGTTTCAATGATCCCTGGAATCTTTTAGCCAGGGTACGACAACAACATTCCTCAACATTGATTAAGCAGTCCTATCACTAACAAAAGTGTGTTGCAGCAGTCTACATTCGCTCCGAAACTCGATGGAATGCTCTGTGGGTGATACCGTTACCAGTCCCTACACAAAATCTCAATGTCACAACAAAAAGGAAGCCCATAATACTAAGGCGTGGTGGGTGGGTGGGGGGGTAGGATATTTAAAAGCATTCGACTGCCAAAGCAATGTGAGCGATTGGGGTTTGAACCCCAGCCTCACCCTGTCTGTCCAGTTCAACTGGGAAGATCAAACTGAACGCCAAGTCCTTTGGATGGGAAATTACTGGGGGTATTTCTTCTTCTTCTTCTTCTTTGTTCGCTCAGACAAATTCCTGTCATATGAGCGTAGATGCGTCATGCTGCCGTTATGCACCTAACTAAGCAATAGTTAGGCCCAGCATGTCCGACTTCGGCTGAAGAAATCTTTGTAAGAATTTGTAGAAAAAAAGGCAGGAGAATGGACCACCAGTGAGATAGAAAAATAGCAGATAACAGTAAGCAAAAGGAAAAGGCAGAGTCAAAGAGAATGACAGAATTAGAGGAAGTTACAAGCACAGAACTTCCAGAAGGTGGAGGAACTATTTGAACAAAAGATCCCCCGGTATCCCCACGGGGGGGGGGTACTGTGGGTATTTAAAAGCATCCGACTGTTAATGCAACGCGTGAGTGATTGGGGTTTGAGCCCCAGCCTCACCCTGTCTGTCCAGTTCAACTGGGAAAATCAAACTGAATGCCAAGTCCGTCGGATGGGAAATTAAACTTTTAATTCTTCTAGCACCATGGGTGAATATATTCACCCGAGACATCACTCTACATTACCACCAAAAGCAAAGGCATTCACTGCCAAGTACCCTGCCAAGTGTTTGTCTATTAATAGAGCATATGTGACCTGTGTCATGATAAATAAGTACCCTCTTTAAATATCTACCTCTCGCATGCGAACTGTACCCATCTAACCCTATCCCTAACCCTAACCCTATCCCTAACCACGGAAAGAACCAAGAAATAGAGCAGGAGGGTGTAAATCTACATATTTGCCGAGAAATCGATGTACAAAGCCATGCACTTAGTTTCGTAAAATTCACAATGGCGGACAAACAAACGATTCTGATCATAGCCAGTGATACACAGGCTCTGATTGACTTACATCTAAACTTTGCTCGCTAGGACTACTTCCGGCTAGGACTACTTATCTCATAGAGGTAAAAATACACCGCCACACCGGTTCTTCCATTAAAGAAATGCATGCGCATTCGAGAGAAAAAAGTTACTCCCCCTCTTGTCGGTTGAGATTGCAACAGGACAACCAAGAACGTCAAAAAATACATGGTGCTAGAAGAGTTCAAGAAAATTTACTGCCTTGTATGCACGCAACAACAAAAAATCTGTAATAATAAGAAAAAGGCCTTTGCAAGACGCAGGAAAGTCCTCGCCACCTTCTTTGACATCAAAGGGGCGTACGACTCCGTTTGGCAAAAATATGTTTAATTTCATACAAAATTTCATAAATAACCGTGCTTTAAGAGTCAAAGTGGGGTCCTCTGTGTCAAAAATACATCGAATTGACATGGGGGTCCCCCAAGGCAGCATTATAGCCCCAACTCTCTTCAATATCATGATTCATGATATTTCCAAATTAAAACTTAAAAATTGTCAAATTTCTATGTATGCTGACGACATAGCCATCTGGTCGTCAGCATTCACAAAAAGTTCAAAAGCTCTAGCTATATATCTACAAAACCATCAAACAAATACTAGTCTCATCATTGACTACTTACAGAAAAATGGATTCTCCTTGTCCCCGGACAAGTGCGAGTTCATGTGCTTTCGCCATAATTTAATCCAAAAAAACATCAATATCAACATTTTAGGTCAACCAAAATCAATGACAAATCACATATTGATCATCTTTGCCGAAAAGCTATAAAAGGCACCAACTTTATTCGAATCATTTCTTCCCAGATATGGGCTCAAAATTCTAAGTTTCTTGTTCTTTTAACACAAGCTCTAGTCCGCAGTCGCTTAACATATGGGATGGAAGCATTCCATAACATTACAGATAATCTAGTAAACAAACTACAAATAATAGAGCTAAAAGCTCTAAAAGCTGCCCTTAACGTTCCAAAGTTTGCAAATAATAACATGATCTATGGAATAATAGGTTGGATTCCATTAAAACATCTTATGAAACTAAACACTTCCACTTTCCTCACAAGACTATATGCAACAAATCATTTTACTATAGAAAGCTTTAAGGAAGAATTTGAAGACCCTTTTTATAACCATCCATCCTTTCAACAACAAAAACCAACTATTGCACAAAAAGTTTGCAACCCTCTAGACTATTCCCAGGAAATGCTCTCTATGGCGGGCCTGGAAATAGATGATATTGAAACCCATCCAAAATTCCCTATCCCACATTGGGAATGGGAATCGGCACATTTTGATACTATTTTACATCAAATGTACTCAAAATCAAATCAGCCAAATTTACTTTCAGTTGCGGCCAAAGAAAAAGTTTCCGAAATTAAACATCAACTATTAATATACACAGACGGTTCTAAGATCTCCGAATCACAAATAGGTTGCGCTTTTACTATTCCAGCCCTCAAGATTACTAAATCCTTTCAATTAAATTCCAAAATTTCAATATTTAGCGCAGAACTCTGGGCAATTCTTGAGGCCTGCTTTTTCATAAATGAGTTTCCAAAATCATTGTATCAAGTGACAATCCTTACAGATTCCTTATCTTCGATACAAGCATTGCAAAATAATACAAAAAACAGAAGAAAAATTATACAAGAGATACAAAACCTTATTCACCAAATAAGAACTAAAGGTACTGATTTAACTATTATGTGGATTCCCTCCCATTTGGGACTTACAGGGAATGACCTTGCTGATACCAGCCAAAAAGGCAGCTGAACACACTGAGGGTCAGTTTATAAATATTAAATTGTCTCTGTCAGAGATTAAAAACCACCTGAAACGTTGTGTGTACCGGGGATGGGCTGATGAATTGGATTCCTATTTAGAAGCCCAACTCCGGTACAGGAAATTTATTAGTGGTGGTCTTCACCTGCCCGTTCCCCATAATATTCAAGGTAGAATCAACAGATTCTATACTAACTCGATTCGATGTAAATTTAGGAACACCCCATGTAAATGTGGACAAATATTTAGTCTGAAGCACATGTTTGACCCTTGTAGTCAGATAAAAAAGGAATTACAACCTGTTATAAATAAATGCAAACAAAACAACTTGATATATAATGAAAAGAACATCCTAAATAAACACCACAAATTAGGCTGGTCACCAATGGTTTGGCTCGCTGAGGCAATTGGCCAGGTGTCATTCAAACACCTTGTTTAAATTTGAACTCTTTTTACTGGTGGGAATAGAGTCCCTCTGGTGTGTGGGCCGTATACCTGTCTGCATTCCCGCCCCCTTCACCCCCATTTCCCTTTTTATCTAAAATGTGCGCCTGTGGGCTGAAGTGACTCTTTTGAGCCCACTACTTTTTAAATACCCTTCTCCTATGCAGATGGGTGTCCGGCACACACAACGGGGGTATCTCTCGTAACCGTCGCGTTTTACGCTCGTGCTCCCCCCCCTTTTTGGGATTGCCCATGCGGTGCCCTGTCACTGCTCGGGGCGGAGAGGAGGGGTCCCTTCCCCTCCCTCCCTCCGTCCCGAGCATACAGGAATCGTTAACCATCCCCACCCTCAACTCTTATATTATCCTCCTAAAAACTAGTCAACTACAAATAATAACTTTCATTAATCTCATTTATCTCACAGTCCACCGTGACATCAGGGGCGGGGGAGTCTTTGTTGCTACCCCCCCCCTGGGATCAGATGGAACACATAATACTATTTATAACATTGGTGGCCTCTGGCGGTATGTTCCCCTATTCATAAATAACTTTATATAAAATACTGATTTTTCACTAGATTTCACCTAGTTAAATAACTAAAATCACATATGGTCAGATTAGACCAAAAAATACATATAACAAACTAGATTTTAATAGTAACTTTTAATATAACTATGGAACCTCAACAGTTATAAACTCGTCCTTTTTATCAAATTTTAACTTATTTCACTTACTAAACCATTTTAAAGACATAGATTTTAATAAAACAATCTTAAAGCTATGGGGTTGAGCCCCATAGCTTGACTAGAGTAGTACATAAAATTTTAACATAAGTTTTATAAATTCACACATGTGAAAATAATATTATACTTTGTCCTATGGACAAG